>CM064501.1:42361712-42616050 GCA_032716605.1 Paralithodes platypus
AATGTTCTCAGTCTTTCTTCTACTCAGCAAGTGAACTCTCAAACTCTCTCCCTCAATCAATCTATTCTTCATACTATGAATTAGGCTGCTTTACACTTTGTGTGTCCAGGCATTTTGACCCCAACGTCCCTCGAATTTGGCTCTCTGTCACTCCTTTGGTTTTTTTTTTTTTTGGGGGGGAGACACTCGTTACAGGCAGCCTGCCTATTGTCTCCTTTATACACAGAAAAAACAAATGATAATAATTCTTATTTAGGCTGCAGTATTTAATTTTAAGTTCTATGACATTGCAAAAGTTGTCCCATTCTTCCTGCTAGGCGTTCTTGTATACCCGGTACTTAATGAAGGCCATGTGGTCAAAACAATATAAGTATATCAAAGAAACCCAAGTAACATCAGGTTTGTTGATCCTTGCAAGGCTGTTTGTAGGTAGTCCAACTAACCAGACACTGAGCAGATAGACAACAGAGCAAAGGGATTCGTGAGTTGGAGGAGAGTTTTCTGTTTGTCTATTGTGTCTGCCACTTAACCTGCACATTCCCAGCGACGGCAGTAGACAAATCACTCCCCAAGTCCCAGCGACAGTAATAATTATACAATCCTTGTAACTGCCAATATCAGGCAGTGCCTGGTACCACAATGTTTGAGCACTGCTCTAAGACCTTGGCAACACTTCTCAGATTATATCCAAGCCACCACAGGCTAGGAGAGGCAGTATTCCTCCATCTTTTGAGGTGGGAGGTTGTTATATCTTGCCTCTGATGCCATTTTGGCCACATTGCATGGGACTTGGGGTACATTTATGGTAGTACCCTATGGTGCAGTAGGGGTTAATAGTTAGTACCCTATGGTGCAGTAGGGGTTAATAGTTAGTACCCTATGGTGCAGTAGGGGTTAATAGTTAGTACCCTATGGTGCAGTAGGGGTTAATAGTTAGTACCCTATGGTGCAGTAGGGGTTAATAGTTAGTACCAGTTAACTATTACACATTAAGGCCAGAGGGTCTCGCTACGATCTCTCTCTCTCTCTCTTTCTCTTTTTTTCTCTCTCTCTCGCTCTCTCTCTCTCTCTCTATCTATCTATCTATCTATCTATCTCTGTCTCAGAGTTAAGCCAGTAGTAAATCCCTAGGTGAGCTACAATAAAACTTTGGTATTCCTTTGGAAATCACACACACACTCGCACACACACGCACACACACACACAAACACACACACACAATACCTTCCTCTATTTACACTATCTAAGATGAAGAAAATAATGATAATGATGAGTATGAGAATGATAATGGTAATAATGAGAATGAGAATGATAATGGTGAGTAGGATAATGATAAGTATAAGTGATAATGATGAGTGTGAAAATGATGATGATGAAAATTAGTATGAAAATGATAATGATGAGTATGGGAATCATAATGATGAGTATGAGAACAATGAGTACGAGAATGATAATGATGAGTATGATAATGATGAGCATGATAATGATGAATATGATAGATATGAGGATGAGCATAATAATGATGAGTATAATAATGATCATGATAAGTATATGGAAGATACCGGCCCTAAATATTGTTGAGAGAGCATGTGAATATTTACTGCGTGAGTGGAAGGTCATTAACCAGGAAAATTTGATATGCCTGTTTATTACAGTGCCACCAATGCAAAAGATTTAGTTTCGATTCGGACAGAATTTGTTGTATCTACCATATAAAGCAATATTTTTGCACAACATTTGCATATTTATCTTGTATAAGAAACATGTGAACATTTAAGAATGAGAAGTAGGTGTAAAGAGCAAATATCCAGTGAAAAAAAGGAGGAGGGTTGAAGTTGGGGGAGAAATGGGGGGGGGGGAGTAGAGGGAGTGAGCGGGAGAGACACATGGAAGGGGAGAAGAGGAGGTGGTGGTATGGAGACATGCCACCTAATCATATATTGCATCCATTTCCCCGTAACTGGTGCATTTTACCGGAAGGAAGGTCTCCATCGCCCAGTTAAACATGCCGAGAGTAAAGTTGCCGTTTATAGGTTAATCAACTGGAAGGTCAGATAAATACAGGATATACAGGCTATGGTAGGCTATATAAGGCTTTTATTTGTTCAAGTTTTGATGAATCATAACAATATCAAGAACGTGCATAGGTTATTAATATTGACTGTGGTATAAAAGGCACCAATTCTAGTTAAATCAATGGAATCACAAAGTGATGGCAAAATAGAACAAATCAAAACACTGACAATATGGAATAATAAATGTAAATAACAAATGTGTATGTGCAAGGTGGTTCTCCGAGAAGGCAAGATAAAGACAATTTAAAGCTAAATTATAAAGGGGGCATGGTAGCGTGGTAGTAGTGTCTGTAAGTAGGATGTTGTGGGAGGCAATTATTTAAATAATAGACATGTATTCTTACTTCAATAATGAAGTAATTCAAGAGTAACTGAAGTTAGGCTTATGACCATAACTATTTAGTATTGTGTGGTTTATTATAATTGTCTTCATGGAGCTTAGAATGGGTCCCTGAAAGACAGAGACTGCAGTAACTAACGCATTCGTCCAGGGGTGGTCCGGCTAGGCGTCGTGGGTAGGGCAACCGTCTTGTCTGGACTGTGGATAGATGGGTTGCTCCTTCTCTGAGTCTTCTTCTGTGTTGACTGGCAGTGGTAAGGGTGACGGAGTTACTCATGTCTTTGCCAAAATAATCAGGTGCAACCCGAATGAGCTACTCATATTGGAGGCTTTGTGACGGATTGTTCACATCTGTGGCTGAATTTCCCAGGTCAACCTGAATTAATTACTTAATGCGGGGGTTGATTAACTGCAACCTGCAGTTTTATGTAGTTACTTCTGTCAGCGCCGAGATACTCATGCAAGACCCAGATGAGCTACTCAAAATTGGGGGCTTTGTGAGTAACGGATTTGCTCACGTTTATAGCCAAAATGCTCAGGCTGACCCGAATGGGTTACGCAAAGCGAGGGTTAGGTAACTCAACAACGTTGACGGAAATGCTCACATCAGTGCCAAAATACTCAGAAACTGAATAAAACTGTAAAATTATAGCCAGAACTAAAATATAGAAACGCGTCCTAAAGCAGAAAGGGCTAACGAGGAGGACTAGAGACCCTTTAGTAACAATTTTTTTTTTTTCTATGTGATTGAGGGAGGCAAAAGGCATAACTGCCTATAGCGAGTGCCTCCCCCATAGTTGAAAGAGTGACAGGGCCAAAATCAAGGGACGTTCGAGCCAACTTCCGCCATATTGGTACCACTGGTGTCATTAGCCGCCTTTACAAATATGTCCATACCCATAATCAACATTCGACAATACTGGTACAGACTAAAATACTGTATTTGTTTTGGGGATCTTAATTCTTCATGATGCAAACTAATAAACCACCTCCTTGCTTGTTAACCCCTTCTGTACCACTATTATGTACTGGTATTTTGGGGTCCAACTGTACATATTACTGAAAAGATTTGTATTTGTGAATCTCACCCATGTTCATTGTGTTCAAGTTCATTGGTTTGTTTAATGTATATATTCATGAAACCTAGTTGAGAACTTTAGAGCTGGTTCAGTAAGTTTTGTTATCTCATTCATGGTTTTGTTCCTAGTGGTTCACTGAGGTTCGTAGTGTGTTTCCTTTCTGGTTGTGTGAGTTTCCTTTCTTTCTTGTACGATTGTGGGCCTACCCAGTGTGTGTGTTTGTATGTTTGTTAATAATTACAAGGTGACGAGGTACAGTCAGAAACCACAGTTTCTGAGACACCTGGATAGGGCCTGCACATTGGGAGCGTATTGTTTCTGGACGATAGCCCACTTTAACTATCACAAGGCCGCACACATACGAACACACGTTTCGAATAAATAGATGCTTCACTCAGTCTGCCATGTAAAATTATTGGTCTGTTGTTATGCTACGATACAATTCATACTACAGACTCTGATATAAATATGACAAAAATACCATTGTTTGTTATTTCCTCCTGTATCTACATTAAACACGGATAGCTATTAAGTAATTAAGAATGTAAAGAAACCCTACCAAACCGCAGTGAATGGACAGGCTTTCGTTGTGTGTGTGTGTGTGTGTGTGTGAGATTCATCAGACGTCATCAATAGTAGTTACTAATAAACACATACCGGTACTCACACATAATTCATCCATTTTTATCATGCTATTAACCTTGTTGCACTGTGTAAACATTGCAATATATCAGATACTATAATACTAACATCGAAAACGTATCTATAGCTATTGCTAAACGTAATATGATGTGATGCTTAAAATAGCCCTTACTCTTCAGTGTTATCTAAAAAAAATACAAAATTATTACCGAATACATACCCCTATCAGCGTCCGAAGCTTAACTTTGTGTGGTATTACAGAATATCCCCATATATCACTACTGATAACTCATTGCCGTTTCACATATATCACTACTGATAACTCATTGCTGTTTCACATATATCACTACTGATAACTCATTGCCGTTTCACATATATCACTACTGATAACTCATTGCCGTTTCACATATATCACTAATGATAACTCATTGCCGTTTCACATATATCACTACTGATAACTCATTGCCGTTTCACATATATCACTACTGATAACTCATTGCCGTTTCACATATATCACTACTGATAACTCATTGCCGTTTCACATATATCACTACTGATAATTCATTGCCGTTTCACATATATCACTACTGATAACTCATTGCCGTTTCACATATATCACTACTGATAACTCATTGCCGTTTCACATATATCACTACTGATAACTCATTGCCGTTTCACACATATCACTACTGATAACTCATTGCCGTTTCACATATATCACTACTGATAACTCATTGCCGTTTCACATATATCACTACTGATAACTCATTGCCGTTTCCCATATATCACTACTGATAACTCATTGCCGTTTCCCATATATCACTACTGATAACTCATTGCCGTTTCACACCTGAATTTCATAACCAGTAACATTGCATTGCATAGTTCGTTGTGTTGTATGTCATGAAGCAGACACTTCTGTTTTCAGTGTTTGTCACCTACTGCTGAACATTATGTCTATTACAACAGACATCGGTTAACTTACACACACACACACTCGACTACTCGTAACGAGCAATTCATGTCATAATTGCCATCGTTACTTTACACAACAACTGTTTACTACACACCAATGCAAGGTAAACATTTACACTGTAATACTGAACATCATCTTCTTCGAAATGAATACAAGTATGCATAACGTGGTCACTGGGAACATATGAATGAAGACAGCTCTCTGGGGGGTGGGGGACGAGAGAGCGAACGTAAACTACCAAATTTCGTAGCAGCCAATGAAACGTTTAAAGTTGGAACCCGAGGCCTTCTCGTTGGGCATCAATTTGGAAGGGCAGCATTCAAGGAAACTACAGCAGGACTACTCTTCTTCTTCTTCTTACCTCTGACCGGGTATAAGCTATCCTAGTGTTTACTAGCCTATACCCCTTTGAAAGGACATTAGCCTAACCTAACAACCTTACCTAACCTATCCTAGTATTATGGCCGCCCCCACACTCCCGCTATTTGACATCTTTGACAGATTTTTGGTGTATTTTTCTGTGAAAAGGGTATTTTTTCAATTTGTCAATGACGAAATCCTCCATGCGGACTATATGGAAAAAATATGGCGAATCTGTTGGTGCCTATTTTCCCTAATAAATTGTTTCTAATAAGGCGGATGTAGTGTCCTTGAAGATTATCACACAAACAACAATTAGTCTGAGATCCCATAATTTAGATATGATCTGATATGTTAAGAGATCCAAAAATAGTTAATCAAAATCTATAAATTATAGTTCTCAACAGAAATAGTGAGGACAAATAAATCCGACCAATCTGTACACTGTCGGCTCACAAGACAAATCTAACAAACACACAATTCCTAATAACAAAAGATTGACAAAATATAAACATAAAACTTAGCTGAAAAATACAGAGGTCTTGGCGAAAACACAATATATAAATCCAGGCAGAAGGTGGTGGTAGATCCTGTCTCGTCACACTGTAGGTAACGACTGACTACCCTTCCAATATCCTGGTACTGTACAGTCAGAAACCACAATTTCTGAGACACTTTGACAGGGCCCGGACATGTGGAGCGCATCGTTTCTGGTCGACAGCCCACTTTAACTATCACAAGGCTGCATACCTATGAACCCACGTTTCGAACCAATAGATGCTTCACTCAGTCTGTCATGTAAAATTATAGATAATCTTCAAGGACACTACATCCGCCTTATTAGAAACAATTTATTAGGGAAAATAGGGACCAATAGACTCGCCATATTTGTCTCCATATAGTCCGCATGGAGGATTTTCGTTATCGACAAATTGAAAAATACCCACTTCACAGACAAATACACCAAAAATCTAAGGCAAAGATGTCAAACAGCGGGGGTGTGGGGGCAGTAGCCCCCACCCATAATACTAGGATATATAGGTTAGGTAAGGTTGTTAGGTTAGGCTAATATCCTTTCAAAGGGGTATAGGCTAGTAAACACTAGGATAGCCTACAGTATACCCAGTCAGAGTTAAGAAGAAGAAGAGAGTCCTGCTGTAGTCTCCTTGAATGTTACCTTAAACAGCACTGTATGTCAAAGAAAAAACAAAACAAAACACAAAAATTAACTAGTAAAAAGGCTGTCCGGGGTCTCTTCAATGTTTACCCTTTACTGTGTAAACTAAAACAGCTAGGCTACCCCCCTTTATAAATAATTGATAAGGAATATGAATATCATAATTTATTTTAAAACCTAATTACTTGACCATGGCTAAACCATACAAACCAGTGACTGATTCGTGAGTGGGGTTTACTAATTATAAATTAAGCACTTGGGATATTTGATGTTTGAATTATTACTTTATCAGTTATACTTTATTTATATAATTTAATTTATACCTCATAATTAACTTTAAGAATTAATAGTTTTAGGACAAGTTACCTCTTAATTCTAGATATATTTCCTTAGTGTTATGGATTCAACCCCAAACCGTAACAACCGCAGACGTCCTTTTAACTTTGTTCTGGCTACTATTAGACGATTTTATTCAGCTTTAACCCTTTGGCTGTGGCTATGTTTGGGCTATTTAGGGCATATTCAGGCACTCCTGAATGATAAATCAAGCATCTGCATTAAATGAAGTGTATTCTGCCGAAAACTAGACGAAAATAGCTTCAAAATGACACCAGAACGGACCCTGTACGTGCTCTGGTTCACCCGCAGTAGTCCCCAGTGAAACGCAGGAACCCCGCTATTACGTAACACTCGCTCGCTTGGCTACACTGGTGAGAGAGACAGAGAGAGACCCACGCGAGACACAGCCTAGCTCAGTGAGCTGCTCGGTGCTCTGAGGGTCGGAGGTGGGCCCCTCACGCTCTCGCCCACTGACACTCGATTTTTACGTTTTTTACAGGCTTTTAACCCTTCTTTGGCGGCGCATAACTTATGTCGTGTGAAATAAATATGGACTAAGTGGCGGTTCACAACTTATGTCGTGTGCCATTTTCATCACGTAATGTTGCTGAGAGAGAGAGATGAGTGGTGGGAGGAGCGTAGCAAGCGTATGACTGCTCCAGACCACCGCAGCGGACCTACTAACATGAAACCCCACCCTCCTCCACCCTCTCGCACTCGCTACACAGGGAATTATGTAGGGAAAGTACCTAATTACATGGTTTTTGCACTCGTGTTGTGCGATCGTTGCAAGAGAACCAGTGGTCGTACAAGGATGGTTGGGGTGTCATTGGATAGCTCTGTTTATGCCCTTTCAGGGATAGATACTTGTTTTACGCTCTGGGTCTTATTTAGGCATGAAAATGGGCGGTACATATAAATTACCGCCTAGGCCGCTCGTAAGGTGTTAAAGCCTGGATATTGCTGTAACTTGCCAAAACATTCCAGAACGTCACCCGCAGCGAAAGGGTTAAAAGGGCTCCTGCTATTAACAGGCTTAGATCTATCTCACTATATAATTTTTACTACCACAGATCCTTCTTAAACTACACAAAATCTTCAAAATATAGCTATAATATAATTTAAAATAAGTCACCGGTACAGAAGGAGTTAATTATGCCACCAAAATGGAATCCAATACACAAGATGGCCGATCATTTTTGCTATAAGTTCTCTAATGGGGACCAGTCAAATGGCCAAAATGACACAAAAAGTTCCCTTTCTTCCCCACTTGTTCTGCTCACACTCAAATGAAAAAGACGTCGCCGCTACAGAAGGGGTTAATTATGAAAACATTGTGTTTATATGATGCAGACAAAGCAGTTATATAATGTTGATCGAAAATTGTGGGTGTAAACGCTCCTGGAACTCCAAGTTAACTATCACTTCCTTAAAACCGGATTTATTTTTATCACTTCAATAATTTATGGCACAACCGCCTTGTTAGAACCATAAGGTATGTCAGGGTTCTCTCTCTAGCTCTATCTATCTATCTATCTCTATCTATCTATCTATCTGTCTACATACACATCAATATAGTTATATACTGTGTCTATCAGTCTACAGTACGTATGCATTCTTCTATGTATCTCCACTCTTTATAGGCAATAACTTCTTGTTTATTATATTATCTTGCCATCTTATGCATAGTACAATATTAATGTATTCTCTGATGAAGCCTACCTTATTATATATTTTCACGACGCTTCACCTCATCGTAACCTTTTCTTTAATATTAAGATCCTCCAAAGCCTTGATATTGCAGTACCAGTATGGATAATCTTCAAGGACACTACATCCGCCTTATCCTTATAGAAACAATTTATTAGGGAAAATTGGCACCAACAGATTCGCCATATTTTTCTCCATATAGTCCGCATGGAGGATTTTCGTTATTGACAAATTGAAAAAATACCCTTTTCACAGAAAAACACACCAAAAATCTGTCAAAGATGTCAAATAGCGGGGGTGTGGGGGCGGCAGCCCCCACCCATAATACTAGGATAGGTTATAGGTAAGGTTGTTAGGTTAGGCTAATGTCCTTTCAAAGGGGTATAGGCTAGTAAACACTAGGATAGCTTATACCCGGTCAGAGGTAAGAAGAAGAAGAAGAGTCCTGATGTAGTCTCCTTGAATGCTACCCTAGTATGCTGCATGTTTTATTGACTATTTAGTAGTAGCCTGAACAATAGAGGGGGAAATGTTACGTAGTGTTAAGAGTTGTGTCATTGTGCGTATGTGTGTATCTGTGTGTAGTAATAATAATAACAATAGTAAGTATTGGTTTATTGATCAATTGCAGCCCTTTGACTGGCACTCTACAGTTTTTCTTAACCTAAGTGCAGTACAATGCTTATTTTACTTTTATTACGAGGTCACATGCGACCTTTGGCGACCGTGAGGTTCCGGAGATTCGACCATAGTACATACGCAGATGAACAATGTATTGGTGAAACTACGTGTATGTCTCTAGTCGGCCACCCCCAATAGTAAAGAAAAAAAGAGAGAGAAGACAAAATGTGGTATGTGCCAGATAGATAGATAGATAGACGTGTAGGCTAACACAAGCTGATAATAGCTTGGCTAGGGAGGGACCACGACACAATCCTTCTCCGTCGGGATGACCGAAACAAAACTTTCGTCTTCTGTGTGTTACTCACTCAGTTACTCAGTTACTTGTTCGTCAAGGGGAATCCACGCAATGCGAGCTAAGCTCATTATTATCGCGCCTCCTTAACTGGGAATGTATTGCGTGAAATGCATGTTAAGTGTTTTATGTACTGTTGGAATGGTTGTGGATGTGTGTGTAGTCTGTATTTTAGCCAATTGGCGACATCGGAAACGAAGGCTTAGGGTGGATCTGTATGGTACCATTCTCACTATAGACGGTACCGTCTCGCCCGAAGGCTTAGGTAGCCATCAGCTTAGGTGAACCATATGATACCCATCTCGCCTTGTACCATTTTTGCCAACCCCAGATGGGACGTCACAACGTCGTCCACTTATTCCAGGTACCTATTTACAGCTAGGTGAACTGAGGCTAACACATGAAAGGAGACAAGCCCAATTTGTCTCCGCCCGGCCGGGGATTGAACCCCCGACCCCTCGTGTGTGAGACGAGAGCTCTACCTACTAGGCTACGGGCTGTGTGTGTGTGTGTGTGTGTATGAGTGTGTGTGTGTGTGTGTGTCTACTCTGGTGCTGTAGTAAACATTGAAGTATATCACAAGCGTATAATTGAAAATGTAATGCTGGGTAGAACATAAACAGGGCTATATAAATGCTTCACGTAATTGGCTCCTCCCAAAACACAAGCGGCGTTCTATTTTTTATTTTATTTTATTTTTTTTTTTGTGGACGATCATGGTGAAGCCTCTTCTACCCTATCCTTTGCAACCCAACTCTACCCTACCCAACCTTACTCCTACCTTATCATTCCATCGCTACCTTAAGGGGAGACTGACCGTTTGTTTGGTCTATTAATTCATGTATTCATATATTTGTTTAGTTTCCTCCCTAGCCCTCCATCAAGCTTAGAAAAAAAAAACCTAAACCCCCCCGTCAAGATAAATTTGTAAATTTTTCGGTAGAAAAATTTCCCGGCCGAAGGCCGATTCCTCTTAAAATTGCAGGCTCAGTTTCGCTCGCCAGGAAAAAATCGACACCTATATGGCTTGAAAGGTCTTAAAATTGACAACGAAATGGGGCGAACGGTGTTAAAATCGCCAAACTAATGGGCCTAACGTCTTATAATCTCAAAACTAGTGGGGCTAAACATTAGGGAGAAGGTGGTCCAGAAAAACGGTCTGCCTCCCCTTAACTTACCCTGCCTTGACGCATTCCTATCAACCCTACGCTATCATCATCAACATTCCTTAACCCCTTGTGCACCGGCGACGTCTTTGCTATTTTATTTGAGCTACATTTAGACGATTTTACGGAGCATATGAAGGATGAGTAGTGGATAATAGGGTAAATACAGGGAGTTGGAAGTCTTTTAATTGCTTTAGGCCGTTCTTAAGCTGAACAAATTCGTTTAGTAGTTACCATAATATTATAAAAAGAACGTCATTGGTACTGAAGGTGTTAACCTTATGGACCATATCATGGCCCCCCCCTACCCACCCCATTCCCTCCCACCCCCTGACAGTCAGTTTAGAGGGGTCAATCAACAGTCAATAAAGTTATCTGTCCAGCCTCACCCCGACAACCCAGAACAACTCTTAATTTTGTTTTTTTCCTGTGTATGAAGGATACAAAAGGCAAAAGTGCCTGTACCAAGTGTCTCCCCCAAAGTTGAAAGAGTGATAGTGAGCCAAATTCAAGGTACGTTAGAGTCAAAATGTCTGGACGCATGGAGCTTGACGCAGTTTAAGTCATAGGAAGAGGGAAAGACAGATTGAGGGAGAGAGTTCCAAAGTTTACCTGTTGAATAAAATTAAGACTGGGAAAATTAGGTTAGTTAGAGTTGGGCAGAATAGGGGAGGGAGTGTGTTGAAAGGCGGGTGCCCCCCCACACTCCGTAAGGGAGGAGGTATGCACTGAGAAAGCTCTGAATAACACTGTTTATTGTATCAACGGAAGAAGAGTGACAGAGATGCAACATTGCGGAATGTAGAGAGAGATTGTAGGGAATTAGTAAGATGAAGTGAGTTAATGAGATAAAATGCTTTTGACTCTACCCTTTCGAAAGGTGCGGTATGGGTGGAACCTCCCCACACATGCAAACAACACTCGATAGGCGCACTGTACCACTATACAGAGTAAGAAGCTGTACGGGCGTGAAGAACCCATGAAGACGGTTGAGCACACCTATCTTCTGGAAAGCTATTTTAGCAAGAGTGATAATATGATGTTTCCAAGAAACACCAGGAGAAAAAGAACCACTAAGAATATTGAGAGAAGATGAAGGGCTGATTTGTGTATTGCTGAAGTATGAGGGATAGACGTGAGGAAGTTCTTGACGAGTACATCAAGGGAGAAATTGGGTTTCAGAAACCTTGAAAGTAATAAGATTCTCTCTGCCCCAATCGGAAATAGTTGATAGATTAGAAGGTAGGTGTGCTATGGCCTCATCATGTTAGTTTTGGAGTAATTGTATGGTGGATCGTTGTGGAAAACTAGTTGAATAGTGAAAGGTAGAATTATCAGCATATGATTGTATAGGACCACAGGTACAGTTGAGAAAATCATTAATGAATATTAGAAAGAGAACTAGAGACAGGACAGAACCCTGAGGAACACCAGAGTTGATAGGATGAGGAAGTGAGCGATGGCCTTCCACAACCGCAGCTATGGAATGGCCAGGAAAGAAATTATAGACAAATGCACAGATGGAGGGATAGAAACCGAAGGAGGGTAGTTTAGACATTAGAGATTTGTGCCAGACTCTATTGGAGGCTTTCGATATGACTAGTGCAATAGGAAAGGTCTCGCCAAAGTCCCGAAAGGAGGATGACCAAGAGTTAGTAAAATAAGCAAGATCACCAGTAGAGCGGCCCCTAAGGAAACCATACTGGCGATTTGAAAGTAGATTATGGGAACTCACTACCTCTACTTCTATCTCTACCTACACCTCTCTTCTTTTCTATCCATCTCTACCGTACCTAACCCTACCGTACAATATGCCCTCCCTTATAACCAACCCATCCTTACCCTCCCCTTACCTATACCCTACCTTTTTGTCCCATACCCTTCCGTACCCTACCCTCTCAGCTCTCCTACCCCTACCCTGCAGGGGTAATAAAACAGCCAATAAAGTGATCTGTCCATCCTCAGTCCGACAACATAGAAAAAACTTATTATGCCCTGTTCACTTAAGCCTGACATCTGAGAAAAAAAAGGACGCTCCTAATGTGTAGTGGTAGTTTGGTTGTTGAAAGTTTGAAGACATTTTGGTTACCCAACATTTATTGATCACATCTAATATACTGTATAAACAAAGACAGTGTAGTAACAACTCATAAACAGATGTTATCACTTTATTATATCTCGTTTCTCATAATTATGTTAGTTTCTTTCTGTTCCAGCAACGCATGTACTGTACAGCAATACAGAATACAAATCATCAATTTTATAACAGGTGGCAGAAGCCAATGGGTCCGCAGACCGTTATCCCCACTACATTTTTATAGTAAATAGTCCGATTATGGATGAAAGCTTTGACTTAACCAGACTGCAATACTGAATCATGGAGTAATACAATACTGTCAACACCTCCTACTCTCATTTTCACAACAAACGTTACTAATCTACTTACAAAATCGTTACATATTTTTTGGCATTTTCTTAAACACCATGATATAAATAAAGATACCTAATTACATTCAGAAATTAGTCCAGATTGAAATGCCACGCTTATACAAAACAAATTTCAAATAAACCCAAGGATGGCAATGTTCCTTCCAGAATGTTCTACTGGGCGAATGTGACGTTCCTTCCGGAAAATAACCCATAAGAAAAAATACAAAAAATGCCCTAGTGCTGGTGAAATGGAAGCAATATGTGATTATGTGGCTTGTTTCCTTTCCACCATCTCCTGCCTTCCCCTCACATGTGTCTTACCCCTCCCCCTCCCCCTCCCCCCTTTCTCCCTCCTCCTATATTGCACATTTTCCCTCCAATTTCACTCCTACTTCCTACCTCCCACATCAAATACATCCAATCACCCTCCCCTACACTTTCCTTACCTCCCTCCTCCCTCTTACATGCACGGTCGACAGCTGGGAGACTCAGTATACTTGAGGGGCTTTCAAGTAAAAACGGCCACACTCCGAAATGGTCACAACCGAAATGGCCACAACCAAAACGGCCACAAACCGAAATGGCCACAAACTGAAATGGCCACAATCCGAAATGACCACAAACCGGAATGGCCACACGGGAGAGACTCACCCGCGCGAGGGTAGTGACTGGTTGAGGCCAGCTACCAGCACTCACACTGGTTCAATCCAAGATATACAGTATATCCAATCCACAACTCAGATTGACAGTTTTTTGTGATTATTGAACTGTTTATATGAACACGGTCGTAGATAAAAAAAAAATAATAATAATAACAAAATAAGTGAAAAACGCACATACACACACACACATATATATATATATATATATATATACATATATATATATATAATATAATATATATATATATATATATATATATATATATATATATATATATATATATATATATATATATATATATATCTAGTTGTAATAGGAAATACTACATTTATAAACAAAATAATAGATACCAGTTGATGGTTTAATCACCAAACATGTATAATGCATTAATACTTTAGCAAAAAGGTATAGTATCACTACGTTTCGTTAGAGAGAGAGAGAGATTCCCACATTTTGTGACCTGAGGTCACTGGCTAAAGATCTCTTGCCCTTAATTAGGGTTGGAGGCGGAGTTAGCACTAACTTGTCATATTCTTTTGTTCGCAATTACTTACCTATACTCTCTCTCTCTCTATCTATCTACCTATCTCTCTCTCTCTCTCTCTCTCTCTCTCTATATATATATATATATATATATATATAAGACGTATAGCTTTATTATGAAAACAATACTCAACCATGGCTGAAGTTATAACTGAAGAGGTTCAGAGCTATAGTTGGGACCAATTAATCTGACCAGGCCTGTATGGCAACACTGAACCTTCGGGGATCGTGATAGGCTGTTGACGACTGTTCGATTTCTTATCCTCTATTCAATAACAGACGTGAAAATTATTGTTTTGACAATACAATCATCTAAAGCATTAATCAAACTTTATATAATTATAGGGAATAGGCTCGCAACCTTATTATACATAATTTATAAGGGACAATGTAGGCCTATGGAATCCTTATACTGTACTCATGTATAATCCACTGTGGGAGACTAATTTTGATCATATTTATAAATTAAAATGTAAAACTTGCAAACTAAACAAACCAAAATTGGGACAAGGACAATATAAAGTCAAATTAAATTATCAAAATCGCTATGTGGAAACAACGCTTACTAAAATGAAAATTATTAAATAAAAGAACACAATCCACCACATAAAGTGTACATTACTACATGAGCAAGTTAATCTGTTTCCCAAGCAAACTAATCGCACATATAACAACGCACTATCGTCACGTTAAAGGAAGTAGTCAAGTTTGGGAAGTTAACCCGATATTAATAGAAAAAACGCCCACTCTAATCAATCTCAGAGCTCTTTCGGACATCCTCACTGTTTACAAACGCCTTCTTTATGCAGTATAATCGATATTTACCCCCTGCTGGCAACATAGACGACGATTTCAATAACTAAGGGGGTATCACACTGGGCCAATTCTCGCCATTCTACCGCAAAAAATGGAGCTACCGCCAGTCTCCAGCACAAATCTCACCATTTGATGGAGCTAGGATGCTTCCCGCACTGGGTGGTTATCTCCATTTTTTGATGGAGGTAGATTGTCAGCCTCTTTACAGCTCGCATTTAATCTCTTTGATATCTCAAGTATATGACGTCGAAATATATATTTTGCTACATAATTGTGTGTTTTGATTGTGAGAAGGGCTGCGGATAGACATTAACTAAGTGAATTAATGCTAAAATAACTACACCACTTGCAGCTAAATAACCACTTCCTATACCTACGCCACGGCGATTGGTATGAAACGAAAACATTCGGTTGTGTAGCAGGAGGAACTGTTTTTCAGATGCCTATTTACTAAGAATCATTGAACAATATATTTAACCTAGCCTAACCTAACCTAGTATATTAGTGGACTATTTATGAATGTAAAATGTAAAAATATATTGTAACATTACCAAATTATTGAGATAAATACAGGTCTACCCGCATACACAGGATTATAGCCTACCAAGCATTCTACAACCTCCGAAAAGTTCAAAATATATCCTCATATATGCTCCAAATATAAAACATTATCTCGCAAACTTGTAGATTGAGTCATATTGAAATATAATTGTCGATATAAATCCATATTACTCTAAATTATTGGTGAAACAGCACAATATAAACGATCGTTTAGTGCCGAGGTAACGACAGGGGCTCCGTCAGGCTATAGCCTATATTTTGCGAAAAACTTCCTCATAGCTACTTATATAAGCTTCAAACGCAAAACATAGCAACATTAACGTATAGATTGGGTCCTATTACACAAAGTTAGTCAATATCAATCCATATTATTCTACAGTTTAAGTGAAACCACTGTTCTATAGCCTACGCCACGGCGATTGGTATGAATCGAAAAAGTTCAAAATATAAATTTCCTCATATAAGCTTCAAATTTAAAAAAAAATACACTAACAACGTGTAGATTGAGTCATATTGCATTATAATTGTAGATGTAAATCCATATTACTATACATTACAGTATATGTGAAACGGACCAATATAGGCTAAGGTCGGATGTTGTTATTGTTGTGTCGGAGACTCACGCAGCCAGGACGCTTGGCGTGTGTGATAGAAGTTGCCGGCGCTACTGACCGGAAACGGAGACTGGAGATTGGAGAATGGCGAGAATTTGGCCCAGTGTGATGCCCGCTTAAGGAATCTGATCTCTCTAATCCCAAGCTACAATCTTTCCTCCAAACAACCCCCGCACATTACTCTATTTATGTATTCCAACAAACTTTACTAAACTGCCATGCTAGTTGCCGTATAAATATTCCCATTCACACTACAACACCTATACTCTATCCAACTCAACCTTGCCGCCGACCTCTGCAGCAGATACGAGACCGCGCCTGTGATTGGCTGGCAATGACATCACGCCCTAGACATTAAAGGTTCCAGAATTTCCAGAGTTTGTATTATATGCACTTATCCTTGATGTTGTGGTTACAATTTAGCCAAGTTATTATACTAGAAAGTAGGATACAAACCCCTTTGTTATTTCGCATACAACACACTGAGCATAATATTCAGAAACCGCCGAAAAGATGGAAATGCAGTGTATAAATATAAAACAAACCACCTCCTGGCAACACTGCACTGGCCCGGCGGCGTCTTTTAAACCCTCAAATATTATCTTATTTGTGTCTGTATGTGCAGATATAACCATTATCTATTAATGTTTACCTTTCGTTGCCTTCATGCTATTGTTCATAAGGTCGCAGAGTCTATCTATCTATCTATATGCTCAGGCCCAATCCCCATTTTGGGGGTAGCCGACTCAAGACAGCAAGAACAGGGAAAATACAAAAGGTCGCAGAGTATGGTAAGGAAAATAATAACATAACAAATATAGCCTATGACGGAACATGAGGATATCACATTATCGTATGAATTAATTCAGCTTTTCTTTTATAGTCCATATATATTAATTATATTAGATAGGTTTAGGTCATACTAATGGTGTGACAAGTTATATCCGAACCTTAAGAGCTATAAAATACCACATGGAACACATACAATCGTAAGATATAATACTGTAAACACAAGCAAGGTAAGAATTACCGTCACTGTCTATTTTAAATGTGTGCGAAGTCAAGCACGGCCTGTGATTCGCTAATACGCACGGGCCCGAGCCAGTCAGCCTTCCCTCTCGCTTACTTCCCCTGTTTATCAATTCTGTATCTCCTTGTTTTTACTTTACGATATATACGTTATTATTGTGTTTCACGTTATATTTAATAGCGCTTTAGAATCGGATATCAATGTAATTTATTAAATAATAATTAATATTTCTTAAACGTATCTAGTTTAATTAATAAATAAGGAATACTAAAGATAATGAATAAATTATCAGCTCTGCCTCTCCTATTGGCCAGATAGCCAATCACAGGCGCGGTCTCGTATCTGCTGCAGAGGCCGGCGGCAAAGTTGAGTTGGATAGAGTAGTAATTTTACCAGTTTACTTCTGAGCAGCTAGTTTCAGCTGGATTAGAGGTAACCGAGCTGCATTTTCAAGTGACGTTATAATTTGATCAGCTAAAATACTCCTCAATCAAAATAATACTAGGCAAATAAATGAACATAATAAGTCTGCTCATGTAATCAACAAAAACAAATCAGTATAACATTTGAAATAGGAAAATGTGCCGCGTGTGTGTCTTACATCCGGGACATCGTCACGTGACCCGTGTTTACATTCTATCATTTTTATGGCGTGGGCGACGGCTCCACGGCGGGTCCGCGGAAGAGGTTGCTGTATTCTTTTCTTATTTGTGATGTTCTGACATTATACCAGTGACTGATAAGGACATAAGCTAATTAAGTAAGTACTTGAGAATAGGTCGAGATATTCTAGACACGTGATAAGGAAGTAGAACGACATATTATGGAGGTTTAAAAGGGAGGTAAACTTTAAATGGCCTCAAAGTTGGGAGTCAAGCCTCCGAGATACACGAACTTTAATTGGTTCCTAGGCTACAAGTGCCACGTTGCGATAATTAAAAGTGTACAATCCTCGCACTTGATCACTGATATTTACTCCTGAACCCTGGAATTAATATTGTAAACTGAAACTAACGTATGGTGCAAGGCAGACACATACACATTCGGCGAGGTGGGCCAATAGCCTACTAACCATGTTTCTGAAGCAACAAACGGATTCGGAGACGAAGAGACGTAGGTGAGTACCAAATCCTAGCAAATATTTCTACCCAATTAATTTGTTGTCTATAAACAACATAGCCTAAGTGGATGTTGTTGCCTAATGTATATATCGGGCAACGTTGTTTTACAGGTGTTCCTTTGTCATGTGACAATGCGCCAGGATACATTCTGAACCAGGTCGCCATAGTGCGCATGCGCTATATTTACATATAGGCCTATATGATAATGACAAATTCACGGGGGTGGCCTCAACCTATATTGTATCCAACAGCCAGGTGTAGGATACATCTTTTACAAGAGTTAATTGGGTTTCCATAGTGCACATGCGCACTGTGGCGTTCTGGCTCAGAATGTACTGTACCCTGGTGTTACGTGACTACCGTGTTTTTAGGGTTTAATTTTATTACTATTATTATTATTATTATTATTATTATTATTATTATTATTATTATCATCCCGCACATTACTCTTCTTATGTATTCCAACGAACTGTACTAAACTGCAAAGCTAGTTGCCTTATAAATATTCCCATTCACACTACAACACCTAGGCATTTTACCAGTTTACTTCTGAGCAGCTAGTTTCAGCTGGATTAGAGGTAACCGAGCTGCATTTTCAAGTGACGTTATAATTTGATAAGCTAAAATACTCATCAATCAAAATAATACTAGGCAAATAAATGAACATAATAAGTCTGCTTATGTAATCAACAAAAACAAATCAGTATAACATTTGAAATAGGAAAATGTGCCGCGTGTGTGTCTTACATCCGGGACATCGTCACGTGACCCGTGTTTACATTTTATGGCGTATGCGACGGCGTCACGGCGGGTCCGCGGAAAAGGTCGCTGTATTCTTTTCTTATTTGTGATGTTCTGACATTATACCAGTGACTGCTAAGGACATAAGCTAATTAGTAAGTACTTGAGAATAGGTCGAGATATTCTAGACACGTGATAAGGAAGTAGAACGACATATTATGGAGGTTTAAAAGGGAGGTAAACTTTAAATGGCCTCAAAGTTGGGAGTCAAGCCTCCGAGATACACGAACTTTAATTGGTTCCTAGGCTACATGTGCCACGTTGGGATAATTAAAAGTGTACAATCCTCTCACTTGATCACTGTTATTTAGTCCTGAACCCTGGAATTAATATTGTAAACTGAAACTAACGTATGGTGCAAGGCAGAAACATACACATTCGGCGAGGTGGGCCAATGGCCTACTAACCATGTTTATGAAGCAACAAACGGATTCGGAGACGAAGAGACGTAGGTGAGTACCAAATCCTAGCAAATAATTTTCTACCATATTATTTTGTTGTCTATAAAAAACTTAAGCGGATGTTGTTGCCTAATGTAGGCCATATATCGGGCAACATTGCTTTACAGGTGTTCCTTTGTCATGTGACAATTCGCAAGATACATTCTGAACCAGGTCGCCATAGTGCGCATGCGCCATATTTACTTACGTATGATAATGACGATAATTCACGGGGGTGACCTCAACCTATATTGTATCCAACATCCAGGTGTAGGATACACCTTTTGTAAGAGTTAATTGGGTTTTCATAGTGCACATGCACACTGTGGCGTTCTGGCTCAGAATGTAGCCTACTGAACCCTGGCGAAATGTTACATGACACTACCGTATTTTTAGGGTTTCATTGTATTATTATTATTATTATTATTATTATTATTATTGCTGCTGCCAAGTAGAACCTGACCAGCTATAAAATTATTACAAAATCTTCACAAACAATTGTGTTGGTTTCGCAGGTAAGTGTGCACTTTTGTTTTGAGTGCGAAGCAATTTCAAGAATGTTAAGCAGCTTAATTTTTGTTTTCAAATTTATTTCCCGATAATAGGCCTAATGGTTCCACCAGGCAGCTGCTGGCAACTGCGTACCGTTTGATACTCCACTATGCCAACCCAAACACTAACATTAAGTTACGAACATTATACCTCACTTAACCTTACATGAATAACCACCTTAACCTAACCCACCCTACCCCATTCCATCACAATTTATAGGCTACCGGTACCACATGAACAACGAGCTTAACAGACATTTGTTTTATTGTAATCTAAGATGGTAGAGCTTGGACGTGAACATTTTATTTAAAAATAACTAGTTACCCAAAACAGCCTCACTCAAAATAATATGCATTGGCTTATTGTGAAAATATAGTCGCAAGTCATCATAGCTACTCACCCATTTGAATACGTATCAAACCCAAATGTGACAATGCAATGTTTTATTATATCCCATAATGATTCGAACGTGGCTTTTATTAAAGGTTCCCAAGATTCAAATACGTGTATACATATTATGGCTCACGACTTTACAGACAAGAGCATACAGTTGCATGGCGAGTCGGCGACGCACCCGTTGACTCAGTTTTGAACGCACTCGAGACAATGCAATGCTTTATTATTATAGTCCAGATGCTTCACAATTTGTCTTTTAAAAGTTCAAAGATTCCAACTTCTTCAACTTTATATATGCGCATGACTGTACGTGCATTATAAGTGTATTCTGTAGACCAACTGACACATTTTGCTTTGTAATTTATGGCTTCGTTGTTTTATTTGTTTTTTTAATGCGGGTTTTGTTCGTTTAGGCAAAATATGTTATTTATGTGCGGTTTAAGCATTCAGTAGAGATTATATAGTAATTTGGTTCTTTAATTTGTTATTTTTTAGGCCAATATCTATTTTTTCCCAATAGGCTTCCGGTATTTTAAGTTCCACACAAAATGGATTAATTTCAATATAGCCTTGAATTGAAGGTGCTTACCTAATCGTGCTTACCTAATCGTATTTAGTGGGGGAGTAAGAAGTCCTCTTGTATGGACCCCCACCTCTATTTATGTACTGTATGTAGGTAACCAGTATATAGGCCTATCGTAATAAATATATATGAGACTTGGACGAAAGGTACCGGGAAGTTTGAGTAATATATATATATATATATATATATATATATATATATATATATATATATATATATATATATATATATTATATATATATGTTTATATTCACTATAATTGTCGTACATAGGCTACTCGATACTCTTGAATCTTGATATATAAATAGTGGCCTAAATGGTGGCCTTTTATTTTTGTTTAAGTTATCTCAGATTTAATAGAATCTTTTTATATTATTTTTACTCTGTAGCTTATAATTATGCAGTTCAAGGTTCATTTAAGTACTGCACCGGTATATCGAGGAGTCAGAAAGAGCTATGACTTGTGTCCTCCAGAATACCATGCAGGACTAGGCTAGCACTATTTTAACCATAGGCCACCAGTATTATTTATATGCCATCATCAGTTATTAGCTATTATAAACGCAAAGCCGTAATCAATACAATTTGGAACGGATGTATTGGTACGGTATGGTAGTCTAACCAACTTGTGCTCGGGTAAATAAAGACTCGTAGGTTCCTTAACTAGCGTAATGTTGATTAATAGGATTCCATTACTTTTGGTCAACATAATTTTGCTCACGCCCCACCCTCACCCCTTCTTGAATACCCCCCCCCCCTAAATAATAAAACAAAGGGGGGGGGGGGGGTTACTAGCTATTCAATTTACGATACTAGTTCGTTGTTAGCCAATTATTTCGCACGATAAATTTAGAGTTGATTGGATGACCCCGATTGGGGGTTAAGTTCTTGGTTCTCTTATATTCATATGACATTCTCTAATACCATTGCAAAGAGGTTTGTGTCTTAAAATTTACAAATGGTTTCGTTCATAGGCTATATTGCGTGGTCATTGAATGTTAGGTAGGCACGGTTAATGAAACTCACCGTTCCAATAGGCGTGTTCCCAACATGTGTATGTCCGATTTCTTTAATTGATGGCTAGATATGGACCGTAGCGAACAATTAAAATATCTTGCCAGCAGGGTGTCAAACGAAAGTCGAGTCCATTACTTGTAGTTTTTATTATATATGCAAACATAAAATTGTGGTTTGTAGTATAAATTATGTCTTTGGAAGTGATAACATTGCTAAAACAATGCTGTTTCGTGTTAATGGGAAAATAATAATGAAGACACTTAAATTATCGTATGAGCCAGCTGTCCTAGTGTGCGCCGCCCTCTCGCTCCTGGCTACCACCACGTAGCCTATATTCCGCGTATATCACTATCTTATGACACAGTAAACGCCCCCTTGACCAATATATCGCAACATTAACCCAATTTTAAGATAATTCACCATAATCTCATTATGGAACACAATAGGTTAGCATGATGAGTTGATGACTGGCCAAAACTGCATGCAGACAGTATGCAGAGACCTTGGCTATGATTTTCATACAACGATTTTATCCCGAAAATGATATAATAATATACAGTGGTGACAAGCTCACAAGATACTGTCATTAGACTTAATCGCAACTAAATATAGTATACTTCAATGAAAGACATGTTATTCAGCTTTTCAAAGCCACACATCCTTAGATTCTTCAGGTTTGTATATGAATTATAGCGCTACTGTCCCAGGCGTGACGCCACACTGGATGTCGGAGGTTCCAATTTTACTTCGGTGAGTTAACTTCTTGTATGTATATAAACTTTGATCACGATCCCCGAAGGTTCAGTGTTGCCATACAGGCCTGGTCAGATTAATTGGTCCCAACTATAGTACCGGTAACTGTGAACACTTTTTCACATAAGATCTGTCTTACCTGGAACAAACTTCCCTCAGAAATTGTAAGCAGTTCTTCAGTAGAGCAGTTCAAGAAGAGAATAGATAGTACTTTACACACTATAATGCGTGTAGTGAACTAAACGGTCTACCTTCTTCCACTTCAAGTATTACCTCGGAATGGATCACAAGGTCTCTGAGATGCTAGCTATTCCTTGTAACACACTCTCTCTCTCCTTGTTCCTGGCAAATCAATGACTTTGCTTATACAATTATTGCCATATGCATTTAAACCCGCATCTTTAGAGATAACACAAGATAGTTGATTTGTGTTCTACTAGAAATACCGTTCTAGCAAAACAATTGAACTTTTTGTATTTGGTAAACATTTAGAAAGTATTTTCATGTAGTGCGTTTGGTTAATATTTGACTACCCCACCCCCAATTCCACCATCCCAATTCCCTTCAGATGGGTTGGGTTCGAAAGGGATCTGCCTTGTGTGGACCAATCGGCTCTCTGCCGACTCCCGTTTTCTTATGTTATTATAAATATATATATATATATATATATACCGGTATATATATACAGTATATATATATATATATATATATATATACCCGGTATATATATACTGTATATATATCAATTATCTTTGGTTCGTATGTAACACACTGTATATGGGTGCCAACATATTCAGGTAACCTATATATTATGTGAAGGTGTGACTAGATTTAATTCAGCAAAGGTTTCTTTATAGTTTAAAGACCAGCATGGCGTTTTTCATTATTCCTATATATACTGTTATTATGTGTGAGTAAAATATTTTACTATTTGCGGTAAAATATTGAAATAATCAAAGCCAATGCTAGATAGAACAATTGAAAGCGTCCTAAGACTTATGAATTATAAACAAAACTAAACAGGAAAAATATAATAATAAAAGGCAAAAAGTTTGACAATGTAGGCACATATTTATGACAATAGGTGTGGGTGTCAGGTCGGCATCCTCTAAGAGGATTAGTGACCTCTGCCCCAAACCATTCCCCCGCCCTCCTATACAATGCTCCTATGAACACCTGTAAATCTAGAAGAACAGATACATGGAGATATTTCAACACTAACCCTCATGATAAAATCTAACTAGTACGTTCCTTAGCTTTAGTTAAAAACTATTATGCTTATTTATGAACATTGACTCTACTGATCTGCGCTTTTTGAAGTCACTATACTGTATATTATGAATACTTTATTGGCTCCCCAGTATAGAATTGTACAGAATTTGCTCTCTCTCTCTCTCTCTCTCTCCAGATAATACAGTTGAACACATGAAATTGTATCCACTCAGTGGATAACAATAATATGATTATATTAGGGGTGTAGTTCCTTATACTGTAGTTAATTCATATGATCAAGTAGCGGGTTTGTTAAAAATGAGTCGTGTAAGTCAATCATAATATTCTTCCCTCCATATATAGCACAATGAGTGGATAGTTTTTTGTGGCCAACTGTACATACCTGACCACTATCGCCTAATTAAATATGACCTTGACCTGACCCTTCCGGGAAATACCATTTATTCACAGATACCGGTACGCTCACTAACAATGAATAGAGTATTGCCTCAATGGTCTTACGTAGCTTGTGGGACTTTGACATCGGCCTCCAGTATTTTTTCTTTTAGTCAATGCATTTTAGTATGTCTCATTAGCTAACAAAAAATGCCTTCCCAGACATCCTTCATACTATAAAATGCCTACCCAGACCCCCCCCAAGCGGCTCGCTTGGCTCGCTTGGTGTAGTGACTAGCGTCTCGGACTTCCACCCAGAAGGCCCGGGTTCGCGCCCACGCTCGGTGCATTAAAGATTTTTCACAAGCACTGAGTCGTTACCATCCCTCATGAGCAAAGGGATGGGGTAGTAGTACAGGACCCCAATGGAAATACGCCTAATCGGCCTTATTGAGCTATCCTTAGCTAGCTTAGCATGCGCTAGCTTTAAGAACTATTATTATTATTATTATCGGGAAAGAAAATGTCCCGCTCAAAGGCAGATTTCTTGCAAGTTACAGGTTTGCTATTGCTCACCTAAATTAATAAGCGTAATTTAATCGACAATCTAATGGGGTGGAGCGTCTTAAAATCTCCCAACAAATGGATTGATATAGGGAAATCCAAAAAGAACTCCCTCGAACCAAATAGAGTTAATAGCTCTTTATCTCTTAACAAACGACTCCCTCTTCCAAACTTGCTCTCACTTTCTCTCTCGCTCTCTCTCTCTCTCTCTCTCTCTCTCTCTCTCTCTCTTAGATATAGTAGTGTATTAATGTATTAATGGAATATACGCTTGACGGGTATCTTCCTTCAATCTAATTGTTATGCATATTTCATATTACATCTACTGTATATATGCAGTATATTAGCGATATTTTTACTAATTTTCTTTTGCAAAAAAATGTATTAATGTAGTTCAATAGATCACAAAAAAAATTCAATCTGAGTTGTGTATTGAACCAAGATATACTGTATATCTTGGATTGAACCAGTGTGAGTGCTGGTGGCTGGCCTCAACCAGTCACTACCCTCGCGAGGGTGACAGTCTCTCCCGTGTGGCCATTTCGGTTTGTGGCCATTTAGGATTGTGGCCATTTCGGTTTGTGGCCATTTAGGATTGTGACCATTTCGGAGTAAGGCCATTTCAGGTTGTGGCCATTTCGGTTTGTGGCTGTTTCGGTTGTGGCCATTTCGGAGTGTGGACGTTTTGACCTGCTTCCCTTCAGGCAAGCAACGAAGGCACACCTATAGTCCGGGAGCATTTGCCGCAAATTGTGTCTAGATAAAATCAACCTCATCCATATCATTGTGACTGAAATTTGTAAAGTTATATAGAAAGAGTATAATTTTTAGACATAATGCAAAAATCGTAACTTCGAAATTTATCGCATTTAAAAGATATAATTGAAAACATATTTTGAACATATTAGTTACCCCTCAAAACATTTCTTTGATTTAAATTCCTAATTACTTGTGAATGTTGCGTTTTTGTATTACAGTTTTATAGATAATATTTTAGCATAATTAATTAGTTACATTTGAAGACGCTATTTTGAATGTTTTAAGATATTATTTAAATTAAATATAGATTTTTTTTTTTTTTTTTTTTTTTTTTTACCCAAGATGGGTGAATGAAAGATGGTGAATGAAATAGGCCGTAAAATCAGAGAAGTTTCAGGAGAACCCCGGGAACCCTCTGGCTCAAGCAAAGACTAGGGATGGCTATCCTCCGGGGCAATGCCACCAGCGTCATGAACTCAGTTCGACAGGACTGGGTCATGCCACTGCGTGAGGCCCCGGCAGGAGTGGTGTATCCGTAGTCTTTCCACAGTAGGGTAAAACAAAACATAAACTTTATTTGTATGTAACATGTGTGATGCACATTAATAAAAGGGGATGTGTCGGATGGTTGAAAGCCACAGTTGCTCGCGCGTTTGGGGCTAGCAACACGTATTATGAAAAACATGCATCCTCCTTCATTCACTGTCCCCCCCTTCACTCACTCAACCCCACAATTTGCCGGAGGATAACAGGTTTTTCACAATACGTAGACGGAGGTCTTTTTATAAAAAAAAATACAGAGGGGAAAGAAGAGGGTTGGAGAGGGAAGAGGGTAAAAGAGGACATTATGAAGTACAGTAGTAGATTAAAGTTGGCGGGCAGAAGAAAACGGTTTGTTATTGCTTATTATGGGTGACTGAAGCAGTATAATTGTAGCCTGGCTCCAATCTGCAAGGCAGGTAGCGTATAATAAAGGTCTGCTGTATTTATTACCCTTCCTACTATTGTGGAGCGGTCCAATCTGCAAGGCAGGTAGCGTATAATGAAGGTCTGTTGTATTTATTACCCTTCCTACTATTGCGGAGCGGTCCAATCTGCAAGGCAGGTAGTATAAGAAAGGACCTCTTTGTTTAGTACCCGACTTGGGTGCGGAGCGGTACTAACCTGCTACTACTGAGTGGTACATACTGACTGCCATACGTGCGGAGTTTTCCGTAAGCCACGCACGTGGCTTACGGACACTTCCGCATGTATGGCTGTGCTTCATCTGGAGTTTACGTAGCCAAAACAGTGGTAACACAATTATATAATTTTCACAAAGTTATTTGAATATAGGTTAATTGTAAACTACAAGACAATTGTTATGATACACAGTTTATTTGGTCAAAAATGGTAGTACTGTACAAATCAAATAATGTAGAAATTAGAATTGTTACGAATTAAAAGGGAAGACGAATTTGCTCAAATGGCAAGTCTAAAAAATAATATATTTTGTATGTGAATGCCCCCATATATTTAGTTAAGGTACATATATTTCGAAGTTGTCTATTTTTCTAATTAGTAATTTGAAACTATGTTTTACCTACACTTACATGGACCACGGAAATTAACAAGTTGGTAGGGTTGCTCCCGGACTACTAAGTTGTGTTCCCTCGGTTACTGGACAACTCGGCTCGGACAGCTCGGCCCACTTTTGGACAACTCGGCCACGACGGCGAGACAACTCGGCCCACTATTTGAGACAGCTCGGCCCCATGTTTTGCTATGGGGCAATTTGACGAGACCAGTCAGGATTAGGATGGGGAGAGCTAAGTGGAGGGTTTATGAGTGAGGCCATGTATGCAGCACCAAATCCTGTCCTCTGCGTATGCGCGGCCTTTTCCCTAATATTTTTATTAGGTTATTTAGGCTCAACTGTTAGGTTAATTTAAGTTAGGTTAGATTAGATTAGGTTAGGTTAAGATAATATAATAGTATAAAGGAAAACAAAATCGTGCCAAGGGGCCGAAGATTCTCACGCATGCGCAGAGGACAGGATTTGGTGCTGCATACATGGCCTCCCGTTTATGGCGTGTGTGTAATGTGGGCGAAATGTTCGTTTATTGTATAATTATGTCATGGGCTAGTTCTTTCGATTCATAATGTGTAGGTTAGGTTAGGTTAGGTTAATTTAATTTAATTTAATTAAGAGTTGTCTCGTAATTAACACGGGGCCGAGCTGTCTCGTTTTTACAGGGCCGAGCTGTCTCGCCGTGGGCCGAGCTGTCCCGTAGGCCGAGTAGTCTAGCATTCGTTCCCTCATATCCCCCCTGCGCCACCTCCTGTCACAATAATAAATATGTTCACTAGATATTTGCTCTATACACTTGTTATCTGGTTCTTCAATGTTCACATATGCATTAGGCTATGAAAGTAAAATATGTGCTTATGGAGCAGTAATATTACTTTATATGGTAAATATAACAAATGTCAGAATTGAAGTAAAAGCTATCACACTGGCGGCTTAAGTGAACAGACAATACCATACTGCCTCTACCTCTACCCCCCCCCCCTCTCTCTCTTTACCTCTCTCTCTCTCTCTCTCTCTCTTCTATACATTCCTTCAACTTTCCTTTTCTATCTGATATGCCATCTCTACTAAAATTAAGTCCTGACCACATCGTTTGGATCGTGTGGCCAGTGTTTCTATGTAAATCTCTCTCTCACATACACACTCATACATGGGCCTATTTTCATATAATGAGCCTAAACGACCTAGTTATGATGAGGTGAAGAGCGTTGAAAGAAAGAGGAGACACCTGATGAAAAGTATAATGGGTTCTCCAATGAGAGAAAATGAAGGGGAGAACAATATACTGTTTTCATATTATATTCTCGATTTTTGTTTTTTTTTGCTTTCTGGTATTATTGTCTGTTAATGTTCTATGTATTAAGACACTTTGCAAAATTAAGAAATGCAATTTGGGAACAGCATGAACATTTCTTATAAAGCAACTATTTAAGTATATTTAATATAATTGTTATTTTCTTAGGATGCGGGGAGGGCTCTGAGCGAAAAAAAAGGTCTTCCATAATCAATACAAAATAATTACCATATATACAGTATATATATATATATATATACTGTATATACCCGGTATATATAATACATAATTTTTTTGTTTTTTTTTTGTTTTTTTTTACAGGGTTTATGGAGCAAATTACAGTAAATGTCATTTTAAACTTTGTGGGCCCTGACTCTCTTTAGCTCGTAGAGGGGGTTGTGTCTCCCAAAATATTCGATTATTTGTGCAGGTCATAGCTATCACTATATTGAGCCGAGACTGAGATTTCCATAGCCAATGTCACACAAGTGGCTTTTCCATCAACTTTTATCCTCAACACTAGTCTGGTATTTATGAGGTAAACTTCTTGAATAAATCAGTCACCAAATTTGATGTATCTTCAGTCTTTCTTTCCGATAAAAGTGGCAAAGTTTCCAGAGGAGCTCCTGGAATATTGTTTTCCATCGAACATTTACGATCCAAGCTCTCGTTTGGCACTCCCTTAATGTAGTATGTCATAAGAAAACATTAGCATTCTCTTGCTTACTCTGAAGGGAGGGGTAAGTGATAGAACTCATCAACTTTAGCACTAGCTGATACGACATTTTTGGGGATTATGTTCGTGTTTTAAAACAAATAATGACGGTTTAGGTTGTTTTTACAATGTTCGAACAATTAGTTCTCCCCTTAGGCTAACTAAGCTATCCACAGAATCTCCTTCAAGTATTAACAAAATATATAAATAAATAAATAAATAAATCCCCCCCAAAAAGCTAAATTCTTAGGTGGAAAAAATGCAGGCTCTCAATCGCTCGCCAAGAAATATCTTGACACCTAGTTGGGGGGAAACATTAAAAGTCACCAAACCAATAGAACAAAGCGTCTTCCTAGCAGGCAGATGTGCACACGTATCTTTTGCCGGTCAGTCATCTAGAATCAGAAACTTTCCAAACGGAGTCCCACAAGGATCCGTCCTATCGCCCGCACTCTTCAATCTGTACATGCACGATATAGGTACACCCAATACGCCCCAAATAAACTTAGCCTCCTATGCAGATGACATAACACTCACATGCACACACCATGACCCAAAAAGAGCAACAGATCTCCTTCAACCCTATCTCAACACACTACATGGCTGGTGCACTACAAACAGACTTAATCTAGCCCCAGCCAAATCCACCGCAACCCTGCTCACAAGCTGGACAGGAGAACACGAATACATCCCTCAACTCACCATAAACAACACACCCTAACACATACACACACACCCAAAATCCTAGGAGTAACATATGATACTCATATGATATTCAAACAGCACACCACAAACATTAAACAGAAACTGACACCCAGACTTAACGCCCTCAGGTCACTTGCTCACACAAAATTTGGACACAACAAAGAAACTACCACCACAGTATATATACAATACATAAGATCAGTGATGGAATACGCAAGCCCAGCCTGGGCTTCTAACCTAGCTGAAACACATCATAAGACCATACAGACTATTCAAAACAAAGCCCTGAAGATCATTACAGGCTGCACAGCTACTGCACCCACAGATCACCTACATCAAGAAACCAAAATCTTCAAAGTCAAAGACCATCTGGACATGAGAGGCACTCAATTCCTGGCAGCAACCTCCACGAACCAGGACCACCCACTAAACTACATGGCAACACACCCACAGACACCAAGAAATATCAAAACAACACCCAGCACACGGTATCACACACAATTACTGTCCTCTCTCCCTCCCTGCCCACCCCGAACCAACTTCCAGAAGCACATCCATACTCATATCTCTCGCCGATCCATCCACTCACTCACAGACAACACGCAGCTGCAAGCACGACCTCCCGAAATCCATCCTTCCGAATCCTCCCTTCCTCGCGAGGACAGAGTCCACCTGGCCAGGCTGAGATGCGGACACCATCCAGCTCTCCTGAGCTATCAGTAGAGACTGGATGACTCCGTTGTCGACGCCTGCCCGGGTTGTAACACAGCACCCCATACCATTAAACACATCATAGAAGGCTGCATTTCACACAACCACTTACGCCAACAACACAATCTACACTCAATGAGAGCTCTGTGGGAAAGCCCGATCGTGGCCATGGCCTTCCTCAGGGACTCGGGGCTGTTCGGCCAGGCAGCTTAGGGAACAACAACAACAACAACAACAAAGCGTCTTAAAATCGCTAAACTAATGATCCGAATCAGGGGGGATCTGGGATAGATACACTTATTACAGTGAGCTATTACCAAACAACCTCAGATACCTAGATACTCTAATGAATTATGCAAAGCATTTATATGAACGCGAGGAAGTTTATGAGCAGTATAGCAAATTACTCATGATTTTTTAAAGCCAAAGGCTCGAACTGGTGACGTCGGGCGAGGACTTGGTAATATTCTTGCCTTCTATTTTCTACTATCCAGGTGGCTTCACCTGCTTCATTGGTGCTTTTGGTGATGTTGGTCATCGAGAAAGTATCAACACACGTGGCAAGGTTTGTGTGGTCTGAGTATCTGTGTAACACTCTCTCTCTCTCTAAAACACACACTGCAAGTTGTTGTCACGCTTGCCTGTGAAGGAGGTTTATCTCTCAACAAACTGTAAACTGTAATGTCTGTATTGATGTTATGTCTAGTAAAATAGGTCCATGTTGCACATGGCATTGATATTAATGCACAATTGTAACTGAATTGTTGTATCACAGTACTGATGCTATTATTAGTAAAAATTTACCAATTTTGTACATGGCCAAGACATTGATATTTTTTGCCTAATTATAAATGAATTATTGTATCACATACAAAGATGATATAAAACAGTTAAATTGTCTGCCAGCATCCACGCTATGGGGTGGGAACTCTCTCTCTCTCTCTCTCTCCATCAGTTAATTTGTTGGGGTATGTTTACAAGGGAACAAACTGGAGGTAGAGTAGGGTTAATTACTGACTTCATTTAACAAGATTGCTGGTGTGGGTCATCAGCGCTTCTCAGGCAATATTAGTTCTGGCTTCATTTACCAGTACTACCACCAACATCGCTACTACTACTACTACTACTATACTACTACTACCACCACCACCACTACGACTACTACTACTACTACTACTTTTTTCCCTTTAATTTTATTCATAATATTGCATCCATTACATTTTACATTGTAGATGTTGCAAACATCGGATATCACTCTATTCCTACTACTCTACTACTACTCTATGCCATGCAACTTCAATCCAGTCGTAACCTGATGCCCGTCTCAGCTACTGCTGCCTCGTAGTCCATGTCGGCTGCTGCTGCTTCCAACCGTCAATATCACCAGCCATGTAATAATCGTAACCATTAACATCATCACCATATCGTAGCCACCACAGCTAAACACCTTTATGTTATTCACCATGGTAACACCGTTACAATTAAATATACTCTGCTTATCATTATATTGTCAGCATTATTATCAACGCTACAAGTGTTGTTCTCGCCGATATTGATCTACCGTCAATATACAGAGAGAGAGAGGGAGTGAGAGTGGGTTACAAGGAGTAACAAAGAATAGTTAGTATCTCAAACACCTTGCGGTCTATTCCAGGGAGATACTCGAAGTGGAAATAGAAAGATTGTGTAGTGCGTAATACTGCAGTGTGTGCAAAATGTTATCTACTTTTTTCTTGAACTTGAACATTGTCAAACCCATTAATTTTTAAATAAACTTTAATGAGCTGACCTTGTAGTCTGCACATTTTCAGCAAAAATATATCAAGAACCGGTCCTCTTATCTCAGTTTTCTAATCGATGGAATATGCTTTGCAGCCCTAGCTTTTACACTTTCCAGTCGTTCGATTATTTTTCCTGAGTGCTGGAGGCCAGAGTTGAACAGCATATTCCAGGAAGGGCCGTATCAAAGGGTTGTGGAGTGTGAGGACTATTTCCTTATGTATATACATAAATTGCCTCTTATTATAGCCAATAATTTCTGAGCTTTCTCCTTTGCTTCGGTGCACTGTTTGGACAACAATAAGGCACTGTTGATCAGAGCACCCATTTTTGTTTCCAAGTTAGGAACTTCCAGAGTTTCTCCTATTAGCGTGTAGCCTGACTTGGGGTTTGTTTGGTCGATATGCATCACCTTGAACTTTTCCAAGTGTAGTGGTATCTACCATGTCTGAGACCACTCACCCAGTCTGTTAGGATCCATCCTGAATTGTTCAACCCCTTTAGGATTCTTTACATTCACTCCAGGCTTAACTCTTTCAGTACCGGTGACGTCTCTTTTATTTTGTTATAGTCATGATTTTATGCAGCTTAGGTAGGTTATTTGGGTGTAACCAAAAATAGTTGTGATAGCTTATACTCCATTATTATCTTGAGGTTATTCCACACTTGAATGAAATTGTCTAATCATAGCCAGAATATATTAGACCCAGTGTCCCGGTACAGAAGGGGTTAATGTAATTTGCTAACTTGGGATATCATACTCAACAGACCAATATCGATGCCGTTGACGTTATATGATAAACAGCAGTGAACCAAGCACAGATCCCTCTGGAATTCCAGAAGTGCCTAGAGTCCACTCAGGAGAAACACCATTGATTACCACTCGTTGCTGTCTACCTGTTAGCCAACTTCTATTCAATTTGGAACCTCTGTTCTGTGCTAGTGTACTCACCATTGACATTAGCCTACAATGAGGTCCTTTGTGAATAGCTTTTTGTAAATCTAAGTAAATAATGTCTATGGCTCTACTTTTGTCAAACTAACTCAGTATTTCATGGACAAATTCCAGCAATTTGGTAAGGCATGATCGGTGTCACCTGAAACCATGTTGGGAATCTGTAAGTGTGGTGCTGATTACCAGGTAGCCAACTATCTCGTTAACTAGTATCCCTTCTAAAACCTTTACTCTGATATACTTCAAGCTAATTTGTTGATTATTCTTGGGACACTCATGACCCCCCTCTCTTAAGAGATTGGGGTCACATTGGCCAGTTTCCAGTCATCAGGGACCTCTTCAGTTTCTATTGATTTATTGAAGATTTCTGCCAAGGATGGTGTGATTTCATCCCGCACTTTTCATACAACACTGGGAAGATACCCATGTGAACTAGATGACTTTAATGTAATTGTCATATTGCAATACAAAGTAAGACACACAGAGATTAGAAAGGAGAACCACACAATAGTGACCCCTTTCCAAGCTAGTCCCAAGCTTTCTGGCATCTGGCCAGAAACTTCTCCAACAATTAGACTTGCTCTTCTATCCCTCCTCTTTTCCACTCTGAAAGCACCACCGCCACGTCTTCCTCTGACAAAGCTGAACTCTTTGCTCAAACATTTGCTAAAAACTTCACCTTGGATGATTCCAGTGCTATTCCCCCCTCTCTCCCTATGAAAGCAAGCACTCTAAATATAGACTATGGAGATCAAAGTGAGTCTTTAAGCAACAGGTCTTTAATATGGAAATTACTATAGACAATTAGTCTAAAAGAACTCTTCCCCTGAATCTTTCTCACCCTCATCCTGATTTAAGGTGCTTCAAGCTCCGTGTGTCCAAATATTTTTAATCCAGCTAACCTTGAATTTGGTTCCCTATCACTGTTTCAACTTCGGGGTAAGGGGGGGGGGGGAAGAGGGAGGGGAATTGTTGCAAGCAGCTTTACCTTTTGTCTCCTTCATGCACATAGGAAACCAAAAACTCCCATTACCCAACCAACAAACAATTACTCCCATTACCCAACCCACAAACAACTCCCATTACCCAACCCACAAACAATTACTCCCATTACCCAACCCACAAACAACTCCCATTACTCAACCCACAAACAACTCCCATTACCAACCCACAAACAACTCCCATTACCCAACCCACAAACAACTCCCACTACTCAACCCACAAACAACTCCCATTACCAACCCACAAACAACTCCCATTACCCAACCCACAAACAACTCCCATTACCAACCCACAAACAACTCCCATTACCAACCCACAAACAACTCCCATTACTCAACCCACAATCAACTCCCATTACCAACCCACAAACAACTCCCATTACCCAACCCACAATCTACTCCCATTACCCAACCCACAAACAACTCCCATTACCAACCCACAAACAACTCCCATTACCCAACCCACAAACAACTCCCATTACCCAACCCACAAACAACTCCCATTACCCAACCCACAAACAACTCCCATTACCAACCCACAAACAACTCCCATTACCAACCCACAAACAACTTCCATTACCAACCCACAAACAACTCCCATTACCAACCCACAAACAACTCCCATTACCCAACCCACAAACAACTCCCATTACCAACCCACAAACAACTTCCATTACCAACCCACAAACAACTCCCATTACCAACCCACAAACAACTCCCATTACCTAACCCACAATCAACTCCCATTACCAACCCACAAACAACTTCCATTACCAACCCCCAAACAACTCCCATTACCAACCCACAAACAACTCCCATGACCAACCCACGAACAACTCCCATTACCCAACCCACAATCTACTCCCATTACCCAACCCCCAAACAACTCCCATTACCAATCCACAAACAACTCCCATTACCCAACCCACAAACAACTCCCATTACCCAACCCACAAACAACTACCATTACCCAACCCACAAACAACTCCCATTACCAAACCCACAATCAACTCCCATTACTCAACCCACAATCAACTCCCATTACCCAACCCACAATCAACTCCCATTACCTAACCCACAATCAACTCCCATTACCAACCCACAATCAACTCCCATGACCCATCCCACAATCAACTCCCATTACCAAACCCACAAACAACTCCCATTACCCAACCCACAAACAACTACCATTACCCAACCCACAAACAACTCCCATTACCCAACCCACAAACAACTTCCATTACCAACCCACAAACAACTCCCATTACCAACCCACAAACAACTCCCATTACTCAACCCACAATCAACTCCCATTACCAAACCCACAAACAACTCCCATTACCAACCCACAAACAACTCCCATTACCTAACCCACAATCAACTCCCATTACCAAACCCACAATCAACTCCCATTACCCAACCCACAATCAACATCCACTATTCTACCCAGACACCGCACCCATTAACCTACCCACCCACATATAAATAACGGTACCAGACTCTCACAAAACCAGCAGCAACACTCCCTAACCCTTAAGGGGGCCCACCTCGCTTTTTTTTCTTTCTCTCGCTCTTGATTTGGCTTGTATCCATTCGGCCCCATTCAGCCTACTGTTTTAAGACGTTTACCCCCATCTAGGTGTCAATATTTTCCTGGCGAGTGGTAGCGAGCCAGCATATATATAAATTGTGTTGACAGCAAGCTAAATTTGTATATTTTTCGATAGAAAAATGTCTCCGGCGAAGCTGGATTTCTCCATGCAATGCTTGCTCGCTATCGCTCGCCAGGAAGAAAATGACACCTGAATGGAGATAAACGTCTTAAAACAGTTGGCTAGATGGGGCTGAATGGATACAAGCCAGGGAAAGAGAGAAAAGGAGAGAAAGGTAAAAATAAAAGCCGGTTACCCCCCTTATAATAAACGAATAAAGCACTAATACCAGGTAGTGACAGATAGAAAGCCTCCTTAGTCTCACCTGAAGGACTCACTAACCCCTTCAGTGCTTTGAGGATACACCTCTTCCTTTTATTCAGCAAACGGTGGCGTTCTGAGAGTGAGGGTCTGAGTCTGGAGGGTGAGACGGTGAAGCACTTGAGCGAAGCAACCGGCCGCTTCAGAGATGGAGCTGCTTCGAGCCATGATGGATGCTTCGCATGTCTCACTCCCCAGACTGGAACAAGACCTCACGGGCTTCACCGTGTTGGGCGGTGGAATATACAGGCTCTCAGCCTATGCCCGAGAGGGAGTAGTTGGAATATAGAAAAAAAAAAAAAAAAAAAAAAAAAAAAAATTAGCTTAGGAAGGCATTTGGGAAGTCATAAGATGAACTGAGATATGCTTTACCTCCTTGATTCTTAGAGGGCCTTCCAAAGTTGAATAAATACGTCTAATTCTAGCCAGAGTAAACTACCAAGGGTTAAGGGCAGATTTCCACTTAAGGGATTTTTTTCTGGACCCCTTTCTCCCTCATGTTTAGCCCCATTGCTTTTGAGATTTTAAGACGTTCGCCCTAGTAGTTTAGACATTTTAAGACATTTTTCCCCATTTCTGTCAATTTTAAGACCTTTCGTGCCATTAAGGTGTCGATTTTTTCCTGGCGAGCGATAGCGAGCTTGTAATTTAAGAGCAATCGGCCTTCGGCCGGGACATTTTTCTACCGAAAAATGTACAAATTTATCTTGAAAGGGGGTCTAGGGGGTGTAATTTTAAGCTTTATGAAAACGTAGGGAACAAACTAAATACCTCCCCTTACAGGTAAACACAGAGGACCCCCAGAATCTGACTACCATATAAGTAACACCCCGTTCTTAACATTAATCATCAATTACAAACCCAAATGTACTTGAATAAACTAACGAAAGCATATGGTCCTCCCGGGATTCGAACTCGGGACACCACACCCAGAACATAAGCACCTAAACCATATACAGTATAAGTTTCACAAATGACCTCCACCAACCCTCGTAAATGACCTCCACCAACCCTCGTAAATGACCTCCACCAACCCTCGTAAATGAAGCCCGTAAACATTCTCACCTGCCAAGCCCTAAACACAACCCCCACCAGCCCAACCCCACACACTATCCCCACTGCTCTACCACACCCTCATAATCCACTGCTCTACCACACCCTCATAATCAAACCAGACACCATTTAAACCAGGTAATGACGAGATAACGACTGAAGCCTCACCTGTCTATACCCGCTAATACCCAGGTAGACAGAGATATTCCCAGGAAGCACGCACCACACACACACACACACACACACACATTTATCACCCATTGTCTCACAAATAAGACTTCAACGAATAATGAAACTTTTCAGATGCTTTAATTTTTCACACAAAAATATATAAAATGGGAACATTGCTAATAATTGTTATATCTCTTTTGTTGTGATATGAAAATAATTAGTATAATTGTAGAATAATTTTCTAAATCGTGGTGTGCAACAGATATATATAATTTACTGTATATATGCTTTATTAAACATAGTTTAATGTTTCATTGGCGAATCAAGTATTGTACACATGAGAAGCTCATTGGTGGATGATTGATGTGTGTTGATCATGTTGATGTATCTTCATTATTACATATTTATTATTGAAACAATGAAATTGCAACTAATTTTAATGACAAAATTTTAATATTAAGTGATATCCGAACCCAAAGGGCTGAAAGATATCACATATGCCACATAAATAATGTAGATATCATAAAGTGACCACAAGTAAGATAAGACATGATAAAGACAACAACTTAACGAGATCATAGATTGACTGAGCCTTTGCTTACACCTCACCCGCCTTACTCAATCACAGGCCGTCTATTACCTCTTGAATGCTTAAGGGGATCACCTGCAATTTGTTCTCTTCGTTTCTCTCTTTCTCTGGCTTGTATTCATTCGGCCCCATTCAGCCTACTGTTTTAAGACTTTTATCCCCATCCAGGTATCGATTTTTTCTTGGCGAGCGATAGCGAGCCAGCATATATATAGTTTTTTTTTACAGCAAGCTAAATTTGTACATTTTTCGATAGAAAAATGTCTCCGGCGAAGCCGAATTTCTTCATACAATGCTGGCTCGCTATCGCTCGCCAGGAAGAAATCGACACCTGGATGGGGATAAACGTCTTAAAACAGTTGGCTGAATGGGGCCGAATGGATACAAGCCAGGGAAAGAGAGAAAAGGAGAGAAAGATAAAAAAAAATGCCGGTGACCCCCCTTAAGCACCACCCAATTACCTACACGAACAACCCCACTGCGCAGTCTATCTCCACACAACCTCACCCACCTACATTCAATCAGGATAGCACTCCACACCCTTAACCCCTTCTGTACCGGTGACGTCTTTTTAATTGTATTCCAGCTATATATAGAGGATTTTGTGCGGTTTAAGAAGGATCTGTTGTAGTAAAAAGGGCTTAGTGAGATAGTTCGAAGACTATTAATTGCTGGAGGCCCTTTTGAAACTGAAAAAAACTCGTCTAATAGTAGCCATATTAAAGTTCAAAAGACGTTGCCGATACAGATGGGGTTAAAATAAAACACGATAGCACTAAACACCAGGTAATGACGAGTTACAGGCACACTTATCAGTCTCACCTGTCTAGACCAGACCATAATATACAGGTAAACAGATATGAACCATTATACTATCCAGGCTTCAAACACACAAAACAACAACCCTTTTCACCAACATCCTCCCGCTACACACCCCAGGAGCACCACCACTATCACCTAAAATCACCACCATAGATCGTGTACACCACAACCAACTTTACTACACATAATCTGTACTTACTATCACCAAAACAAATTCCTCTCCACCCACCCAAAACCAAATAGCAATCCTCTCATAACAAACTTCACCAAACAAGCTCAATATATAGACGCCAGAACCTCATCCACTCTACCCAACTATCAGCGCCACACCCATACCCTCACAATCAAACATGACAACACTAAATATCAGCTAATGACGAGGTAATTACATAAAGACCTACCTGAGCTTCACCTGTCTATACCCGCTAATATACAGGTAGACAGAGATGATCCCCGCACTCACTCACCACCTAGCCCTGACACACACACAACCATTACCTCTCATAACCATCATCACTATCACCACCATACCTCCAACTTCTATCAACCCACACATACACCACCACTGCTGCACTCGTCATCCCCAATAACCATCATCAACCCAAATCTCCCACACACAAATACTAGTCAGCCCCCCCCCCCCCACACACACACACACACCACCCCACCCAACCACCCACCTCCACTAAACTATCAGCACCACACCCACACTCACACCCTCTCAATTCGACATGACACGACTAATACCAGATAATGACGAGATAATTATATAAGCTGTCTATACCTGCTAATATACAGGTAGACTTAATAAGACCCCCGGCAGAGACCACGACCTTTGGTGATGCTGTGGTTAGGGGAGGGTGTATGGGGTGTGTGGAGGGGAGGGACATATAGGTGTGTCTGTGTGTGTGTGTGTGTGTGTGTGTGATAAGAGGGGGTCGAGGATGGACATATGGGGTACGCAGGAGAATGGGGATTATATAATAGTTATATAATATAATAGTGATGATGATGCTTGGTATGTTATTGACCAAGGTGTTGATGATTGTGTTGGTACTGAAATAGTACCATTAGCAATACTACTAATAGTAGTAGTAGTAGTAGTAGTAGTAGTAGTAACATTAATTGTTGCACGTCATATCATGGGCCTTGGAAGAATCATATTAGCCTACATATAGTGGTAATTGCATTGTTCAATGATTTATACCTATCACTGCAGGTAATTGTACCAATGGTGAAACTTTGATTATAATCACTGCATGATTTATCTCAAACAAATAGTTATGTAATAACATAAGTTGGTTAATTGTTGTCATCAAGCTTACATTGTGATACGACCACTTCCGATGACAATCAATAATATTCTTAAAACTATGCCATATTTCACACAAACATACTTACACATACACACAAACATATATACATACATACTCTCTCTTTCTCTCTCTCTATCTATTTATCTATCTATCTCCACACACACACACACACACACACACACACACACACACACACACAGACACACACAAACTCGTATAATTGACACCACTAATTCGGTTGCTGTCTCATAAAATTCAGGTCCAATTTCGATTTACATCCCGATTATGTTTTTTATATATTCCACGAGTCACTCCTTGTGTGTGTGTGTGTGTGTGTGTGTGTGATACTTAACCTAACATAACATGAAGGTTTTAATTTCTCTTTTTTTTACACCAGCCTTCTCGAAATGGATGAAAGTGTCAATTGTATTACATTTTACCATCTTCTCTGGAAGTTAGTTCCACTCGTTGACCACATTGTAGGTGAAGCAATGGTTTGTGATATCGAGATTCACTCTCCTGGTTTTCAAGTATATCTTATTTTTGCGAGTTGATGAACTTTTATTGATTTTAAACAGTGACTCAATTTTGTCAAAGTCCTTTAATGTCTTGAAACGCTTGATTATTTGACCTCGCAATCTTCTTTTCTTAATTAAAAATAAATATATATATTTTTAATTGTAATACCCTGTACCCACAAACATATATATTTGTTTAATTGTAATACCCTGTACCCACAAAAATCCCACAACCACAAAACTACCCGAGTTGATGTCTGGGATAGTGTAAAATAGGCAAAATAGTCGTTGGTGGCGAAGTCTAATGAAACCACCACGTGTATCACCACGAGACTATCACCTGGTTCTTTCAAGGAGAACTAAGGTTGCTATCCTATTGTACGTCCGAGATAGTATAGTGAGTTAGCGCGCGAGTCTGGTAAAAACCTACTGAGGTCCCTAACCAGGGTTCGAACCCACGCCAGGCAGGCCACTGGGCCTGGGGATTTTCGGAAGGGTAAAATTCCCTTCACACCCAGCATTTCATTAATCTTTAGTGATATGATTTTCTCAGTGACTATCAACTTTTCCGCTCTACGCTTCACTGACTCTATTGCCTATTTGTACGACCTGACATTTGCCAAAATGTCATGGCATCTGCCATTAATCTGACCACTCATCTAGTTTGTTTTAATCCGATTGTAGCTTATTTTCATCTTCATCGGTTAATACTGAGTTTCCTATCTTTGTGTCATGAGCGAACTATGAGGCAGTGTTATTTTTAGTACTACATAAATGTCATTTATATAGATATGAAACTAAACTGGCCCTATAACCGATCCCTGAGGTACTCAACTATAAACAGGCTCTCGTTCAAATTCTACTTCATATGTCACCACTCTCTGCCTTCTGTTTGTGAACCAGCTTTATATCCATTAATGAATTTTTCCTTTAATGCCTAACATTTCCAATTTATTCAACAATTTTAAATGTGGTACCTTATAGAAAGCCCTTTGGATATCTAAGTAGATTATGTCCAGTAATTTAGTTAAGTCATTATATGTACAGTATATAGTCTATTATAGAATTCATTTAAATTTCTTAGTCATGACTTACTGGATCTCATGCCATGTTTGCTATTTCTGATCAATCTGTTTGATTCTACATAATCAACTATCTTGTCCCTTGTAAATATTTACAGAATTTGTCCTATTATTGACGTTAAATTAATTATTCGAATTTGTTTTGAAGAGAGAGAGAGAGAGAGAGAGAGAGAGAGAGAGAGAGAGAGAGAGAGAGAGAGAGAGAGAGAGAGAGAGAGAGAGAAGGAGGGAGGGATATAGTAGGCACGAGAGCGAGGGCGAGCGTATGTAAATTTGTGTACGAGTGTGAGTGCGTGTGAGGAGCTGCATTTTAATAGCTAGTTCCAATCTATGTCGACATAAAGTGGTATAGATAACCGCCCACCATATTATTCCAGATCTATGCCTAAGATCATTATGAAATACAAATACAGAAGAGATAAACAAATATACAAACCAGACCATTGATACAAAACTTTTGGAAAGCAAACAAGTCCACACAGATTGCTTTTTTATTTTATCGTTCTCTCCTTTTCTCTCTTTCCCTGGCTTGTATCCATTCGGCCCCATTCAGCCAATTGTTTTAAGACGTTTATCCCCATCCAGGTGTCGATTTCTTCCTGGCGAGCGATAGCGAGTCAGCATTATATGGAGAAATCCAGCTTCGCCGGGGACATTTTTCTATCGAAAAATGTACATATTTAGCTTGCTGTCAAAACAAAAATATATATATGGTGGCTCGCTATCGCTCACCAGGAAAATATTGACACCTGGATGGGGGTAGTCTTAAAACAGTAGGCTGAATGGGGCCAAAGAGAGAGTGAGAAAGAGAAAAAAAAAAAGCGAGGTGGGCTCCCTTAAGAAACAAACAAGTAAACATTCTTGATTATTAAGCAGCTACCAGAGAAGCAAACACACACACACACACACACACACACACACACACACACACATATATATATAAGCTTGCACAATAGAGCATAGAGACGGGATAGTTACAACTGCAAACAACCAAACAAACAAAGAGACACACTCCCCCTAACTGGTTCCACGATATACGCACCAACAAACAGGTACATGAACTCGTAAAGATTCCTGGATCTCCTAAGTGTCGTACCTTGCAAGTAAAACTGTATAGATTAAATATTTGAATACAATTTTACGTACATTTAATAATATCAATATATAATATGTTGGTTGATGTGCGGTATACCATATTTTAATACATTCATATGGTAATACCGATTGTAATATAGTTGCATTATATTTAACATTAGACTTTCGTGCTTGGATATTATGTTTTACTTGCAAATTGGGTACACTAAATGTTTCTCTAATAAGGGGACGTATGTCGCTTTGCTAGACCCCCATTCTTCCTTATATTTAGCCCCGTTAGTTTAGAGATGTTATGACATTCACACCATTATTTTGTTGGTTTTAAGATCTTTCACCCCATTTCTTTGTCAATATCAAGACCTTTCGTACCATTTAGGTGTAGATGTTTTTTTCCTGGCGGGTGATAGATAGCCTGTAATAATTAATCGAAAAATGTAAACAAAAATTACAATGTACAAATGTATCGAAGTGATTCCATGCTGGGTTGTTGTGAAAAACTAGTTGAATAGTGTAAGGTAGATTCATCAGCATATGAGCGGATAGGACTGGAGGTACAGATGAGGAGATCTTTAGTGAATATTAGAAAGAGAACGGGAGACAGGACAGAACCCTGAGGAACACCAGAGTTGGTAGGTTGAGAAAGTGAGCGATGACCGTCCAAAAATGCAGCTATGGAACAGTCAGAAAGGAAATTAGAGACAAAGGCACAGATAGAGGGATAGACACCGAAAGAGGGTAGTTTGGAAATTAGAGATTTGTGCCAAATTCGATTGAAGGCTTTCGATATGTCAAGTACATTAGAAAAAGTGCTCTGTACACGGGCATAGTGCGTCCATGCATTGAGTATTGTTCACACGTGTGGGGAGGATCCTCTCATGCAACACTCCTAGACAAAGTAGCAAAAAAAGCCTTCCGTCTCATTAACTCATGTTCATGCGCCAATTATCTGCATCTCTCTCGCTATTCTACCTCTATTACAATAATTAGTGTTCCTCAGAGCTCTATTAGTGTATACCACCCCCTCTTCGTAGAACACGTAGCACCCGTCTTGCAACACAATCCCACCCCTACTCTGTGCAATTCTCCAACCCAAGATTAAAACGCTATTCTTAATCTTTCTTCTATTCAACAGCTGAGCTCTGGAACTCTCTACCAGAATCAGTCTTTCCCTAATCCTATGGCTTGAATTGCTTCAAGCTCCGTGAGTCCAGGTATATTGGCTCGAACGTCCCTTGATTTAGGCCCTGTCACTCTTTGAACTCTGGGGGAGGCACTCGTCACAGGCAGTACTGCCTTTTGTTTCCCACAGTCATATAGAACAAATAAAAATGTATCTATCTATCTATTTATCTATCTATCTATCTATTAATCATTATCTAGATGTGGTATTGTGGTATTGGCCCAGATAATATACATACTTTTCATTTGAAGTATTGCACAAGCGAATTAATAGTAGTAATTGCAAAGTTAATTTCCTCTAGTGTTGTACATGGTTGTATGTCTGTAAGAATGAACTTTGGAATAATGATACCATTATTGAAAGATAAATAAAAAAATAATACATCACTTGATAATTATAGATCAATTACGTTATCGTCACTATTGTTGAAGGTATTTGAATATTGCTTGCAGTACAACATTTGAATATTGCTTGCAGTACAACATTTTAAGGTATGTTAGTTTAAATGATAGGCAGCATGGATTTAGAGAAAAGTATTCGACTTCTACTGCATGTTTAATTCTCAAGGAAACTATTTTACGGTACACCACGGAGGGATCTAATGTTTATTCATGTTTTAGTGACTTGACAAAAGCATTTGATAAGGTGAATCATTTCAAACTTGCAAATAAGCTTTTAAAACTAGGAATACCGAATTTATTGGTTAATATTTTGGTTTACTTTTATAGAAACCAACATGTTGTCAAATTTAAAGATTCAATTTCAACTGAATGGACTATGCAAAATGGAGTGGGTTCTATCTCCCTTGATATTTTCAATTTATATTGATGATATATTAAGTAAATTATCTGCATGTAATGTAGGCTGTAGACTAGGTTTACAAGTCAGCAATGTGATCGCCTATGCAGACGATGTTGTAATATTGGCTCTTTCGATTATACTGTAGGTCTGCAAATATTGATGGATATTATGGATCATGAAATATAGAAACTAGACTTATCTATTAACTCTGCAAAATCAGTATGTATGATCTTTAAATATAAGTATGGACAGGAAATTAATCCTTCTATATATTTAGACAATAACAAAATAAATATAGTTTCTGAGTACAAATATTTGGGGTTTATAATTGATTGTAATCTTAACAATGACTTGGATATGATGAGATGCAGAAACAAGTTTTACAATGAGTTTAATTGTATTTTTAGAAAGTTTAGCAACACGAGTACTGAAGTATTTTTAATTGTATTTCAAAGCTACTGTTTGAATGTTTATGGCGCTGAACTTTGGTTTAATAATAACAAATGTTATATACTGGTACCATTTAAGCAGTTTTCCATTGGATAACATAAGGCAATCAAGAAGATATTGAATATGAAGTACTGGGAGAGCAACCACAGTGCTTGTAGAGAATGTGGATTGATGGTGTTTAGACATTTGGTTAACTGGAAGAAAATAAAATTTTAAATAGAAATCTCATAAAGCCATTTAGTTATATAGAGAAGAATATTTATTAATGGTGCATAGATCTTTTCTTGCAAAGTATGTAGAACAAATAATCGTATATGAGAATGGATTTAATGAATTGTTGCTAAATGATATCCATGCTATCAGATCAAGAATTGTTACGTATGTACAGAACACAGAACCAACTATGCGTTAAAGACTTTTAGCTTAATGTTTACTACTTCAGTAACTCTTTAAAAAGTGTATATATTTATTTGTGTATGAAATAAATTATAATTGACAATCTATCTCTCTCTCTCTCTCTCTCTCTCTCTCTATCTATCTATCTCTATCTCTATCTATCTATCTATCTCTATCTATCTATCTATGTTGCACAAACAAATTAAAAGTAAAAAATTGGCTAAAATACATTAATGTGATTCTACAATTATTATTAAACGATTAATTATATTCTGATTACTTTCAGCTGAAGGTAAATTCAATCCCTTAGCAGTTGTTGTATTGATACTTGCTGGGAAAATATGAAACTACTCTGTGTCTGAGTCGCCTTAATGTTAGGTTCTCATAAATAGCAAGATCGTCCGTTATACAATCATCGTAATAGCTGCGTACTAAATATGGGGACGTGACACTATTCAGTCATATGGAAACACTCGAATTATAGTCGTAGGTTCGTTCCGCCATTATGCATAACACTGATAACAAGTACATCACAACAGACAAACTGAAATAATAGAGAATAATAGAAAGAAGGTAGAGAGTGAGTTATGTTTTCACACACATGTTGCGTTTTAGCAATTACAATAATATGCAAATCAAACAAGTTATCAGACAGGCTGATTTCCCTGAGAAGTAAATCAACTGTGGTCGCTTGTATTTCAACTAGCGGTAAATTGAATCCTTTAAGGGGGGATGGGTCGTTTTTTTTTTTTGGACCACTTTCTCCCTCATGTTTAGCCCCATTAGTGTTCAGATGTTAAGATGTTTGCCCCATTAGTTAGTCGATTTTAAGACCTTTCGCCCCATTTCTTCGTTAATATTTAGACCTTTCGTACTATTTAGGTGTCGCTTTTTTCCCTGGCGAACGATAGTGAGCCTGTAATGTTGGAAGAACCGGCCTTTGGCCGGGAAATTTGTCTGCCGAAAAATGTACAAATTAATCTAGAAGGGGGATCTAATGGATGTTTTTTTTTTAATTTGATGGAGGTTTAGGAAGGAATCTACAGTACACAAATAATGAATACATGCAAATATCGCCCAAAAAGTGAACCATCCCCTCTTAACAGCAAATTTGTCGATACTTAATTTAAAGATATGAAACTACTATGACCCAGTGTCTTGTTAATGCCAACTGTTCATAATTATAAACACATTTCGTTATGGAATCTCCATAAGAGCAAAGTAATGAAGATGACGACACAGAAAGTTAGTGGCAGCTGGACAAACACGTATATAACCGGTACCAGAAAATATAGGACTACAAACTATAGGACTACAAACTATAGGACTACAGACTATAGGACTACAGACTATAGGACTACAAACTATAGGACTACAAACTATAGGACTACAGACTATAGGACTACAAACTATAGGACTATAAACTATAGGACTACAAACTATAGGACTACAAACTATAGGACTACAAACTATAGGACTACAGACTATAGGACTACAAACTATAGGACTACAAACTATAGGACTACAAACTATAGGACTACAGACTATAGGACTACAGACTATAGGACTACAGACTATAGGACTACAAACTATAGGACTACAAACTATAGGACTACAAACTATAGGACTACAGACTATAGGACTACAAACTATAGGACTACAAACTATAGGACTACAAACTATAGGACTACAGACTATAGGACTACAAACTATAGGACTACAAACTATAGGACTACAAACTATAGGACTACAGACTATAGGACTACAAACTATAGGACTACAAACTATAGGACTACAGACTATAGGACTACAAACTATAGGACTACAAACTATAGGACTACAAACTATAGGACTACAAACTATAGGACTACAGACTATAGGACTACAAACTATAGGACTACAGACTATAGGACTACAAACTATAGGACTACAGACTATAGGACTACAAACTATAGGACTACAAACTATAGGACTACAGACTATAGGACTACAAACTATAGGACTACAAACTATAGGACTACAAACTATAGGACTACAGACTATAGGACTACAAACTATAGGACTACAGACTATAGGACTACAAACTATAGGACTACAAACCATAGGACTACAGACTATAGGACTACAAACTATAGGACTACAAACTATAGGACTACAAACTATAGGACTACAAACTATAGGACTACAGACTATAGGACTACAGACTATAGGACTACAGACTATAGGACTACAGACTATAGGACTACAAACTATAGGACTACAAACTATAGGACTACAAACTATAGGACTACAAACTATAGGACTACAAACTATAGGACTACAGACTATAGGACTACAAACTATAGGACTACAAACTATAGGACTACAAACCATAGGACTACAGACTATAGGACTACAAACTATAGGACTACAAACTATAGGACTACAAACTATAGGACTACAAACTATAGGACTACAGACTATAGGACTACAGACTATAGGACTACAGACTATAGGACTACAGACTATAGGACTACAAACTATAGGACTACAAACTATAGGACTACAAACTATAGGACTACAGACTATAGGACTACAAACTATAGGACTACAGACTATAGGACTACAAACTATAGGACTACAAACTATAGGACTACAAACTATAGGACTACATCATATAGGTCTACAAACTATAGGACTACAGACTATAGGACTACAAACTATAGGACTACAGACTATAGGACTACAAACTATAGGACTACAAACTATAGGACTACAAACTATAGGACTACAGACTATAGGACTACAAACTATAGGACTACAGACTATAGGACTACAAACTATAGGACTACAAACTATAGGACTACAGACTATAGGACTACAGACTATAGGACTACAGACTATAGGACTACAAACTATAGGACTACAACTATAGGACTACAAACTATAGGACTACAAACTATAGGACTACAAACTATAGGACTACAAACTATAGGACTACAAACTATAGGACTACAAACTATAGGACTACAAACTATAGGACTACAGACTATAGGACTACAGACTATAGGACTACAAACTATAGGACTACAAACTATAGGACTACAAACTATAGGAATACAAACTATAGGACTACAGACTATAGGACTACAGACTATAGGACTACAGACTATAGGACTACAAACTATAGGACTACAAACTATAGGACTACAAACTATAGGACTACAAACTATAGGACTACAAACTATAGGACTACAAACTATAGGACTACAAACTATAGGACTACAAACTATAGGACTACAGCCACAAGCGTGTTGTGGAGGGGTGGAATATCATAATAACTTGAAGGCAAACAATAACCAAAACTGCACAGAGAAGCAAACAAAATATCATTCAACTTTCTAGAAAATGTCAAGTAGACCGAGGAACAAAGAGAGATAAACAAAATTAAACTAACAACAATTACCATACATTACAGATGAACTAAATATATACTGTACAAACAATTATTATACATCCATGCAAAAGTAAAGATTTGATTTTCATCCATTCAAACCTAGGCCATAACAACGCTTAACCCCTTCTGTACCGGCGACGTCTGTTATATTTCATTCCAGCAATATTTAGACGATTTTATGCAGCTTAGAAAGGATCTGTGGTAGTTAAAAGGGTTGATTGAGATAGTTCGAAGCCTTTCAATTGCTAAAGATCCTTCCTAAAGTGAATAAAATCGATTAGTAGGAGCCAGAATAAAATCAAAAGACGTCGCCGGTATAGAAGGGGTTAAGTGATACAAACATAAACAGAAGACAAGGAAACAGAAGTAAACAACAATTCTTAATACATTCCAAGATATAAGAACCGAGAGAGAGAGAGAGAGAGAGAGAGAGAGAGAGAGAGAGAGAGAGAGAGAGAGAGAGAGAGAGAGAGAGAGAGAAGACAGGTTGAGGAAAACAGGTGGGACTCTATATATCAAGATAGTGGTGTGTGTGTGTGTGTGTGTGTGTGTGTGTGTGTGAATATAAAACAGAGCATTGACGCACGCACATACAAACACACACACACTAACACATTTGCACACACAGATACATGAAATATACACATAAATACGCACGCACGCGCGCCATCGATTATACATTGAGCTAAAACAAAACAAACGAACATACATGGTTAAACATGCACAAATCCAAACACAATTCCACACACGAACTTATTATTACACAAACACATATATTATAATGACACACATTCATACTAGCCTAGAGAAAGAGAGATATGTGTATGTGTGGATGAGTTTGAAAGAGAAAACCAGACAGACAGACAGACAGACAGACAGGCCAATATCCCAGAGAAAGGTGAGCGGCGGCGTAACCTTCCAACTAATAATGATCTAAATTACAACATTGCAGCTACTGACCCCACCCCTGCTGCTACTAGTACTACTGCCCCCCTCCATCCAGCTGTTCTTGAATCAGCAGTTTTGTTCTTTCTTAAGCTGTAGTTTCCTTTGTTGTTCTTACCACATCTGATTGGTCCCAGTTGTTCTCGATCCAGCTGTTCTGTTATTGACCCAGCTGTATTTCCCCTAACTGTTTAGCTATGCCCTGCTGTTGCTTTAATGCCCCAGTAGTTCTGTTTTGTCCATAGACTTTTTTGTGTTCTCCCAGTTGCTCTGTTTTTATTTTGTTTTTTGTCTCAGCTGTTTTCTTCTTGTTCCAGCTTTACCGTTCTTGCCCCAAATTTGATATGCATTCCTTTTCAGTAATTTTCTCACTCCAGCTATGCAATACCGAACTGTTGTATTTTGCGCCAACCATCACTTTCTTAGACCAGCTGATCTTAATACAGCTAATTATTTACCCAGCCTTTTATTTTGGTCCAGTTGTTCTTTCCACTAACTGCTGATGCTCGTGTTCCTGCCCATCTGTCTAAGGCCATCTGTCCAATGCCCTTCCTACCCCCCATTTTGTACCCGAGCTGTTTACACTTTCTATGGTATTGCCCCTACCTATTCATATTTTGTAGTTCTATTTTTACCCTCTCTACTTCCCTTTTTGTATTCCTCTTCCCTAGCCCTGCAAATACACCTGCCCATCCGTTTAGGTCTACCTGTGCATTCCTTTACATCCCCCGTTTTTCAACTCAGGTTTTTTGTATTTTTTGTATTCAACTGTTGGCTCTGTGCACTTTTTTTTTTTATATTGCTCATGCCTATTCACCACTCATTCCTCTGTACTGTATGACCTTCTTGTTTCCATTTGTCATTCCACTTCACTTTCCTGGCAATATGTCTAGGTCCACTTGTTGATTCCTTGTATCTTTCTCTTTTGTGTTATTTCCCCTGTAGTGTGTTTACCCATTCATTGTTTAACTCACTTTCCTTCTCTTTTTTATACTTTTGCCAATGTCGTTATTTATTTTCCCTGTTTCATACTTACAGGTTTATCATATTCTCTGTTCATTGCCTTTTCTTTGCTATATAACATCTTTACCAGTTATTTACATCAGCTATTGCCTACTTACTTACGTTTCGTCAATCTTTTCCACTTCCCCTGTTCAAAGTTTGCACCTTTTACTATTACCTCTGTTCACTTCGACTGTTGCCTGTATTTAGCGTAAAAATATTGTTATCTGCATACCGGTACTCCATCAGAAAGTATTATAGATATGGTTACATAAATAAAGTGAATGTTGACCATATTAATATTTGGTGTGCTACAATAAATGGCGATGACAAATAAGAGCAGTGCGCATTAAATGTGGCCTTATTTCACACACACGCACACACGCATATGATGGATGTGTGAGTGTGTAGATGGGAAGAGAAATCGTACATGCATTATGTATATGTTCGACGGTTTGCACTATCCCCTAAACCTCCCAGCCTCTTCAGAACCAGCTCATATCTTTCCATCTATCCATCCATCCATCCAAGCACCATCTACATTTCATCTACTTCTCCTCCATCCATCCATCTAAACAACAAATACTATTCTTCTTTTTGCATCCATATCCAGTCACCACCTGCCACTCTCTTCATCCATCCATCCATCTAAACACCGTCTACATTAATTCATCTATTTCTTATCGATCCGAACGGCACATAGTATTTTCATCCCTCCATCTATATCCATTATCCATATACCACCCACCACTCTCCCTTATCCATACAAACATTCATCCTTATGCAACTTACGTTTATTTGTATTCCATCCACCATCAATCCATCCACCCATCCATCCATACCCAACTGCCTTCTTTCTTACATCAATACAAACAAGAAAATACGTTTCGTCTGCTATCCATTCATCAAGCAGTAATTAGCACTCTTTACCTCTCTTGTATCCATCCTTTCCATCCAACCATCCTAGCCACTACATAATAATTATAAGGTAGATCATTCGTACGCAGTGGTTCAATTAGCACGCAACAATTATAGTAAACTAACCCACAAAACATATGAATGATGTTAGATAAATATATACACCATAACAATGTACCGTAATTACCGTACATGTTGAGACTAAAGTTATTAATAAAGCTCATAGTAATCTTGTGTGGGTACTATTTTTAGCGGTGTTGCGTACTAATTGGATTTAGCGTACGAATGGGCGAGTCTATCCTATACTATTCTATTTCTTCCACCTTCCATCCACCCACCACATAGTATTACACTGCCGAAAGTCAAAGGGTATGTGAAAACGAATATATAATCATTGGGTATGCTGATAGTGATATACCTTTATCTTCTTATGTTAGATGAGTAAATTACTACCAATATGCCTTGAATAAGGTAGAGTATTATGGAAACTGTATATACCTTTTTAATACCTTTTTCAACATACAGTTTTTCGACCCAAGCACCAGGTACAGTACAGTTCACCTCCTCTTCCCTCAACCCAAGCACCAGGTAGAGTACAGTACACCTCCTCTTCCCTCAACCCAAGCACCAGGTACAGTACAGTTCACCTCCTCTTCCCTCAACCCAAGCACCAGGTAGAGTACAGTGCACCTCCTCTTCTTCAATCGAGTTGTCAACTTGTGGAATGGGCTTCCCCGAGACGTTATAGACTGCAGCACCGTTGATTCATTTAAATTCCGCCTAGACAAATATCTCGCATCAAACCCGCGACTGACTGCGTTTGTAAATGAATAACTTTATCCTCCCCTCAGTTACTAACCCATATGTCCCCTACTAACTTCCTAGTCCTGCCACGTTAGTGGCAGGGCAGTAGTTCCCTTTCCAATGTTCCCTTACCCACTCTAAACCACTGTTTGGACACTTGATCCTCAGTGTTTTGGAGGACAAGCAACCTAGAAGGGTCACTAGAACTGTTGTTGCTTGATTTCCTTTGTACTCCTTTGTACTCTTCCCTCAACCCAAGCACCAGGTACAGTACAGTTCACCTCCTCTTCCCTCAACCCAAGCACCAGGTACAGTACAGTACACCTCCTCTTCCCTCAACCCAAGCACCAGGTACATTACAGTACACCTCCTCTTCCCTCAACCCAAGCACCAGGTACAGTACACCTCCTCTTCCCTCAACCCAAGCACCAGGTACATTACAGTACACCTCCTCTTACCTCAACCCAAGCACCAGGTACATTACAGTACACCTTCTCTTACCTCAACCCAAGCACCAGGTACATTACAGTACACCTCCTCTTCCCTCAACCCAAGCACCAGGTACATTACAGTACACCTTCTCTTACCTCAACCCAAGCACCAGGTACATTAGAGTACATCTCCTCTTACCTCAACCCAAGCACCAGGTACAATACACCTCCTCTTCCCTCAACCCAAGCACCAGGTACAGTATAGTACACCTCTTCTTCTCTTCCTCATCCATTATCGGGTTCCTTCACCTTAAATCAATCACAGTCCATCTCTTCTCGTATTTCCTTAAAACCCGCCCACCTCATCAGCCCACCCACCCGCCCACCACCTCTATCTCGTCAATCTGGCCGCCCAGTATTGATGGAGGATGACGGGCGGGGTGGGTGGCCGGTGTGGAGTGAGGGATACAGTGGGGAGCGAATGGTGATAGTTTGAGGAGTAGGGAGTAGTGAGTGTGTAGAGCTAGGTAGGTAGGTGAGTGAGTGGGGTGGGTGAGAGACAGGTGGGGTGTGGAAGAGTTGATAGAGGTGGATTTGTTTATGAGTGCTGGAGAGTGGAAGGTGGAGGATACTATATCAAGAGTAAGGAGAGGGTTGTGGCAAGAGTTGTAAGTTGGGATGGTAGCGGTGGATGGTGCATAGGAGGTGGAATAGTTAACTAGAGTGAAGATAGGATGGTGGTGGTAATGGTATAGGTGGTGGAAGGGTGGTTGGTGAATGAGGTGTGAAAGAGTTTATTAGAGTAGGGAGAGGATGGTGGAAAAGGTGAGAAGAAGGAGTGGTGGAAGGGTGATGGGTTTTAGTGGTTGGTAGATTAGGAAGTGGGAAGGGATGTGATTGAGGAAGAAATGGTGAAGGTGTCTGAAGAAGAAGAACCAGGTGGAAGGATTGTGATAATGGTGGAGGAGATGCAAGCGGTAAGAGTGAGTCAAGAGGAGATTAAAAGGGCATGAAAGAGGGACGACAGTAGAGAGAGAGAGAGAGAGAATGGATAAGAAAATGAAAAGAAGAAGATGGAAAGCAAATGGAAGAAAGAAGACAGCAGTGAAGAGAAAAATAGAAGAGTTAAAGATCTACTCTGGTCCGTTTGTAGTTACCAGGCCTGTTGCATCCCACCCTAGCACACCTTAGACTTAGAGCAACCAAAGAGCCCCAAAGACCATTATGAAGAGTGAAAGGCATCCGTCAGTGGACCCGAGGTGAGACAAACAGCTGGGTGAACAGAGTGAAAGGTGTATGAGTGAAGGGGAGAGTGCACATAAGGGGATCTGGATAATATACCCATAAAACAAAATTACCCAACACACACACACACACATGTATTCAAAGTAGGACAAAACTCCGCACTTGTTAACCCAAATAGCTCAACGCTATATTTTTTAGGTAACACCAGACGATTTGTTCGGATTACGGACCAAAACAATCTGAACAAACCCGCTCATAATTATAATCGAGGACGACTTTATTTTGTTCTGCTAGCGACCTCCAGTCACGTCAAATTAGCTAGCCTGGTAAGCAAGGTTCGAGTAGGGTAAGTAAAGTTAAGCTAGGATATGTTAGGTAAGGTTAGATTATTTTGAATTACGTAATATTGACTTTCACTCTTAAGAATATAGGAATAAAAGGGGGCATAACAAAGTTATATGAGATAACTGGGTATAGTATTTGTGATCTATCTTTCTATTCTTATATAAAATGAGGATAGAATCACCAATATACCTTTAAATGGAAATATCATGAACCCATTATTTACTTTATTTAACCATAATATTTTACAGTGCGGGAGGGACTATAAAATTAACCTTGGGCCAAAGAGAAAAGGGATGAGCAAATAATAACAATAAATAGGGTTGCTAGCAAATGGTCTGAATGAGAAAAAGTGATTCAAGAGAGGTTCTGGCAGAAATTGGAAGCATATCCTGTGGATCAAAAGTTAGTATAAAACACTGCAAGGAGGTCCATTTCTTGCTGTTTCCTAAATGTAATTCGAGCATTATTCGAGGACGCGTTCCATCTTTTTGTTCTGGCTATCAGTAGACGATTTTGTTCAGTTTGGGTAGGAATTTTGAAGTCAAAGTGTTAATTGATGCATTCCTTACTGCTTTGATTCCTGGAGACCCTTCAGCAGCTGAGTAAAATAGTTTAATTTTACCCAGAAAAATAGTGGGAAAATTTATCCTAATACGGAAAGGGTTAACAACATCGCCAGGAGTGAACCAAACTATTATGCAGAAGAGGTAATTTAGAAATATAGGCCATAGCTTTATACACTACCTGTGGGATCTCAGTTTTTCTCGTTGGGTGGACAGCTCTCGTACAGGTGTAGCTGTCTGGAACTGGGTCCACACACGGGATACCCTGGATACGTACAGTTACCAAGACATGAACCTGGGACAACTGCTGTGAAGGAATGGGAAGATTTAATTCTCTCACAGGTTTGTATATAGTTTGAAGATGAGTTGATGGGTTTATCCACTTGAAATAATGTTTCTTGAAATGGGCAAGATCATTAATTATTCTGATTAAAACTATGTATTAGCTTGTCGTGAAAGTTCATCAGAGCCAGGTCTTCATTTACCTGAGATTCGTGTCTTGGTGACTATGTGTTTTCTGGTACTGGGTGGCGTGGCACCTTGGTAAATCCACGAATTCGTCACTGGAGAGCACCGTGCTGGTGGTCCTCTTGACAATTGGCAGGAAAAGCCTCAGCCTGGCCAGGTGAGACATTAATTGGACTTGGGCCTTGTGAAGAACCACCAAAGATGCAACATCCCGGTTATGTTCCAGAGAGTCCAGAGGCGTCATGTTAGTTGATTGTGACCCTCAACCAGTTGCACTAGTCACTCGACTTGTACGTCTTTCAAGTAGTGTGGTACCACACTCACTCTCTCTCTCTCTCTCTCTCTCTAGTACTCAAAGTCTGAAACTAGATTTTCGCCGTGTAAATTTTGAAGGCCTTCAAGGAAGCTTATCCCAAATCAGACTTGAGGGTGAGGATGTTAATGGACTTTGGTGCTCATCCAAAGAGCAGTTTGTGGATCGACAAGCTGCATTCGTTCCTACTAAACTTAACAAATCAGGTTCACCTCAACCAAAATTGTTCACAAGTGACATAGCTTCAGCAATTAGAAAGAGAAAGGTTGCATACCAAAAAGGCAAAATGAAGTCAGGATCAAAGATATTTAAATTTCTTCAAAAACGTAGGAGAGTGAAATCTCTTATAAAGGAAGCATAGCGGGATGAAGAACTCAGGGTTGCAGCCCTCTACAAAGTGAGTCCTAAAGATTTCTTCAGCTATGTGAACAGCATAATATGCTCAAAAGTAGCATTGGCCCTCTAAAGGATCCAACAGGCCAACTACAAACTTCTGACACTGATATAGCTAAATCTCTAAGCAACTATTTTGCCTCAGTGTTTACAAGGGCTTATACCAGTTACATGCCAAGGCCAGGAGTAGGGCAAGAGGATGAAGTTCTTAGCAAACTTAGGTGGCAAAAAGAATAGATAAGTTTAATAGGTTCAAGTCATCTGGCCCAGATAGCTTTCTTACCTGAGTTGTACAAGAAGTGCGAGATGAAATCTTCAATAAATCACTAGAAACTGGAGAGGTCCCTGAAGACTGGAAACTGGCCAATGTGACCCCAATCTTTAACCTCTAAGCAGCATAGCCATGGTAGTTCAAACCCTCCCACCAACGAAGATATTCGGTTCTAGTCTGACAAAAATCGACATATGTAACATGTATATAATTATTACTTATCCATATGCACCTATTTGCTTTTAATATGAACATATGAACATTTAAGAGCAATAAAAGAAGTGGGAATAGCATTTTGGGGGGGGTGAAAAAGATGTATTATTTTGGAGGGGTGAAAAAGATGTATTATTTTGGGGGTGTGAAAAAGATGTATTATTTTGGGGGTGTGAAAAAGATGTATTATTTTGGGGGGGTGAAAAAGATGTATTATTACCGGTCCATACCTGGCGAGCCTGTAATTTTAAGAGTAACCTTCCTTCGGCCGGGACATTTTTCTACCGAAAGATGTAAACATTTCTGTTGAAGGGGGTGGGGGTGGGGGGGGGGGGGTCTACGGGGTGTTTCTTACAGGTTGATGGAGGTCTAGGGAGGAAACTAAATATATATATATATATATATATATAAAGATAAAACACTAATCAAATACATACTGTACGCCCGACGTCTTCCCGGGGAGATTTCCACTTGAGGGACTTTTTTCTTGACTCCTTTCTCCCTCATGTCTAGCCCCATTGCTTTTGAGATTTTAAGACGTTTGCCCCATTAGTTTGGTGATTTTTAAGAATTTCCGCCCCATTCTGTCAATTTTAAGACCTTTCGTGCCATTTAGGTGTCGATGTTATCCTGGCGAGCGATAGCGAGCCTGTAATTTAAGAGTAATCGGCCTTCGGCCGGGACATTTTTCTACCGAAAAATGTACAAATTTATCTTGAAAGGGGGTCAAGGGGGGTGAAATTTTAAGATTGCTGGAGGAGTAGGAAACAAACTAAAAACCTTCCCTTAAGGGTGGTATGAAATGTATTACCAGAATGGCCATAATATTCTGCCCCTTTAAGGTGGGTGACCTGCTTTTTGTCACTCCTGTCCTCTGGCTTGTATTCATTCAGCCCCATTTAGCCTACTGTTTTAAGATGTTTATCCCCATTCAGGCGTCGATTTATTCCTGGCGAGCGATAGCGAGCCAACATTGTATGGAGAAATCCGGCTTCGAGACATTTTTCTATCGAAAAATGTACAAATTTAGCCTGCTGTCAAATTTCTTTTAACAAATATGCTGGCTCGCTACCGCTCGCCAGGAAAAAATCGACACCTGGTTGGGGATAAACGTCTTAAAACAGTAGGGTGAATGGGGCCAAATGGATACAAGCCAGAGAAAGAGAGAAGAGTAGACAACAAAAGCAGGTCACCTCCCTTTAAAGGTATGTTGGTGGTAATAAGCTGATCTAATATAATGAGAGAAAGGTAAATCAAGACCAGTACACCTGTTGATTACATTTACCTGTGTTATACGCTTGTTTATTTAAGTGTGTGATAGTTATTCTAGTCTAAATCGCTAGGCTAACTATATTGTTTTGTTGATATATTCGGTCAATCAACAAATGAAGACAGTCACATACGTAAAATGTGCTTAGTCAGTACACATTTACATACACACACACACACATACACAATATATAATTATATATATACCGGTATATATATATATTTTGTTTTGTTTTCGCGAACACTTATGTACGCACCCATTATCATGCATGCACACATTTACGGACACACACACACACACACAGAGAGAGCTCATGTCAGCGGACCATGTACACACACAGCTCGAGTCATTAAGTACACAGGATGAGGGTGTACACAGCTCTCACGGACGAGGGTATAATTGTTTACGTAACCTCCTGAGTGGTGGGGGGGTGGGGGTGGGGGGAAGGTGGAGGAGAAAGGGAGGACAAGGAACAAGAGGAGTAAGGGAAAGCAAGGGAGGAGGAGGAGGAAGAGTAAATGGATGGAGGAGGAGGAGGAGGAGGAGGAGGAAGAGTAAATGGATGGAGGAGGAGGAGGAGGAGGAGGAAGAGTAAATGGATGGAGGAGGAGGAGGAGGAGGAGGAGGAAGAAGAGTAAATGGATGGAGGAGGAGGAGAAGGAAGAGTAAATGGATGGAGGAGGAGGAGGAGGAGGAGGAGGAGGAAGGGTAATAGGATGGAGGAGGAGGAGGAGGAGGAGGAGGAAGAAGGGTAATTGGATGGAGGAGGAGGAGAAGGAAGAGTAAATGGATGGAGGAGGAGGAGGAGGAAGAGTAAATGGATGGAGGAGGAGGAAGAGTAAATGGATGGAGGAGGAGGAGGAGGAGGAAGAGTAAATGAATGGAGGAGAAGGAAGAGTAAATGGATGGAGGAGGAGGAGGAGGAGGAAGAGTAAATGGATGGAGGAGGAGGAGGAGGAGTACAAAGTACAAAGGAGTACAAAGGAGTACAAAGGAAATCAAGCAACAACAGATCTAGTGACCCTTCTAGGTTGCTTGTCCTCCAAAACACTGAGGATCAAGTGTCCAAACAGTGGTTTAGAGTGGGTAAGGGAACATTGGAAAGGGAAATACTGCCCTGGAACTAATGTCCGTGGCAGGATTAGGAAGTTAGTAGGGGACAGATGGGTTAGTAACTGAGGGGGGGATAAAATAAAGTTATTCATTTACAAACGCAGTCAGTCGCGGGTTTGATGCGAGATATTTGTCTAGGCGGAGTTTAAATGAATCAACGGTGATGCAGTCTATAACGTTTCGGGGAAGCCCATTCCACAAGTTGACAACTCGATTGAAGAAGAAATTCTTAGATTCGTGTGAGTTAAAAGATTTACCAATAATTTTGCAACCGTTTCCCCGCGTGTAATTAGATTGGTCGATAATGAAGTACTTACTACAGTTCATATTGTCGATGCCTTTGATGATTTTGAACACTTGAATTAAGTCACCTCTTAATCTGCGCTGGGTTAAAGGAAATAGATTTAATTCTCTAAGACGCTCTTCGTATGGTTTGTTCTTTAGGCTAGGTATCATTTTGGTAACTCTACGTTGAACTCGTTCTAGCTTGTTTATATCTTTTTGGTAATAAGGGCACCAGGATTGAACGCAGTATTCCAGAAGAGGGCGGGACTAATGAATTGTAAAGGGTTAGGATAACTTCTTTGGATTTATGCTCAAATGACCTGCCTATAAAGCCAATTATTTTGTTTGCCTTCTTAACAACTTCTGAACATTGTTGACTCGGTTTTAGGTTACTCGATATTGTTACTCCCAGATCGGTTTCTCTGTTTACATTCTTAAGCTGAGTGCCATTCATCGAATAGTTTGCTTTCTCATTTAGGTATCCGATATGTAGTACTTTACATTTATCCGCATTGAAACTCATTTGCCAAATTTGGGCCCAACATGACAATTTATCTAGATTGTGTTGCATATCGTCAACTTGTTCTTTTGAGAGTACGCTATTTGCAATTTTTGTATCGTCAGCAAATTTTGAGATTGTACAGGTGAGACCCTCATCTATGTCGTTGATGTAAATTAGAAAGAGAATTGGTCCTAGTACCGATCCCTGGGGTACCCCGCTATTTACATTGGTCCATTTTGATGCCTTACCGTTTATGACTACTCTTTGCTTTCTGTCGCTGAGCCAATTTTCTATCCATTTCAACACACCGTCTTGTATTCCATGCGCTTTTAGTTTTAGCAGTAAACGTTTGTGGGGAACTTTGTCAAAGGCCTTTTGAAAATCAAGGTATATAATATCTACAGCTTTACTCTCATCGTAGAGGTTGAGGATATCGTGGAAGAAGTCTAAGAGGTTTGTTAAACAGGAACGTTTTTTACGAAAGCCGTGTTGAGTATCTTTAAGTATGTTATTTTCCTCTAAGTGATTTACGAGTCTGTCTCGTATGACCGTTTCTAGCATTTTACATACAACTGAGGTTAAGCTAATTGGACGATAGTTACTGGGTAGGGATTTGCTGCCTTTTTTTAATATCGGTGTTACGTTGGCTAGCTTCCACTGATGGCATAGTTCCAGACTGCAAGGATTTATTGAATAGTAATGTCAGTGGTTTAGAGAGCTCATCCTTAGCTTCCTTTAGAACTCTAGGCGAGATTGTATCAGGTCCTGGCGTTTTATTTACCTTGAGTTTATCTAAACAATTCAATACTTCTCTCTCTGTAACGGTGATATTGCTTAGAACATCTAAATTATCAATCTGAATCGGCGATGGTGTAGGGATATCACTGAGGTCTTCTGTTGTAAAAACTGATGCAAAGAAGGTATTGAGGTATCTCATTTGTACTTCGTCTTTGGTGTATTCTCCATTTTCATCGACTAACGGTCCAACAGTTGAAGTAACAACTTTTTTCTTTCTGATATAACTATAGAATTCTTTCGGGTTTGTTTTACTTTGATTCGCAATATGTAACTCTAAGGTCTTTTTACTTTGCTTAATTAACTTTTTGGCTTTGCGTCGTAGCTCTACAAATTTCAGCCGTTCTTCGTCATTTTGTGAGGATTTTAATCTATCATTAGCAAATTTTTTAGCAAGCAGGCAGTTTGAAATATCTTTTATTCCACCATTTGGGCTTATTATTATGGCCTGGACGCCGAGTTTTTGATGGTATGCAGTCTTGCACTGCTTTTAGGTAAGTGGCTTCGAATAACTTCCAAGATGTATTTATGTCGTTATTGTGAATTAAAAGCTCCAGTCAGTTTCTTTAAACATAGCTCTAAGTTTATGGAAGTTTGCTTTCTTGAAATTAGGGACTTTTTCGATGCTACTATTTGGTTCGTTACTAGTAAACTTTAAAGTGAAAGTTATCGTACGATGGTCGCTGTTACTGAATTCATCACCAACATTCAAATTCTCTATTAATTCTTCTTTTGTTGCAAGTACAATGTCAAGAACGTTATTACCACGGGTCGGCGTTCCAACAAATTGATAAAGCGAACTCTCTTGCAAGTTCGTATACAAGTCATGTCCGGAGTGTGAAGTAAGAGTATCGCCCCACTTGGTCACAGGTAAATTAAAGTCACCAAAAATTACGGTATCTTGTGAGTTACTTACATCTGCAATTTGTTCGTAAATTTCTCGGTCAGTTTGCACTGATTGAGCTGGAGGTCTGTATATTAATGCAAGTAATAGAGGAGGAAGAGTAAATGGATGGAGGAGGAGGAGGAGGAGGAAGAGTAAATGGATGGAGGAGAAGGAAGAGTAAATGGATGGAGGAGGAGGAGGAGGAGGAAGAGTAAATGGATGGAGGAGGAGGAAGAGTAAATGGATGGAGGAGGAGGAGGAGGAGGAAATGTAAATGGATGGAGGAGGAGGAAGAGTAAATGGATGGAGGAGGAGGAGGAGGAGGAAGAGTAAATGGATGGAGGAGGAGGAAGAGTAAATGGATGGAGGAGGAGGAGGAGGAGGAAGAGTAAATGGATGGAGGAGGAGGAAGAGTAAATGGATGGAGGAGGAGGAGGGGGTAGAAAGAGGAGATACGAAAGACAAGAAACATGAGAACTAAGGAACAGCAAGGGAAGAAGAGAAGTGGGAGGAGGAGGAAATTGAAATAAGAAGTTAATGATAAAGTTGTAACCATTCATATAGCCCACCAGCTATCGGCGTGACTCATTGTGTATTGCCTTTTAACGAATAGTATGTTCGCACCCATCATATAACTGTTATAATTCACCATGAAGTAGAATAGTGTGTTCGCACCCATCATATAACTGTTATAATTCACCATGAAGTAGAATAGTATGTTCGCACCCATCATATAACTGTTATAATTCACCATGAAGTAGAATAGTATGTTCGCACCCATCATATAACTGTTATAATTCACCATGAAGTAGAATTTAAAGGTATAATACTGTTTTCCGTGTAACTGAAACCAGACTCAAATGCAAGTCTACCAGTAATCTCGCTGGTGTGACTCCTCTGTACATGATCCCTTAAGGGGGTAGTGCTTGGTTTTTGGTCTATATATTTATATATTTTATTTAGTTTTTAGTTTCCTCGCTAGACCTCCATCAAGCTTAGAAAAACACCCCCTAGACCTCCTTTCAAGATAAATTTGTACATTTTTCGGTAGAAAAATTTCCCGGCCAAAGGCCGGTTCCTTCTAAAATTAGAGACTTGCTATCGCTCGCCAAGAAAAAGTTGACAACCTAAATGGAACAAAAGGGCTTAATTATAACAAACAAATGAGGCGAAAGGTCTCAAAATCGCCAAACTAACGGAACGAACGTCTTAAACCCTCAAAACTAATATGCTAAACGTGAAGGAGAAGGGTGTCCAGAAAAAGCGAGTACTATCCCCCTAACACCTTACCGAGGAGTCACGTCTGTCCTGGTAAACCCGAGGTGGAGGGACGTTTAGTATCTTGGGCAAGGTGTAATCAGTTCAGCGCCGGGGGTGATAGTCATTTATTATTCATACAATATTCTTGTTTACAGTTTCTATACCATCTTTATCAAATAATCTATTGCAATGGTATATTAAGTGGCTGCAATTTATTATAAAAAAAAAAATTACTTTTGTCTTAACTTAATTCATCTTATGATATGTTATGACGGAGATACAGAGTTTGTTGAGAGAGATTGTACATATCCATATATTCCTAGATGCCGAGGTTGAATAGAATTGCCTCTTTGTATCGGGTAGGCCTACTGTATTTTATCTATGCAGGATCCCTTAGCGCCTCACCATACCACGTCTCTGTACCGCTAAGCCCAAGCTGAAGGGACATATGCTAACTCTATTAACCCTATTAGTAACTTGTCACTGCTTGTCCTTGTATTCTGTGTTTCCTCATTTGTTTGTGTTTACATTAGCAAGAAACTATGGGATATATACAGTATGACCAATTGGCTTTCTTTAAATATGCAACTTGTAGAAACCCTACTAAACTTGGATAGAGTCATGTAATCTTTATAAAAATATAACTTAAAACCCTCATATTGACAGGATTAACACCAGTGGGTCTACATTTTCATACATGGACCCTAAACATCTTTGTTACACGACGTCTCTGTGTAGAGTTGTTAATAGAAGGACGTATGCTATCCCTATTAAAGTAAACTCAAACACGCGATTTTCCTGTAAGTCTCTTGTCCATTTTAATGCAAAGTCACACGGTCAATTTCTGCAACAAAATTGAATACACAATTTTATTGTGGCATTCTTATATTTGTGTTTATCATGTTTAACTATATCGAGTGAACATTATTTTAGGCACCTAATTGTTTGTAAGTGTTATTTACAAAACTTCAAGAACAGAAATATTGAATTAGAATTGACTGGAACATTTATCATTCAACTCTCCTCTTCGCACCAGAGATTTTTTTTTTTTTTTTTTTCATTCTTTGTCCTCCCAACTCGGTATCTTCAATATAGATGTTGCTTCAGAATTCACAGTACTGAGTTCTTTTAATGTCCATAATGATGAATGGCTCACGCATTCAGTCAGGAATGACGACCGTGGTCTTGAATATAAGCTATTTGCAGACTCATTTAATCTGACCCAGCTAGTCAACCAACCAACCCGTGGTATAGTTAAAGTAGGCCTATAACATTAATATAAGTAACCCTGTAACATGCTTAAACAAAACACTCCCAAGGCTCCTCTTCAAAACAAATTTGTAAATTTTTCTCTGAAAATTACATGCTCACTATCGCTCGCCAGGAAAAAATTGACATCTAAATGGCACGAAAGGTCTTGATATTGAAATAGAAATGGGATGACAGATTTTAAAATTGACAAACTAAAGGGGCGAACTTCTTAAAATCTGAAAACTAATGGGGCTAAACATGAGGAAGAAGGCGGATCAGAAAACTGGCCCATTTCCCCTTAAAGTAACATTAATACAAGTAACCCTGTAACAGCTGGAACAATTGGGAGAGTCCACACGGAACACATGTACACGATGTTGTGTCCGATTCTTGTGGTTTGTGGCTAGAATATGTCTTATTGAAGAGACTTTAAGGGGAGATGGTCAGTTTTTCTGCCCCCCCCCCCCCCCCCCTTCTCCCTCATGTTCAGCCCCATTAGTTTTCAGATTTTAAGACGTTCGGCCCATTAGTTTGGCTATTTTTAGACCTATCGCCCATTTTCTACAATCAATTCTCCTTTAAGGGGGGAGGGTATGTTTATTGGTCGATTATTTCATATGCAGTATATATATGTATTATTTCATATACAGTATATATATGTATTATTTCATATGCAGTATATATATGTATATATGTATTATTTTATTAGTTTCCTCCCTAGACCTCAATCAAACTTAATATAACATCCATTAGATCCCCCTTCTAGATTAATTTGTAAATTTTTCGGTAGAAAATGTCCCGGTCGAAGGCCGGTTCTTCCAAAATTACAGGCTCACTATCTTTCCCCAGGAAAACAAATATATCGACACCTAAATAGCACAAAAGGTCTTAATATTGACAAAGATATGGGGGCGAAAGGTCTTAAAATCGACACATTAATGGGGAAAATATCTTAAAATCTGAAAACTAATGGGACTAAGCATGAGGGAGAAGGAGATCTAAAAATACGACCCATTTCCAATTAATTAAATCAACATCGTCCTAGACATTATATACAGACGCTCAATGAAGACTAGATTAGCACAAGGTTTATGATCTAATATTTATAATATATCCAGTAACTAGTACTTGTGTGTGTGTGTGTGTGTGTGTGTGTGTGTGTGTGTGTGTGTGTGTGTGTGTGTGTGTGTGTGTGTGTGTGTGTGTGTGTGAATGCCTTCTCAAATACATCCTAAAGAGTGACCTGCTGCCCTTAGTGCCATGAGTGAGACAAAGCGGTTATATCAACTCACAGGTACAGCCACCAACAGTTCTACCTGGTACAGAACAAAATAGCATTAGGCTATTTTATGATACATGTAGCCTATTTAGAAACAGCAAACATGAACACATAATTTAACAAACCAATGGATAGGTAAAATGGTAGTTTTAATTACCATTGCTATAATTACCATTGCTATAATTACCATTGCTATAATTACCATTGCTATAATTACCATTGCTATAATTACCATTGCTATAATTACCATTGCTATAATTACCATTGCTATAATTACCATTGCTATAATTACCATTGCTATAATTACCATTGCTATAATTACCATTGCTATAATTACCATTGCTATAATTACCATTGCTATAATTACCATTGCTATAATTATACCATTCATTGAAGTAGGTACAGTAAAGTAACATTAAAGGGGAGGTTTTTAGTTTGGTCTCTGGATATCCATCAAGCTTAAGATTACACCCCCTTGAGCCCCTTTGAAGATAAATTTGTACATTTTTCGGTAGAAAAATGTCCCGGCTGAAAGCCGGTTCCTCTTATATTACAGGCTCGCTATCGCTCGCCAGGATAAAATCGACACCTAAATGGCACGAAAGGTCTTAAAATTGACAGAAATGGGTCGAAGGTTCTTAAAATTGTCAAAATAATGGGGCGAACGTCTTAAAATTAGAAAAGCAATGGGGCTAAACATGAGGGAGAAAGGAGTCAAGAAAAAAATCCCTCAAGTGGAAATCTCCCCTTAATATGTACAACTGGTTCAGAAGGTCTTTATATCCCACATCATACACCCCACTGTTCACCAGATAATTTATGCGGCTTTAAGGGGAGGTATTTAGTTAGTTCCCTAGACCTCCATCAAGCTTAAAATTACACCCCCTTGAGTCCCTTTCAAGATAAATTTGTACATTTTTCGGTAGAAAAATGTCCCGGTTCCTCTTAAATTACAGGCTCGCTATCGCTCGCCAGGATAAAATCGACACCTGAATTGCACGAAAGGTCTTAATATGGGGTGAAAGTTCTTAAAATCGCTAAACTAATGGAGCAAACGTTTTATAATATCAAAAGCAATGGGGCTAAACATGAGGGAGAAAGGGGTCAAGAAAAAAATCCCTCAAGTGGAGATCTGCCCTTAAAGTTAGAGTGAGAGAGAGTTTTCCTGGTCTAGTTGTTTGGGTCAATGTGTTGATGATAATATTATGATAAGCAAATCTGCACATAAAAGGTAACTAGATAAGTATGTTAAGGGGACATGGGCCGGTTTTCTGGACCACTTTCCCCCTCATGTTTAGCCCCATTAGTTTTCGGATGTTAAGATGTTCGCCCCATTAGTTAGTCGATTTTAAGACCTTTCGCCCCATTTCTTCGTCAATATTTAGACCTTTTGTGCTATTTAGGTGTCGATGTTTTCCCTGGCGAACGATAGTGAGCCTGTACTATTGGAAGAACCGGCCTTCGGCCTGGACATTTGTCTACCGAAAAATGTACAAATTAATCTTGAAGGGGGATCTAATGGATGTTTTTTTGTTTTAATTTGATGGAGGTCTAGGGAGGAAACTAAAAAAATAATGAATACATGCAACAATCGCCCATAAAGTGAACCATCTTCCCTTAAGCATGGGGTGTGGTATAGACGTGGTATAGACGTTCCACGAAGAGTAAGAGTAAGTTTGTGATTTAATGTTTATAATACTGTATATCCAGCATATCGTTTATCCGGGAAGTATATAGACACACATGCACATATCCGAACTGTGTGTGTGTGTGTGTGTGTGTGTGTGTGTGTGTATGTCGGCGTGTATGTGTTTATGTCGGCGTGTGTGTGTGTGTGTGTATGTCGGCGTGTGTGTGTGTGTTTATGTCGGCGTGTGTGTGTGTGTGTGTTTATGTCGGTGTGTGTGTGTGTGTGTGTTTATGTCGGCGTGTGTGTGTGTGTGTGTGTATGTCGGCGTGTGTGTGTGTGTGTATGTCGGCGTGTGTGTGTGTTTATGTCGGCATGTGTGTGTGTGTTTATGTCGGCGTGTGTGTGTGTTTATGTCGGCGTGTGTGTGTGTTGATGTCGGCGTGTGTGTGTGTGTGTTTATGTCGGTGTGTGTGTGTGTGTTTATGTCGGCGTGTGTGTGTGTGTGTGTGTGTATGTGTATGTCGGCGTGTGTGTGTGTGTGTCATTATGATCCTCTATGGGTGTGTATGAATGAGCTTTTTATCTCTGTCCCGCCCCACACTCTTTTTTCCGCTACCTTACACCGGACATATGAAGGCGAGATAAGAAATAAGGAAGCCGTAAAACGAGGGGAGTGAGCCGAGGGGAAAAAGGGGGAGAGAGAGAGAGAAACAGAAAGTCCCCTCAATCCAGAGAAGGCCGTTTATGGGGAGAACTGGGGCCAACTCCTTACAGAGTGCTGCCATATTGCACTCCTTGTAAACCAAAGTGTGTAGGCTACAGTTGGGCAAATAAGCGATGTCACAGCTTAAGGGGAGGCAGACCGTTTTTCTGGACCACTTTCTCCCTCATGTTTAGCCCCATTAGTTTTCAAATGTTAAAATGTTTGCCCCATTAGTTAGTCGATTTTAAGACCTTTCGCCCTATTTCTTCGTCAATATTTAGACCTTTTGTGCTATGTAGGTGTCAATTTTTCCCTGGCGAACGAGAGTGAGCCTGTAATGTTGGAAGGACCGGCCTTCGGCCGGGCAATTTTTCTACCGAAAAATGTACAAATTATTCTAGAAGGGGGATCTAATGGATTTTTTTTTTAATTTGATGGGGGTCTAGGGAGGAAACTAGAAAAATAACGAACACATGCAAAACTCGCCTAAAAAGTGAACCATCCCCCCTTAAAGTGAACCATCCCCCCTTAAAGTGAACCATCCCCCCTTAAAGTGAACCATCCCCCCCTTAAATGGTTTCATAATCAGTCCGACAGCCTAAATTAGAAACTGTATACTTTGAGATAATATTGAGTCTTTACTTCTTCTGTCGTCTATCCTGGCTGGTTATACAAGACTGGCATTTGTATCTGCTTCAGTGATCATTGTTTTCCAGTAACTCTTTCAAGGTGGTGGTGCACGGGTTGAGATAAACATTACAGGCTCACTATCGTTCGCCAGGGAAAAAATCGACACCTACATAGCACGAAAGGTCTAAATATTGACGAAGAAATGGGGCGAAAGGTCTTAAAATCGACTAACTAATGGGGCAAACATCTTAGCATCTGAAAACTAATGGGGCTAAACATGAGGGAGAAAGTGGTCCAGAAAACCGGCCCATGTCCCCTTAACCCTCTCCGACATATGACGCGATTTTGAGCCTATTGGGGATACTTTAAAGCCTTTGTTTCCATCAGGGGTATTTAGAAACCTTTTGTTTAGTTACTTCAACCTTTGCAGTTGTCTTTGAGTTAGCTGTGGGCAGAAAACTAATTTTGAAGAGGTAATTATGAGAGTGAGAGAACTCTATTTCTTATTGCTAATATGGCAACCTCTGCGTCATAAATGCGTGAAAGGGTTAAACGGTCACACTCAGAACGGCTACAGCCTAATACTCCAAACACCAAAATGACCAGGTCTGCTGACCTAACCTGTAATAACAAAACCTACTATGATCAAAATATAACATAATCAATTATAATCTAACCAAACTTAATAAATTATAATCTAAAATCTAACCTAATATAATTTAGCTGAACCTATCCTCGCCTAATCTAATTTAATCAAGCTATATTTAATCTAGCCTAATCAAACTTAACCTAAGTTACACTAACCAAACTAAGTAATATATCCTATCATAACTTTACATATTTAACCTAATCTAACCTCAGCTAATCGAATTGGAGACATTTTGGCTGAGGCCGTTTTAGTTATGCCCCTGTTGACATAGTGCGTCACATTGGGTATACAACATGGCGGCCATGTTGGCATATTGCGTCACATTGGGTATACAGCATGGCGGCCATGTTGGCATATTGCGTCACATGGGGCATACAACATGGTAGCCATGTTGACATATTGCGTCACATGTGGTGTACAACATGGCGGCCAGAAATCTATAACATATGGCACAAATATTCTGGACCCAGTCATTAGCAATATAAACAAACATGACCCTCGTGTCTGTATATCTCTATGTCTGTCTGTCTGTCTGTCTCACAGTCGGTAACACTGTGTCCTTCACTCACATATACACTCACTCTCTCTCTCTCTCTCTCTCTCTCTCTCACTCTCTCACTCTCTCTCTCTCTCTCTCTCTCTCTCTCTCTCTCTCTCTCTCTCCCTCTCTTCCTTTTTATGTGATGATACTATACAGCATATATATATATATATATATATATATATATATATATATATATATATATATAGAGAGAGAGAGAGAGAGATATACCGGTATACTGTATATTGTTTTCCGTTTAGGAAGGTTATGTTGGAATCAAGAAGTTAATTAAGATTATGTTTTACCCCGTTAAATTCATGAGAATATTCTTAACCCGTTCTGTACCGCTGATGTCCTTTTCATTAAATTCTGTCAACTTTCAGAGACTTACATGAGCTTAGGAAGGACCTCTAACCAATGAAAGGCTACCTAATACCTCAGTCAATCCGTTGAGCTACCACAGATCCTTCCCAAGCTGAAGAAAATCGCATAATAGTTGCCAGAATATAATGAAGAGAACTTCACTGGTACTGAAGGGGTTAAGGTGACACAATAATCTACTGTAATGTGTTTCAAAATAATTGTCGTCATCGTCGTTCACCCTTTCAGTAGTCTGGGATGCTTTCAGTAGTCTGGGATGCTTTCAGTAGTCTGGGATGCTTTCAGTAGTCTGGGATGCTTTCAGTAGTCTGGGATGCTTTCAGTAGTCTGGGATGCTTTCAGTAGTCTGGGATGCTTTCAGTAGTCTGGGATGCTTTCAGTAGTCTGGGATGCTTTCAGTAGTCTGGGATGCTTTCAGTAGTCTGGGATGCTTTCAGTAGTCTGGGATGCTTTCAGTAGTCTGGGATGCTTTCAGTAGTCTGGGATGCTTTCAGTAGTCTGGGATGCTTTCAGTAGTCTGGGATGCTTTCAGTAGTCTGGGATGCTTTCTTTTATTTAATTCTAGATATTATTGGAGGATTGTATTAAGTTTAGAAACATCTGTATTTGTTTAGTTATAAATTATAGAAATGTTACAATTGTTATTACCTGAGGTCCTTCGTAAGCTGTATTAAATCGTCAAATGGTCACCAGTGAAAAATTAGAAGTACACTAGCTGCAAAAACTCAAGGGTATGAAAAGGGCACGAAATAATTGTCATATATAACCATGGACATAACCTGTATATAAGGATAGCTTATTATGGAGACTTTATACTCTTCTATAGGTAGCTTCAACGAACTTGACAAAAATCTCGATCCCTGACCTCGTAACTCAAAAGGGACTAGAGTAAACTGACTGTAAATATCCACGCCTATTACTTGGTGGACTCTTCCCAAATGAGAGGAATTTCAGCCTGATTGCTTACATTCATTTTGAGTTATAAGAAGTTAAGGGGTCAAAGTTATTGTCCAGTTTCTTTGGCGCTACCTATAGTACTCTTGGTTGCTTTGGCGCTACCTATAGTACTCTTGGTTGCTTTGGCGCTACCTATAGTACTCTTGGTTGTTCGTATTGCTAATGCTATCGGTAACTGAGTAAGTGTGCTGGATGTTTAGTACAATACTGATATAATTCAACAATATTCACAATATAAGTCATGGCAATCGTAGCGGTGAATCAGCCGAGTTATGAGGTTCAGTTCCTGGTCCTTTATGTGGTTCCGTAATATATCCTTGGTGCATAACAAGCATATCTGATCTCTCTCTCTCTCTCTCTCTATATATATATATATATACCGGTTGGCATATATATACTTTATGGCTCAAACTTTCCTGTCATTCTCTTACTAAATATTTCTGTGCTGTCTATCTTTCCCCTAACTCTACCAACTTTCCTAAATTCTTTGACTATCTAAACTCTACAGTGGAACACATTCTATCCATTTCTCCTTTCTCAGAAATCTCCATCTTAGGAGATTTCAACGTTCACCACCGCCAATGGCTCTCCTCTCACACTACTGATCCACCTGGTGAACAAGCCTACGTGTTTTCTATCCTAAATGACCTAGAGCAGTTAGTTCAGCAACCCACCCGTATCCCGGATCGCATCGGAGATCGGCCCAACATTCTTGACCTGTTTCTAACTTCTAACCCTTCTTCTTATACTGTCGATCTTTTCTCTCCTTTGGGCTCCTCCGACCATAAACTTATCTCTGTCACCTGTCCTATCTCTCCAGTACAGCCACCCGATCCTCCTAGCCGGCGGCGCTTGTGGCACTTTGGCGCTGCCGACTGGGAGGCTCTTCGGCAGTACTTCTTTGATTTCCCATGGAATGATTTCTGCTTCCATGGCCGAGGACCCTCGGAGAGTGCTGAACGCATTACCGAGGTAATCCTATCGGGCATGGAAGCATACATTCCATTCTCTTTCTCTCAGACTAATGCTAAAAAATCTTGGTTTACTCACGCCTGTTCTACTGCTGTCCGCAATAAGGAGGAAGCATTCAAACGGTACCGACGCCTTAAAACTCAAGACTCTCATTCTTCATATGTTTCTGCCCGGAATCAAGCCAAATCTGTTCTTCGACTTGCCAAACACTCTTTCATCAATAATAAATGCACTGAACTATCCAACTCTAGCTCTTCCCAAGCTTTCTGGCATCTAGCCAAAAACCTCTCCAACATTTTCTCTCCCTCGTCTTTCCCTCCCCTTTCCCACTCTGATGGCACAACCATCACTTCTTCCTCTGACAAAGCTAAACTCTTCGCTCAAACTTTTGCTAGAAACTCCACCTTGGATGATTCCGGTGCTATTCCTCCCTCTCCGCCCTCCTCTCTCTTACTTATGCCTAATATCCTAATCTCTTCTAAAGATGTACTTTCTACCCTCTCTGGGCTTAACACTAATAAGGCGTACGGTCCGGACGGTGTTCCTCCTGTTGTTCTCAAAAACTGTGCTTCCGTGCTGACTCCCTGCCTAGGCAAACTCTTTCGTCTCTGTCTATCCTCTAACATCTTCCCTTCATGCTGGAAGTTTGCTCACATTCAACCTGTCCCAAAGAAGGGTGACCGCTCTCAACCCTCCAACTATCGTCCAATTGCTCTTATCTCTTGTCTTTCTAAAGTTTTTGAAACTATTCTTGCTTCCAAATTTCTTAAGCATTTCTCTTCTCATAATCTACTCTCAGATCGCCAGTATGGCTTCCTTAAGGGTCGCTCTACTGGTGATCTTCTTTCATATCTTACTAACTCTTGGTCATCCTCCTTTCGGGACTTCGGTGAGACTTTTTCTATTGCACTAGACATATCGAAAGCCTTCGATAGAGTCTGGCATAAATCTTTAATTTCTAAACTACCCTCCTTCGGTTTCTATCCCTCCATCTGTGCCTTTGTCTCTAATTTCCTTTCCGGCCGTTCCATAGCTGCGGTTGTGGACGGCCATTGTTCACTTCCTCACCCTATAAACTCCGGTGTTCCTCAGGGCTCTGTCCTATCTCCTATTCTCTTTCTAATTTTTATAAATGATCTCCTTAACTGTACCTTAATTCCCATCCATTCATACGCAGACGACTCAACCTTACACTACTCCATTAGTTTTTCAGAACGCCCCAGCCAGCAATCCCTCAACGACAAACGTAATGAAGCCATAGAACTCTTAAATTCTGATCTAAATACTATTTCCAATTGGGGCAGAGAAAACCTTGTTAACTTTAATGCTTCCAAAACCCAATTTCTCCATCTATCTACCCGTCAGGATCTCCCAGTGGACTATCCCTTATTCTTCAACAATACAAAAATCAACCCTTCATCTTCTCTCAATATTCTTGGTGTCTCTTTTTCTTCTGCTCTCATTTGGAAGGACCATATTACCAGTCTTGCTAAGGCAGCCTCCCAGAAGCTGGGTGTGCTCAACCGCCTTAGGGGGTTCTTTTCCCCTGCACAGCTTCTTGCTCTGTACAGGGGCATAGTGCGCCCTTGTATTGAGTATTGTTCACATGTGGGGAGGTTCCTCTCACACCGCTCTCCTAGACAAAGTTGAAAGGAAGGCCTTTCGTATCATTAACTCCCGTCCACTCACCAACTCTCTGCAATCTCTCTCTCTCCGCCGCAATGTTGCATCTCTCTCGCTATTCTATCGCTACTATAATAATCAGTGTTCCTCAGAGCTATCCCAGTGCATACCACCTCCTTTACGTAGGGCACGTGGTACCCGTCTTGCAACTCAATCCCACCCCTACTCTGTGCAACTCTCCAACCCAAGAGTGAAACGTTACTCTCAAACTTTCTTCTACTCAACATCTGAGCTCTGGAACTCTCTCCCAGAATCAGTCTTCCCTCTTCCTATGACTTAAATTGCTTCAAACTCCGTGTGTCCAGGCATTTTGGCTCGAACGTCCCTTGATTTTGGCCCTGTCACTCTTTCAACTATGGGGGAGGCACTCGCTATAGGCAGTTATGCCTTTTGCCTCCCTCAATCACATAGAAAAAAAAAAAAAAAAAAAACAAAAAAAAAAAATATATATATATATATATATATATATATATATATATATATATATATATATATATATATATACCGGTATATATATATATATATATATATATATATATATAATTATATATATATATATATATATATATACACCGGTATATATCTCACAGTTGTTACCCCACTGCCTGCCCAGTCTATAAGGAGCCATAATTGGATAGTTATCTTTATGACCTATTCTCACGTCACAGTAAAAGGTGGCACAAACCTCTTACTCTTATCGGGAGGGTAAACAGACAAACACAGAGGGAGGAAGGGTGTGAATGATTACACTACCAGGCTAGTGAATGCCTTCACATCGGATTAGGCACAGTCAGTTAGTCAGTCACCAATCATAATTATGATAGAATACTAAGCCAGAAGCTCCACAAGAAAATATGGTGCCACACAGACAAATATAATTGCAAATTTGTGTAGAGTAATTCGATCATTAATAGGAATTTTGTTATTTATGCAACAATTATGTCGAATTTTTCAGCTCAAAATATAAATTAATATCGTTCTTAACACCAATAACCTCCTAACTAAATTAATGATGTATGAATACAAATTCTGTTCATGATGGAGGTTAAACAAACTGGAAAGTAAGGACATCCTACAACATATAATTATTTGGTTTCATAGTTTGCGACCCTAATGATATTCGCCGCTCCAAGTGTTCATGTGATTTGGTAATTAGTGGCAAATATACAATACAGTACATTGAAACACACATGTTCTCTGGGATATAGAAAATCATTTTAAAGGAGTTTAGGATCTGATGCTGAAATATAATGTGACACTGCAAGGTTGTGGGCTACCAGACTACACTTCAGAAGTATGGGGGTGCACTTCACCTTGACTGTGACTCTTATACAGACAGGTAACATAATGATATATGTGTAACTAATTTAACCTTTTGAGTACCAGAGACGTGTGTTATACATTATTCTAGCTATATTTAGACGATAGAATGCAGCTTAGAAAGGATCTGTGGTAGTTAAACGGGTTGGCTGAGATAGCTTAAAGCCTTATTAATTGCTAGAGGTCCTTAGCTGAAAATAATCATGTAATAGTTGCCAAAATATAATGGAAAGGACATCCCTGGTACTGAATGGGTTAACGGCTCAATGGCACTGACAAACATACGTTGTGTATTGCAACTGATCGTATCATAGTTAATAGAATAAATAACACTATGCATAAGTAGTGGATATCAAAATAATGTTATTACTAATACATAATGGAACCTACAGACTATTTCGAAAAGGAGAGTATGTATCTGGTGGAAGAAATAAAACATGAGAACAAAAACTGTACACACATTAATTATGATCACTATACAGTATGTGTGTGTCAGTTTATTTGAGGGACCCGCAGTAGGCATAGTATGCGGAGGTTGTGATGGGGAATAGGTGGGAATGTGTATGTATGAGTGCATTCACATGTGTCTTTATGTCTAGATACAGTTGTTTGTGGGTGTAAGGGAGAGAGAGAGAGAGAGTATAAGAGTGAGAGTGAGTGTCTGAGGGATTGTGAGAGAGTTAGAGTAAGAGAAAGTAGAGAAAAGATAAAAACAATAGAAATTAGACAGGGAGAACTAAATAATGAACCGAGAAGCAGGGACTGAAACTTCTGAAGGTGACAAGTGAATGTAGGGGGCAGTACTATGTCTAGCTCTCTCTCTCTCTCTCTCTCTCTCTCTCTCTCTCTCTCTCTCTCTCTCTCTCTCTCTCTCTCTCTCTCTCTCTCTCTCTCTCTCTCTCTCTCTCTCTCATGCATGTCTAACAAATTTGATATAATTTTATAATAAACTATTTATTTATAACGACTACTAAATCATTAGACATAATTTACTTAGATTTCCAAAAGGCATTCGATAAGGTACCTCATGGACAATTATGGAAGAAATTGAAAATGTTGGGCATTAAAGGAAACATTTATGTATGGATAAAAAGCTGGCTGACAAACAGAAGGCAGAGAGTTGTGATAAATGGAGTAGAATCTGAGTGGGAGCCAGTTTATAGTGGAGTGCCTCAGGGACCGGTCCTGGGGCCAGCTTTATTTCTAATCTATATAAATTACATTGATGTTGAATTAAATAATACTATCTCAAAGTTCGCTGATGACAGAAAGATAGGAAAATCAGTATTAACCGAAGAAGGCAGAAATAAACTGTAATCTGATTAAAATAAAATAGTAGAGTGGTCGGAGAAATGGCAGATACCATTCAATGTTACAAATGTCAGGTCTTGCAAATAGGCAATACAAACAAAAAATATGAATACAAGATGAAAGGCCAGCCAATCAAAATAAGTGCATTAGTTAAAGACCTGGGGGTTCTTATGATTATCTGAAAACCTAAAGACCTCAGATCAATGTGCAGCAGCTGCGAACAAGGCCAATCGAGCATTGGGATATATTAAGAGAAATTTTACTTCTAAAAATGAGAATATTACAGTACCTATATATAAAAGCATAGTGAAGCCCCATCTTGAACATGGCGTGCAATTTTGGTCTCCTTATCTGAGCCAGGACATTGAGAAACTAGAGTCGGTGCAGCATAGAGCGACAAAGTTGATTCCATCACTAAGAAATATATCTTATGAAAGACTAAACAAAAACAAAAATTCACTTAAGAAAAGAAGATTGCGAGGTCAATTAATCGAGTGTTTCAAGATAATAAAGGGATTTGACAAAATTGGTGTAGATTCACTTTTCAAAATAGATAATAGTTCATTAATTCGGGGAAACGGAATGAAATTAAAAACCAAGGGGGCAAATCTCGATGTCACAAAGCACTTCTCCACCTACAGTGTGGTCATCGAGTGGAACAAATTGCTAGAGAAAGTGGTATAATGTAAGCCAGTTGACACATTCAAAAGAAGTCTAGACATTCATTTTGAGGTGGGTATAATATAGTTTAGAAAACCAAAAACAAAAGGTTAAGCATCTCGGAAGGGGAGGTGGGTTGGGAGAGAGCCTTCTGCTTTGCTATCCTTGCCTTCCACTTTGTAACAAATTATATTTTAGCATTAAGTCCGGACTACCTAGTAGTGACCGCAAGGTCTGTAGTCTGTGTATATATGTAACTATGTAACTCTCTCTCTCTCTCTCTCTCTCTCTCTCTCTCTCTCTCTCTCTCTCTCTCTCTCTCTCTCTCTCTCTCTCTCTCTCTCTCTCTCTCTCTCTCTATCATAAACACACACATTCCTAAAAACATGTTCAGTCGACCCTTTCATGTCAACAGACTTTTTTCTTCTACACCAGTGACAATAAAAACGAAAATTAGGAGTTCGTCGGCCTCTATAAGTGTGTGTATACTGTATGTTGGTTCATATTATATATGTAAGATGATTAGTTCGATATAGTTGAGGGACCAGTACAGCTATTCCTATGGGATCTGGAGTACCGAAAAACGAGAAACACCCTCGTCTGAAAGCAAAAAAATATATAATAATATATTCAAAGGACCTTTTGAACGCTTCAAGTATGCAGGATGTCAGAAAACTTTTGGATATAATAAGGTTAGAGATACATTTTATGTGAACTATGAAGTGAGGGGCACCTGCGTCGAGCCGTGGAGTACAGCTTAATACAGTTTGACATTGATAAAACACATGATCAGCCTATATAGAAAGCAATTTGAGGTTAAAAGTAATTCGTTTCAGGACTCGAATAGAACAAGGTACAGGAGATGAAGTAGGATTGGTATGGATGATGAAGATTACGATAAACTTCTGCGCAGAGGTTAAACAGGAATCAGGTATATGAAAGGAATCCGAAGATAATGGTAGCAGACAATCATATTTGATGGAGGTTAGAAGAAGTCATTTCAAAACATTTTTTAGACACAAAATATAATGCCTCAAGAACCAAAACAGAAAAACAGTAACATGTTTGGTGAAGGTCGCGAGGAACAAATTCAGGAGTCGGACAGAAACACGAATTTGGAGATAAAGCCTTAAGGGAGCCCACCTCCCTATTTTTATCTTTCTCTCCCTATCTCTTTGGCTTTTATCCATTCGGCCCCATTCAGCCTACTGTTTTAAGACGTTTACCCCCATCCAGGTGCAAGCATATATATATTTTTATTTTGACAGCAAGCTAAATTTGTACATTTTTCGATAGAAAAATTTCTCCGGCGAATCCGGATTTCTTCATACAATGCTGGGTCGTTATCACTCGCCAGGAAGAAATCGACACCTGGATGGGGATAAACGTCTTTAAACAGTTGGCTGAATGGGGCCGAATGGATACAAGCCAGGGAAAGAGAGAAAAGGAGAGAAAGATAACAAAAGAAGCGAGGTGGGTTCCCTTAATTAAAAGGCTAGAAGGAATTATTGGAGAGATTAAGCAAGAAGAGGATATTTGTGATTACATAAAAAAACAGTAGTATAGATAATAAAAGATAGAACGAACAGGATTCAGGAGTTGAACAGAAAATAGGGTGATGTATCGAGAGGTGTAGGTGAGGGGTTGTAATGGGTGATGTAGTGAGGGGGTGTAATGGGTGATGTAGTGAGGGGGTGTAATGGGTGATGTAGTGAGGGGGTGTAATGGGTGATGTAGTGATGGGTGATGTAGTGAGGGGTTGTAATGGGTGATGTAGTGAGGGGGTGTAGGGGATGAAGAGAAGGAGTGAGGGAGTGTAAGGGAGGAGAGAGTATGAAGGGAGACAGAGTGATGGGTGTGGGTGAGGGGAGTTTAGTGGCCATCTTGGCAACGTGCCCCCACCCCTCGCCCCCTATATCTGATGATGTATGAAGCCACACCTGCACACACACACACACACACACACACACACACACACACACATACATACACACACATGAACACACACACACATGGCCACAGTAGCCGAGCGCACTGAGTCACTGTATTCTGGTTGTTTGGCTCTGGTAGCACAGGTTGGATCCCAGCTACAAACGGGTGAAGTTTGTTGAAAAATGTCCTGACTGTGGAGGTTGGTGTGGATGAGCTACATCTGGGATCCACCTGGTTCCCTGCCCACATCCTACCACTTTTGATAAAAAAAATATATATAAACAAATACATTATTTTTGTATATTTATACTTGATATTGACAGATAACTTGAATTTAAAGGCGATAGTAGGGTTGGGTGGTGGGTGATAACTACCGTGTTTGGTGGAGGAGCAATAATGGTTTGGTGGTTCTCACAGGTAAGCCACGGTAGCCTTGTCTGTTTCTTAGTCATTAATGTGTGACTTTAACCTCATGACACAGGGACAAGTGGCTTATTTCTACACTTTTGGTAATGCACTATATTGACGAAAATTAGGGCACGGTGTGAAATAAGCTGTGTCAAAATATCATACTGATCCAACTGTTTGTTAATAAGTTATTCCCGAAAAACGATGTAACACGGCCTCTGAAACCCATAGTAGTTAATTGCAACTATCAAACTGTCTCAATTTCTCCATCGTCTGAGCGGTTGAATGTACAGACTGTAAGCCTAGGCCTATAGGTGAACTATTGTATTTACACATGTGCGAGGTTTCCAGATAAACTATGTTTTTCTTTCTGTTTTCCATGTGATTGATGCAATTTACCACTCATTTGATGCGGAAATGTCCCGTTTTTGCTGCCCCATGATCACCCCAACAATGTCCATATTTTGTCCTTAACCTAGTCTAACAACCAAGCCTAACCAGGGGGTTGCCGCCCCCAGACCCCCGCTGGTCTTAGCGGATGACAATATACAATAAAATACGGTGGAAAAGGAAAAGACAATAGATCTCCATTAATACAAGATGACCGCCTTTCACACACAAAGTATAATGAAAAATAATGAAATTTCCGGTGGTATTGACACATAGGAATGATGTATGGGTCATAAAGACTGTATAATAATACAGTATGTTACAACAATTGAGATATCTTGCGCATGTGTAAATCTAAAAATAATCCAGCCTATGTCCGTAGGTAGGATTGGAAAAAACAAATATGTGTGTGTGTGCGCCCATGGTCTTGCCCTCGCACAAGTGTGTGTGTGTGTGTGTGTGTGTAATCGTCCATGCGTGTGTGTAAGCCAATCTGTGGTCATATAAATATAGCCAGCCTTCACACTAGTATCTGGACATGGCTCTCACTAACTTCTAGATTATTGGCATGTGCACCCATATATTTAACAACCTTATCACTCTTCAGGCTAATATTAGATGGTTATGTTCAATGTAGACCTTATGTGTCACTGGCATTGGGATGATAATGGCGTCAAGTACCTCATTTAGCGCAGGTAGGTATTGTGGAATGGTCAAGCTACTCAGCTGGTAACCCCAGGTTCCTGTGTTCGTATCCCTATGTGTCAATGGGACAATATTATTGGGGTGGCATTTGTGCTGTACTAAGTTTCAGTAACTTACCGAAAAGCCCACCGACGTGCCATACCAGCCACTCCTACTGATGCCGATAAATTGTCATTATATGAATATTTCCATATTCAAAATAAGTAACGGTATTCAGCATCTAGTGTCTGAAAAGCTGAATAAGTGACTTAAAGTGAGTGTCGTCCAAGGAGTTGAGTCGGGGTGATGGGACAGTGGTGGTATGGATTGAGAGTGCTGAAGCCGCACTAAGTCAGGAGGACACAAGCAGAATTTGTTGGTTCTAGTTAGCCAAGACTAGGTCGAGTCGTTGCAGCACTCATTTGGTTCGTCATCTGCACTCTAAGAAATCTAAGGTGAAAAAGGATATGAAAAAGATAAGATCATTGGGTATACTGCTAGTGATTTACCTAATTGGCATAAGAAGGGTTAATCACTACCAATATTCCATTAAACGGGCAGATTATTACGATTATTTTATATACTATATATATACTGTATACAGTATATATATATTGTCGGATGCCTTACTCCCCTTTATGAGGGTGGCCATACACAAAACGTCCCTAAGTGGATTTGTCCCCGTGAGAAACACAACCAGTCAGTTTATTCATAGACTTACAGGATTGACCACTCAACCTAGGGTCCATGTGACTGTAAGGCCCTCCATGTATCTCCTAGCACTATTTTTCTACAGTGGTGTGTATTCATCCACTAACCTGCTTCACTCTTAGATAAGCAGTACGGATTTGTATAAGATTTACTCCCCTAGAAGGATTCATTCAACCAGCATGCCTGCTAAGACCTCCAGTGCCACCACCAACCTTTTTGGCCACGTTAAGTGGTTTAACGTTAAGAAAGGGGTTGGTTTTATTACCTACAATGGAGGGGACATTTTTGTTCACTCCACAGGCACCTCCAAGCCCAACCCGTTCCATCCTGTGCCCTCTCTTGCCACCAATGAGAGGGTAGGCCTTCACCATCAAGAGGACAAGGAGAGGAGATGAGGCCATCAATGTCATGGGCCTTGATGCAAAGATCCTGAAGGGTGCAAGACATGGTAGAATAGGCAAGAGGGAGGACTACCACCACACCACAGCAGCAACCAGTGTTAAACACCCGGTCGTTGTCATAACTGCAGTAACCCTCTGCAAAGGGGATAACAAGCTGTTTCAGGAGTATCTTCCTAAACTACTGAAGGCGAACAATCTCCCTCCCATCATCATCCCACCTCTTCCCAGACCATCTTTACCACTTTCACCACCTAGCCTCATTCCTACTCAGTCTCTGAGGCCAAGAAGACCCCAGAGGAAGCGACTGGATCTCTAGAAGCCTCTCTCAAAACCTCCACCACCTCCTCATGCAACAGTCTCTGCATCACCACCATCATCATGTCAACATTGCAGCACCAGCAGCAGCCTTGACACCATCACCTGCCACCTTAGACCATCCAGTGGCAGCCTCCTCCTCTGCATCGTCTGAATACTCCGAGTCACCATAGGAGAGGAAGTCGATGTGGAGGAGATCGAGGAAGATGGGGACGAGGACATCGATCGGTGTCTGCCAACAAGCTGGAAAAGACCTACTGCGAGAGTTGACAACGTAGATACAGAAACCTGTGGCAGCAGAAAATCCTCCCTCACTAGCCGACCAGAAGAAGCTGGCAAAGTGCTTGCACCAGATGGCCCTCCACAAAAACACTTGAACAATGAAGCAACTCGGTTGAGCCCAAGTACTTTTTTACCTTTTGCTATATTTCTCACTTCTTAACTTGTTCTTCCTCTATCCAAATTACTCTACTTTCCTACTTTACTCCAGCTATCGTCGTCGTCATCGTCGTCGGATTGCCTACCAAGGCTGATGAGTCCGATCCACTCGGATTATTAGAAGGTTGTCTCTCCTAGATGGGTTGACAACTAAAGCTATCGTGTCCCATCCGCCCGGAACATCTATTTGATAGCCATAATTTTAGACAATGTGGAGTGATCACCTTAGATAAATGCAGCAGCCTGTATTGTGTTGAAGGATCGAGTCTACAGACTGTACAAACCCTTGGACTATTAACACTTCTAGTACACTTCTAGCCGTCTGGCTGGCTCAGTTGATAGCGTGCCTGATTCCCATCTTGAAGGTCTCGCGTTCAATCCCCGCTCAGATTGAAAAAGTGTTTCTGGGATACAGCCGGCGGTTACCATCTCCCCATGAGCAAGGGGGATGGGTAATGGTCTCTGGTAGACTAAAGAAAGCCAAGCGCTTGTGAATCCTCGAAGGAGGAGATACGGGCGCTATATAAGTAACCAGAAGATTATTATTATTATTATTACCATGACGCCTTTTTACCATTTATTTTGGCTAACATTAGACGATTTTATGTGGTTAAAAAGAACCTGTATGATTTACATGGTTTTGAGTCCTAGAAAAAGACTATAAGCTAAACAAAAATCGTCTAATAGTAACCAGAATAAGACGAACACGACGACATCATGCTGCATGTGTGTGTGTTTTTTTTTTTAATTGAACTCGTTGAGCATTATGACGTGTTTTAGCATTTTGTTCTGGCAATTATCGGACGATTATATTCAGCTTAGGAAGACCTTGCGGAAACTGTGAGATAATTGAGATGGTTTGTAACCCTTTTATTACTATAGTTACTTCCTACGCTGCATACCATCGGCTACCATACTAAAATATAAATCTGCGTTGTCAAATAATACTGAAAGAGTTATTATGACCTATCCGAACCAGTAGCAACCGAACTTATCCAAATATACTATAACCCAGCCTGACCTAGCCTAACCTGATTAACTTAATATTATCAAATGTATCTTATAATTAGTGTAGCAAAGTCAAACCTGACCTAAATTAACCAAATCAACTTCTCACCAAACCTAATATAACCCAATCAATTCCTAACAAGCTAAACCAAAATCTATCAATCACAAAATAACCCAACATGACATATAAAAAGCCTTATGTATCCTACCTATCCTACCCTAACGTAGCCTAGCTAATACTATTATGAAACAACTTAACCAAACCAAACACCAAATCTAGCCTAACCTAGCTTATACTAATCTAACCTACTGTAACCCAAACTACATTAATCATTTTGTCTGGCCTAATTAAACCTAAGGCTATTAAATCGAATGTGTCAGTGTGTGTGTGTGTGTGAGTGTGTATGTGTGTGTGTGCCTCCTGTCTGTACACGAAGGCCGAGTTTTATATTGTATAAGAAAATTGTGTTTTTAGAATATACGTGTATGTATGTGTGATGCGTTTTATCTGCGTAATTGTATGAATGTGTATGTATGTGTTACTGTGTGTGGTTTGAGAGAGAGAGAGTGAGAGTGAGGGAGGGGGTTGGAGTAGACAGGTGGGCGGGAGAGTGGGTGTGTTTGGGTGTGGGTGGGCGGGAGGGGTCAGATGATTTATATCCGTGGGGTGCATCTACTGTAGGGTGGGTTGGGGGTGGTTTGGGGGTGTGGTAGGAGAGTGTATTTTTAGGACAGACTGCCCCACCCTTCCTTTACTACCTCCTCGTCTCTCTCTCTCTCTCTCTCTCTCTCTCTCTCTCTCTCTCTCTCTCTCTCTCTCTCTCTCTCTCTCTCTCTCTCTCTCTCTCTCTCTCTCTCTCTGTATATATACAAACACTGTATAATTATATGCCATTTCTCTTCTACCAAACCTGACCGAATTTTCCTAACCGAAACCCAGTTTTCTAAGGCAAAAAACAGCAAAGCTTTCTCTACTGTATCTACTCCTACTATCTTTATCCTCAATTCAAAGCCAAAAGTGGATGTTGTGTGTATGTACGCAACAATCTTACTAGTTCTCTTGTTCCCAACTGTAACTCTTCTGTATTCTCTACTCTCTGGCTGAACTAACTTCTCTAGGTCATTTATGATAGAAAACATGTAAGTTTGTTCACCAGGTTGGTCAGTGAAATGAGAGGAGAACCATTGGTGGTGGTGAACATTGGTGGTGGTGAACATTGGTGGTGGAGAACCATTGGTGGTGGTGAACATTGAAATCGCCCAAGATGGAGATTTCAGAGAAGGGGGAGATGGATAGAATATGTTCCACTTTGAAGTAATATAGTCAACGAATTTTGGATAGTCAGTAGAATTAGGGGAGATATAAACAGCACAGATATATTTAATGAGAGAGTGACAAGCTATCTATATATATATATATCTCTCCCTATCTATCTATCTCTCTATATATAAATACGGTATATATATATATATATATATATATATATATATGTATATATATATATATATATATATATATATATATATATATATATATATATATATACTGTATATACGGTATATAAATTCTGTATATATATATATATATATATATATATATATATATATATATATATATATTATATATAATACCAACACTATTGATTGACTACTTTCCTCTTTTACTTCCTTCTTGCTTACCTAACCTAACTCTATCCTGAGAACACCTTATCACATTTGTGTGGCAACTCCGACTACCTACCTACTTCTACTACCTACTGTACTTACTTCCACCTACTGTACTTACTTCCTACCTATCTACTTCCTACCTACCTACCTACCTACCTACTTCTACTACCTACTGTACTTACTTCCTACCTATCTACTTCCTACTACTTCCTACCTACTTACTTCCTTCCTACCTACCTACCTACCTACCTACCTACCTACTTCCTTCCTACCTACCTACCTACCTACCTACCTACCTACCTACTTCCTATTACCTACTTCTACTACCTACTGTACTTACTTCCTACCTATCTACTTCCTACTACTTCCTACCTACTTCCTACCTACCTACCTACTTCCTTCCTTCCTTCCTACCTACCTACCTACCTACCTACCTACCTACCTACCTACTTCCTACTACCTACCTACCTACCTACTTCCTTCATACCTACCTACCTACCTACTTCCTACTACCTACTTACTTCTACCTACTTACTTCTACTTCCTTCTTTTCTTTTCTATTGTTATTCACTCTAATTTTAGTTCTGTCCAACCCCAAACTAACCCAACGAAGTGTGCTGTAAAAGATAAGCCACTCCATAATTTAAGTTAAGGGGAGGCAGACCGTTTTCTGGACCCCCTTCTCCCTAATGTTTAGCCCCACTAGTTTTGAGATTATAAGACGTTCGGCCCATTAGTTTGGCAATTTTAACACCTTTCGCCCCATTTCGTTGTCAATTTTAAGACCTTTCGTGCCATTTAGGTTACGAATATTTCCTGGCGAGCGATAGCGAACCTGCAATTTTAAGAGGATCCGACCTTCGTCCGGGACATTTTTCTACCGAAAAATGTACAAATTTATCTTGAAGGGGGGTCTAGGGGGTGTTTTTCTAAGCTTGCTGGAGGTCAAGGGAGGAAACTAACAAAAATATCTGAATACATTAATTAATAGACCAAACAAACGGTCAGTCTCCCCTTAATATGATAAAGGAGAGTCATGATTTAGGCTTATAAAATATTGCATGGTCTTGATAACATCCAGTCAGCCAGCCTCTTTCTGTTGAGCTCAAATAAATCAAGAGTGTTAGTTAAAATAGGACTTCAGAGGCTATCAACCCTTATGGATTATTAAGCCAGCACACTGTAAATCAAGAATAGCGTCAGGATTGGAGCCCCATTTTGAGAACTCCAGGCCCTTGAAAAAATATCAAGATAACATACAGCCGTACATATATTTATGTGGGAAGGGTGTGTCCTATCCTATATTGAAAATGAAAGCAACTGATTAATTTTGTTTTTAATCATAATTTATATAGGGTAGCAATCACTTCTAATGAGTAAGGAGAGGTTTTTAGTTGATTCCCTAGACTTCCATCAAGCTTAAAATTACTCCCCCTTGACCCCCTTTCAAGATAAATGTGTACATTTTTCGGTAGAAAAATGTCCCGGCCGAAGGTCGGTTCCCCTTAAATTACAGGCTAGCTATCGCTCGCCAGGAAAAAATCGACACCTAAATGGCACGAATGGTCTTAAAATTGACAGAATGGGGCGATGGTTCTTAAAATCGCCAAACTAATGTGGCAAGCGTCTTTAAATCTCACATGCAATGGGGCTAAACATGAGGGAGAAAGAGGTTCAGAAACAAATCCTCCAGGTGGAAATCTGCCCTTAAGTCATGATAAGTTAGGAAGGAAGTCAAAACATTTCGAGAACTCCAGTTCCTTGAGTAATAATATATGAAAGGATATATCCAGTTCTCATAGATCAGTCTGTTTTCTATATGTATTCAATAAATGGAAGGGGTTTTCTGTGGATTACTAAAATAAACAAAGTGGAACAATATGAACCTTTAAATAACACAAACGAACCTTCATTATTTTTATATTAGATAAAACGAAATAATGACAAACTTCGAATCAGTTAAGGGTGGCTACGAAAGCTAGAGGCCACGATTAATGTTCCAGAGAGTACAGTACACTCTTGGGCCCTAGTTCTGGCCCAACGTGGATCTTCGAACAGCTTAAAAGAACCTTCAAAATACAGATATTAAGCACAATAAATAAATAATTGCGAATATAATAATATAACATAACGTTTTCGGTCAAGTCAGAGAAAGATTCGAAAATAAATGGGGATTATTATACTCTATTTTTGTCCAGCTGATGGTAAATTGAATCCCTTAATAGCTGATTTCTCGATACTTAATGGAAATATATGAAACTACTATGGCCGTGTGTCGTATTAATGCCAAGTTTTCATAATTCACATCATATTTCACTACAAAATCTACCTTATAGCCGAGTAACAAAGATAGAAACATGACAATTTACCCTCAGCTGGAAAAAAATAGACTAAAGTGTCTGAGAAGGTACGGTCTCAGAATATGGTCAATAGCATAACGATGAAGCATTTAAAACACACAAATAAAATTGTTTGGCTAGATCTTCAGAATTACTTGACAGTAGAACCCCGAGACCAAGGGAATCCGCCCCAAACCCCCCACAAAGCAACCGAAGCCAAGACAAATATTAGGTTCCTTCCAACAACCAACCATACTCCTAAAATCGATTAATGAAATTTAGGGACAGTTCAGGCCCCATCAACATCTTCAGTACATCAACATCTTCAGTACATCAACATCTTCAGTAAGGGAGATCCTCGAAAGGTAGTATAAGGAGGTATAGGATGTAGTAAAGTGCGACAGTACGAGTAATGTAAGGCAGGCAACATCTCTTCGTATGAATAATGGAGGAAGATCCGGCGTGATTACAGGGTTATTGATTAATCTAACTGCCTTAACTTGAATGTTGTCCAACTGCATCAATACATTCACTCCACATCCATTCCACAAGGGTGAACAGTATTCCATCTGAAAACGAACATGACTTTTATATACTATAGAATGGCTAACTGCTCTTCAGTGAACATTTTTCGAATTCTGTATAGAAGTCCCATTTTCTTATAGGTATTTTTAGCATTGGATCTAGCATGAGGTGTCCAAGGATATCAATACTATAGGAGGTGGGAATATTTACATCATCCAAAAGTATGAGGGAGTCAGACATATTATGTATGTTAGAAATGTGTATGTACTTGGTTTTCTGAGCTAAATTGTGTTGTCACCATTTATACATTTTAAATAGGTTCTGGTTCAGAGAAATTACAGTGTTTAATTTGGTATTTATAATATATTTCTATATTTATCTATCTACCTATATATTTTCCATTATCTATTTATTAGTCCATCAATATATCTATTCTATTAAGAACAACAATAACAACCCCCACACCAACAACCCCCCCCTCCCCCATACACAAACGCGCAACCGCACCGACAACCCACAACCCCCCCCCCTTTCAACCCTTCTCTTCTTCCTACTGTCCATGTATCTCTCTCTCTCTATTTATCATTCTATATATCCATCTATCGTTCACCCATCCTTCCATCTATCTCTCCATCGCTATTTATAACTCGTTCCCCAACCCCGAAAGGAGTTGAAATAGGGGAGCTATCCCCCCGCCAAAGGCGGCTTTCTAGGGCCTTTCCTAGCTGATGCTGAGAGGATTGGGTTCTAGTCATGTGGTGATGGGCTGGTCTATCCGAGTGAGAACTGAGCGATCTCTGCCATACCCATAGCTTACTCTGACTGTTCCTTTTACTTATATATCTTCTAGATCTCAAGTGGCGGCGTCTTTTCCGCCAACCTAGTGCCAACCTAGAAGTTGGCAGATTGGGAGCCAAAGTGTCACATTTTTCCCTTACCCCTCAACTTTCCCTTCATAATTGCTGAGGGGCACAGGGCCTTGGGTGGGGCTTTGGTTTCCCGGGCGTTTCCGCACCCTCCTCAGCTCCCTGCCTTGGAGTGGCTTCGGTCACCCGGGCTTTGTTAGTGGTAAGCAGGGAGGATTTTGTGGGGGCGCTCGTTTATGGCCTTGGCCTTGCTCGAGACCTTGGGGCTGTTCGGCCAGACAGCCTGGGGAACATCAACAACAACAACAACTCGTTCTCCATCACCCCATTCTACACCACCCATAAACTCCCGCCTCCACCACCAAACAGCCAGTGGTCTACCTCCATCAATTCATCAACTCCACCAATCATCCCCCTCCTCCCCCCTCCCCACAAATTGGCCTCTCCATCAATCACCAGCCCCACCTACGCTAAGCATGTTCTTTTTCCTACCTTGACGGGGTGACTCATATATTGTTTTTTCTTGTTCTTGTTCTTTCTGTTCTTCTTTTTTGGTGGAGGGGGGTGGGGGGTGGCACATGGTATTCTAGATTACTTTAGTCTACTCCTCGGTTTGTATGTTTCGCTACTTTTCCCTCTCGCGTTCTACGAAATGTACCCTTCTAGCACGACATATATACCTTCCTTCGTCTATTATACTTACGTTATAATATCCTTAAGAAGCGATTATTTCAGTTCAGTAAGGGTGTGTGAGAGTCAAAGGGTTCGTAAAGTATTTTCTGTACTTTAAGAAGCGATTATTTCAGTTCAGTAAGGGTGTGTGAGAGTCAAAGGGTTCGTGAAGTTTTTTCTGTACTTTGTTGATTTCAAGAGGTAACTTTTAAAGATTCTGGACCTCTTCTGTTATTGTATTATGTAAACCAATGTGTGATCTTAGTGAATGTAACATTGTGCATGATACTGTATAAACGAGAGTGACTACACGCTAAACCTGCATCTGTGCGGGTTTCTCAGGGTTGGGTGTGCAGTTTTGGCTATCAAGTGGCACAGGACTGTCGGTGAGTAATATCTTTCTGTATAACAAATTTCAACTCGGTATTTAAAATAATGCGACGACTCATACAAAATTGTCTTATCTATCTGCCACCTCTGATCCCCAACAACAATAACAACAACAACAACAACAAGCTTCTGCCTTCCGGTGCTAGTAAGAGTTATATATACATTGACTACATAACCATACTCTGTTTATTTTCAGCGGTATATTGCAAGCTTCCCATCAAGATTGCTCAGTTATTTTGAAGATATTGTAGTGAAATATGTTGCTAATTTTATAAACTGTTGTCCTAATATGATACCCAGACATAACATAGTAGTTTTCTATTTGTCCATTAAGTATCGAGAAATTAGCTGTTAATGGATTCAATTTATCGTCAGCAAAATTGTTATGCCAGGGTTTTTACCGGGTTTGAAATAGTGTTTGGTAGGTTCTACTCGACTGGAGAAGTTAAAATCATACAACACGTGCACAAAAGGAGTAAAGGGTAAAATATAACACTGAGTACATCTTATTGAACAACTTTAATTAATAGCCTAATATGTAGAGTCGTAGAACAACAATACTTAATTACGCTAGTACACTGGATACATATATATATATAGTGGCCTAGCACGGGCGAGAATCCACGAGGGAACTAGGAATACACTTGATTGTCTCTCTCTTACTCAGATATTAATATACACCTTGAAACACTGGTGTATGGTTATTAAGTTTCACTTTTAATCTTCTAAGTCTTATCTCGTATCTCTTATGATTTGAGGGGATATACTTAGGTTTCTTGGTATAATATTTAGTTATCACTTCTATCACTAAGCACGATACACCTGGTCGCACTGGCGTAGGAATAAAACAGAGTTATTTTAGTTACTCTATTTTCCTTAAGTATTACACCGGGGTCACACTGGTGTCGAAATTGAAGATATTACTGGTAGCACTCTTAATCTAACACTTTGAAGATCTGGATCTGCTGGTACAGTAGGGGTAGAGATGATAATTGCCAGGTCCTTTCGTCTATCTTCCGTCGAGCCGCTTAGGTGGTCCTGCTGTGTGGATGGTGTGGATAGGGATACAGATGGATTAGTTGGTTTTGGGTCTTGAATGGTAGTTCCGTAATATCATGACATAGGGTGCATACCATTGGACTAACGCGAGCATGAACGAGGACATGTTCTGAGTTATGGCTGCTCGTCTATCCTGACCTTTGTACTAATCGGTGGTGAAGTTCCGTTCCGGTACTCTTGACTTAGGGTCTTTAATACAGCGTCGCTAGTGTGATGAGATAGTAAGATCATGAACTTACTAGTTTCACTCGAATCTGCCACTGACCGTTATAAGAGTGTTCAAAGAACCCAAGTTCCGTGCTTAAACCTTTTTACTGCATATGTCTTTGACCATGGTGTTAGACAGATGCTGTATGGACTTCTTTATGTTGAGTGCCGTTATCCAGACGATATCTCACAAAGCCCGGAACTATTAGAATGACCTTACCATGGCAAGAATCACTTCAATAGTTTGAGAGTGCAGTTTTGGCAAAAGAAGTAAGGTGGGGACATGTCCTTGCAGGTATGCTTCTAATACCAAAGGTGCAGCCTATTAGAGAGCTTAATATTAAACACAATACCATGGCATGTAATAATATCAATTCACCTAGTAGAGAAAAGAACTCCTCAGACCTTGAAGGATATCCACCATGGTATCAATCCTTTCCTGAATGGGAGGTTTAATTTTAGGACTTGAAAGCTTACATGTATGTAATTGAAGCCCTAGAATTGCTTGCTTTACCTTGGTTCTCGTCGGGGTAGTAACGACTTTGGCTGCTATGTCCCAGGTCAGGTGTGTGAAGGCCAGAAGGTCATAAGTACACGGGCGCATTCCGGGGGTGATTAGGTAGACCCCCTAAAAGTTTGCGGGCTGGTGGTGAGTCCTCTGCGCGGAAGAGCAGTGCAACTGTTCCTAGGATATTTGTCTATGTTGGTCTTGTTTCTATTGACTATATAAAATCTTTTTCTTCTGAGCTTCGGTGTTATCAAAATTGATCTTGATCGTCTTTCCTGGTGTGGGTGGTAGAGGAGGATTATTAGTGGCAATTCTGGCATCCCGGTTATTCTGGTGTAGTGGAGTGTATGCGGAATTGGTGCGGCCAATTTTGTGGTGGTTTTGCTGGGGTTTTATTTGTCTTCTGAAGTTTTGATGTTCTGTTTGATTTCATCTGCGGTGGTGAATTTTCTTTTCTGTTGGTGTCTTCTTGTTCTGGTTTCTGGTTTCATCCTTGTCTGTTGAGTGTGTGTTGACTGGTTGCATTCCTCGGCTCTTTGTTTTATTTATCTTAGTTTCTCCTTCGTTCATGTTTCTTCGTTTTCCTTGTTGTGTCTGCTGTATTCCTTGGTTCTGTTTCTGTTGTTTTAGTCTCCCCTTCATTTGTTCCTCTTCGTTTCTCCTGTCGGGCTGGCATGGTGGTGATTCTTAATTTGGGTATTTTAAAAATATTCCCTAAAACTATGATATGACTATTTTATTAAGCAAGTATGAGCTTCTGGCCTTGACAACATTTTAATAAATAAGCGAGCTCACACAGGCGGATCTTTTGTTCAAGTAAGGTGATAAATGGCTTCAAATGTGCCACAGCTACTTGTTGGCTTCATTCAGAAGCTTACATTGTATCAATGACAGCATCCAAGATAACCAGTAAGGATTATTAATGACATGGATGGACCCTCGCAAGAAGTTTGGCTAAGGCCCATACTAGCCATCAATCAAACGAATCGGACATGATCTCCATGTGAGCTCGCTCATTGTATGAACTGCGCTCTCTCGGTTAATTTAAATAATAATAACAACAAAAACATTAATCACTCTTGATTCAGCACAGGGGATTTCCGATTCTGAAAATCACCTGCATTATGTCTGTAGTAAAGGATAATTATTTAAAACCTTTAAGGTTTTACATAATTATTCTTTACTACAGACTTTGTTGATTGTGGTTTTATCAGTCATGGTACATTACTGGAGACATGATGTAGTATACTTACAGACAGACAGATAAAGTGTCGCGGACATCGTGAGGTAGTGTTGAGGTAACGTGCCTACCAATTTATGTTGACTAGTTTTATACTTTTTTTTTTTTTTTTTTTTTTTTTTTTTAAGAAAGGACCTCTAACATTTAAGGGCTAGAAAGTATCTCATTTAACTCTTTTAACTACCAAAGATCCTTCGTAAGCTGTAATATAAACTATAAAGTAGTGTACCCTAAGTATAGCAAGTTAGTAGAAGTTCATAGTCCGTATATTGTACACGATGCTTGCATCATGCTGTGCAATTTAAGGGAGGATGCTTCATTTCTTATGGACCCTCTTCTTCCTTGTGTTTAGCCCCATTAGTTTTTGAGATTGTAAGACGTTCGGCCTATTAGTTTGGCGATTTTAGCACCTTTCTCCCTATTTCGTTGTTAATTTTAAGAGCTTTCGTGCCATTCAGGTGTCGATTTTTTCCGGCTGATACCGAAACATGTACAAACTTATCTTGAAGGGTGTGCATTTTTAAAGATGTATGGGGGTCTAGGAAGGAAACTACAAACTAAATGAATAACTATATAAATAGACCCAAAACTAACCACTACCCCCTTAAAGTGCGTGCTTAGTTGAAACCTAACTAATACTATTCTATCCTAACATAAACCTAACTAATACTATTCTATCCTAACATAAACCTAACTAATACTATTCTATCCTAACATAAACCTAACTAATACTATTCTATCCTAACATAAACCTAACTAATACTATTCTATCCTAACATAAACCTAACTAATACTATTCTATCCTAACATAAACCTAACTAATACTATTCTATCCTAACATAAACCTAACTAATACTATTCTATCCTAACATAAACCTAACTAATACTATTCTATCCTAACATAAACCTAACTAATACTATTCTATCCTAACATAAACCTAACTAATACTATTCTATCCTAACATAAACCTAACTAATACTATTCTATCCTAACATAAACCTAACTAATACTATTCTATCCTAACATAAACCTTACTAATACTATTCTATCCTAACATAAACCTAACTAATACTATTCTATCCTAACATAAACCTAACTAATACTATTCTATCCTAACATAAACCTAACTAATACTATTCTATCCTAACATAAACCTAACTAATACTATTCTATCCTAACATAAACCTAACTAATACTATTCTATCCTAACATAAACCTAACTAATACTATTCTATCCTAACATAAACCTAACTAATACTATTCTATCCTAACATAAGATCAGTAGTTCAACTATTATTGTATTCAATGTATCCAAATACAAGAGAATACAAATATACCGACAACCAGGCAAGCAGGAAGATAGACAAAATAACAGATACAGACAAACAAACAGTCAAACAAAATAATCAAGATACAAACATACACATAGCCAGACTTACAGACTGGCACACACAATAGCCAAGATACAGGCAGCAAACAAACAAACAGAAACACAGACATACAGGCAGACAAACAAGCAAAGGACAGTCATAATAACCAAGATACAGACAGACAGACATAACAACATATATACAGACGTGCACTCAACCAAGCAAGCAGATGCAAACAAGACAACGACCATACAGGCATACAGACAGTCAAACAAAGAGAAAGACAGTTAACATCAATACATACAGTCAGACATGCAGACAGACAGTTAACATCAATACAGACAGCCAAACAGACAGTTTACATCAATACAGACATTCAGGCAACCAAGCAAACTAACATCACTACAGTAAAACAAAAAAATAGACAAATAACTTAACAGAACTACAAGCACGTACACAGACAGCCAAACACAGACAAAATAACCAAAATACAGACAAAACCACCTCGATACAAACACACAAGCAAGCAGACACACAGCTCAACACAAGGCAATATGCTAAAGGGTCAAAGGTCTCAGGTGTAAAAATGCTGCCTGTATTGTCTAACACTTTCACTCTCCATCCTCATCATCATCCTCATCCAACGCATATTTCATCTCTCTCATAATTACTACTCTCGTACACTTCACCAGCCCACAACATATCTAACCATTTATTTGTCTCCATCATTTTTTCTTTTCTTGAATAAACAAATATAGTATTGTCACTCATTCACTCGCCACCCACATCATCATCATACCATTCGTCTTTCATATACATTAATTACACCCCTCACACTCTTCAACAACCCACTGCATATCTATTTGATTTTACTTCATTAAATGCTATCCCTAATAACAATTGTACCTGCATACTGTACATATAATGAAGTACAAAAAAGGGCACATACTTCGAAGGGTTGGGTTTTGTAGGGTTGAGTATCGTACAACAAGGATAATTCAGGTCTTATTGGAAAGCTCTATCTTTGCACTTTCACGGATTATAATTGTATTACGCTCTGGCTCTTGCTATTGATATCAGAATTGAATGTAAGTGGCTGCTTATTCAGATATGGCTAGCAAAATTATCGGGTGTCAAATAGTATTTCAATATTTATAATTTTCACCAAATACATATGATTATATACATTAGGAAGAAGGGTGTAGGCACCAATCGTTCAGGGGAGTACCCCTGGGGAGAACCTTAGGTGGAGTATAAGGATTCCTAGACATCCTGTTTCACCACTTGGTCTTCTTTGCTGTTGTTTTTTCTGTGCCTCAGTTACACAAAGAGCAATTCTAGTTTGATCTTAAGATACTCACACTCTTGCTTTCTTACATAAAACCACAAGTGCTGCACAGCCTACACTAACTTGACTCTTTCTCCAATTTCTTATTTTGGCGTAGGGATGCGGCGACTCCACCGCACGCCACTTTGGTGTTGCAATCAGCTTCTGTAGCAGTGGACCACTGGTTGCTTCTTCAGAACATTCCTGTGTTTGGTATGTTTTCCAGCCAGGGCCCCACTGGGGTAAAAAAATAGCAAAATAGTGGTGGAACTGCCATCCAGGTGATAGACTGATCTAGGTCTGCTCCTTCAGTGCTAAGGGTCATAATCCACTGAGTAGAAATGGCACTGTGGAGTGGGTCAGGGTCAGTGGGGCATGTCTGAGAGCCTGGAGGTAGTTTCTGCCATGACCATCCCTTCTGGGGTGCTTCCTCTGGAAGTGAAGTGTCAAATTGATGATGATGATTCACCTCATTAGTTAGGTGATAATAAGAAGATTTACCTCATTCAGATGTCAAATTGTTTCTGGGCGAGCTACAGCGAGCCTGTAATTTATGAGAAACCGGCCTTCCGTCAGGACATTTGTGTACCGGAAAAAGTAGAAAAACAAATAATAAACATTATATGCTTAAGAGGGTCTGGATGGCATTTTTTGTAGTTTGAAAAGAGGCTTGGTGAGTTGATTTTCCTAGTCTAGGGGCAAACTAGAAATGCATTGGTCGAAAATGGCGCCATTAATAAAAAAAAACTCGAAAATAATATAGCAACATATAAAAATGACTTGCAAAGACACCGCACCAGATAGTGTTAAAGCAGGAAAGTCTATAAATATATATATAACCTTTATATTTATTATCCTTGTGGATTTGCATTGTCTTGTGTAATTCGATAGTCAATGCAAACACTAGCAGGTACTTTATCACTCTAGTTTAAACCATTTTTATCTCATTCTATTTGTTCATGTTCCTCATTTATATTATAGGGTAATTTTCTCGTCATATTTGTGGCCTGATAAATATTATATCCACTTTCTTTTAACTAATTACAAGTATATAAATACGTATTTGTTGGGCTTCGGGATATTTTCGTTCACCCGTATATTAACATTATATCATCAGTGTATAATTTTCATGTCTACTTAATCATCAGGTAATTTCTGCATCGGATAATATCGTTCTTATACAAGTTAAGCCTATATATATTATATTTTATACGTACACAATATATTTAAATTGCTGAATAATAATGAACATTTAATTCGTATAATTGCTTATCATATTCAGCTTAAGCTAATTTTCTGCCACGTATGATATTACTTTACATTATTTTAGCAACAATGAACCTTCATAATATACTAATTTCTTTAGTTTCTGTTTACACGTTCTTACATATTAACTTACACCCTCTTATTATTTGTCTGTAATTACCTTTCCCCATACTACATAGTCTTACATATATATTGCTGTAAACCTCAAACAACTAACTATTTACTATTGTATATTTTACTTAGAATTTTACATGCATTCATTAATTCTATTGTATTTTTTTTTAATTGCTTCTCTTCATAATCAACTAGTGTTCTTCTACATTTATTTCAAATGTATCTAAGAATAATACAGACTTTGGCATAATTATAATACTATTTAATGTATTTGTCTTCTTAATCACACGTATGTTTCATACCAAAGATCATTACTACTTCATCGCATACCATAAAAACTATATAAATGTTCCATAATCTTTTTATTACTGTATTTATTTATATAATTATATTGTATTATATATGTTCTTATTGGTTACTAATAATACAGCTAACATGCATTAATCCTTGTGTATTGTATTTGTCTTCCTAACCATCAACTAATATTCAGCCACTATTAAATGTCAAAAGCCATGATCAAAATAATTATACTTGTACAATCGGGGGTATTAAGTGTTGTCATAGATTCCAGTGGTCTTCGCTCAAAAAGTGTTATTGGTATCTTTATAGTTACTGGGAAGAGTGCTTATCCCTTAGAGTATTAGTCAGTGTCCGAAACTTTGTGAAATATCTGACAACACTTATTAACCACGACCGTCTTGTCTTTACTCTTATATTTAATTGTTATTTTCATTAGATTCTTTGTGTATCTGTATATGATCGTCCATGTTATCATTTTGTTAATCATTAGGTGATCATGAGCGACGTACAGTATATATTATAGCCTATATCATTAAGAGGGGTCACCGGATTTGTTTTATCTTTATCTCATTTTCTCTCTTTCCCTGGCTTGTATCCATTCGGCCCCATTCAGCCAACTGTTTTAAGACGTTTATCCCTATCCAGGTGTCGATTTCTTCCTGGCGAGCGAAAGCGAGCCATCATTGTTTGGAGAAATCCGGCTTCGCCGGAGACATTTTTCTATCGAAAAATGTACGAATTTGGCTTGCTGTCAAAACAAAAATATATATATGCTGGCTCGCTACCACTCGCCAGGAAAATATTGACACCTGGATGGGGGTAAACGTCTTAAAATAGTAGGCTGAATGGGGCCGAATGGATACAGGCCAAAGAGAGAGGGAGAGAAAGAGAAAAAAAAAGCGAGGTGGGCTCCCTTAAACGTCTAAAGCCATTAAGGAACCTATTAATATTCAAAGTTTTCTTCTTACATTTCACTCTACACTTTGCATGTATCCGTTCCATAGCTTATTCACAGAGCAGTCTTGTATAGTTATTTGCTGCTACTTTACTATATACCCGCTTATTTGCACATCATTTTATCACTAATACTTTGGATTGTATCATGCATTGCCTTTATTTTTATATTACTTTACTTTACTTCCATTACAATTTTTATGCATTCGTGTGTTCCTGTATATTCGCTCAACTTTGTAATCACCAACTATACTCTAGCTGTTGCATTTCATCTGACGGTAAATTGAATCTCTTAGCAGCTAATTTCTGGATATTTAATGGACAAAATATGAAACTATTATGTTTCTGCATCAGATTAAGACCAAGTATAAATAATTAGCACCGTATTTCACTACAAAATCTTCAAAATAACTGAACAATCTTGATGGGAACTTTGTAATTTACCGCTAGTTGAAAAGAAACAGAGTATAGTGTTCAGCGGTGTATCATAATAGTATAGTTATAGTTTGTTATTGTTGTTTATTATATTTGTGTTTACTTTCCTTATATAACAATATTTATCTTTATATATATACAGTATATATAATTATATATATATATATATATATATATATATATATATATATATATATATATATATATATATATATATATATATATATTAATTTACTTATAATTTATTTATTCAGTTAAATATGTATTCATTTATTTATTTCCGTATATTTGCTCATCTTTTTTAATTGCCAACAAACATTATAACAATGTAACATATTTTCTTTACTTCTCTATATATATTTTTACATTACTTCCACTGCAATCTTTATATTTTTATCTATTCCCATATATTTACTCATATTTTTAATCATCAACTATTTTTCGTGGATGGATCATATATTTTCATCCCAAACCAGTATAAAGCATTTACCCGAGCGGAAAATGACGAGTTGGTTTGACAGTAATGAATGGCCTGCTTTATTACCTAACCAATTTGATATGTATTTAGTTTGGCTCGTATCTCTTTTTATTAGTTATATACTTATCTATCTATCTAGAACATTTGTAATACCACAAACAATAAAATTCAACTTTAAATCACTTGCGCCCTTCTGGCTCTGAGGTCCTCATATGTTGCCACATAAATGCTTGTAAAGAATATTACTTACGTGAGGCAGCTATAAGATAGATGAAGTGTAGGGGATATAGGTTGTAGTGAGAGATGTAGTGTGAGATGTAGTGTGAGATGTAGTGTAGGGGATTTAGGTTGTAGTGAGAGATGTAGTGTAGGGGATTTAGGGGATATAGTACATTTACTTTGGAGCTTCTACACAATTAGTGATCAAGCTACAAAATGTGTTCAACTTCCCTAAAAAGTAGTCAAGAGAAACACATGCCTTTTAACCACTTGGTTCACTATTGATGTTTAAGCATAAAAGAGATACAACAAATAGTCTCAAAGAAAGGGATCACTTACCACAGTAGTATCAATTTACAAACATGGCACTGTACTACACATCATTGATATAATTACCGATACACTACTCAATTGCAGATCTCGACATTAGAAATCGTGAACAACTGAACAAAAACTAATTACAACAAAAAGTGTATATATCCAAATAGAACAAACAAACTGCCAACACATGTTAGCTTAACAGCACAGTTGGGGAAGCAGGCTTGATACCATCAAGGGTGAGTGATTTTTTGGTCTTTTTACCTATACTTCCGTGTCACCTTACATACACTTCTGTCACCGGTTTCCTGACCAAAACCCCAGTTCCCATCTCCGTTCCCGGGTTGGCCTGCTGTACCGCTTCCGTCCTCTCTGCGGCTGGCTCCGGCCCAGGATGAACCCTGAATTGAGGGAGAGAATGGCATGGGGGTTCAAGGAGAGAGGCTGACTACCTCTTCCTCTCGGGTCCTGACGGGAGTGGTACTCGCCCACTTGGGGCACCAACATTTTGCGGGTATGGTTTAGGATAATACATTCTCCAAGTAGTATTTCCCTTCTCCTTAATATTAATAGCAAAAGGTGAAGATTCCTTTATCACGCCGTGGTGTAGTGGATTAAAAGCTTGGACACTCGTTCTGGATGTCAGAGGTTCGAGTCCGGCGGGGAAAATATAAACATTTATTAGCTCACGTGCATTAGTGAGATATACTTGATACACACACACACACACACACACACACACACACACACACACACACACACACACACACACACACACACACACACACGCACATATATATACAGTATATCTGTCAATGTACACAACCTCGACACAACAATTAGCCACGCCCCAGTAGTATGATCTGTCCACATTAACTTATCTTGGCTAAATTGTCTTTTCTGACAGTAGACGAGATATAATAATGGTGGACAACAGCGTGAAATGTATAATGAAATCCTGTTTAACCTATGCATAGCAAATATATAACTTAATAATAACCAAAATTACGTAAACAAACATTATCGGATTGTTATGATTCACAATTTCAGACTGATTACCTTTTGTATTAAGGGGAGGTCTCCACTTAAGGGATTTTTTTCTTGACCCCTTTCTCCCTCATGTTTAGCCCCATTGCCTTTGATATTATAAAACGTTTGCCCCATTAGTTTAGCGATTTTAAGAACTTTCACCCCATATTAAGACCTTTCGTGCAATTCAGGTGTCGATTTTATCCTGGCGAGCGATAGCGAGCCTGTAATTTAAGAGGAACCGGCCTTTGGCCGGGACATTTTTCTACCGAAAAATGTACAAATTTATCTTGAAAGGGACTCAAGGGGGTGTAATTTTAAGCTTGATGGAGGTCTAGGGAACAAACTAAATACCTCCCCTTAAGTCAAGCAGCATCAGTACTTCATCTGTACATCAACTACCGGTGTGTATAGTATGGAGAATCAAGTTGATTATTAACTAAATTGCTATATTATGGATAAAGAGCAGTAAGCGTACGAACAGGTACACACACCGACACTCCCACACATACAGAGAGAGAGAGAGAGAGAGAGAGAGAGAGAGCATTACTCGACACAATTATATTCAACTAATATAAAACTGAAATAATCAAAGAGGTGGAACAAATCCTGCCAATTAAATCCCTTTACTTCAAATTAACTTCTTATTTAATTCAGACGATATTATACAGCTTAGGAAGGATCTGCGGTAGTTAAAAGGGTTGATCGAGATAGTTTGGCGCCATACTATTGCTAGAGGTCCTACCTAATTGAATAAAATCGCCTAATCGTTGCCACAATATAATGAAAAGGACGTCACCGGTACTGTATGGGTTAATTGTATTCTGGTTAACCTCAGATGAATTGTTCATGTTATAATGGACCTAACATATTGTTAAAGAGAGAAACATTATTTCAAGTAACTCCTTCAGTAACATGGAACACTCTAATATAATACAATATGTAATGACATACACTGCAACTCAGTAACAATCAAACAAAAGGAGCGTATGCCCTGTAGCTGCACATTCCCTCCGATTACACTCCCAGGGGTCTCTCTGGGCGAGCCTCTAGGTCACGATTCTTTCAATCAATCCTTCATCTTTTCTCAGTATTCTCGGCGTCTCTTTTTCCTCTGCTCTCTCTTGGAAGGACCATATTACCAGTCTTGCTAAGGCAGCCTCTCAGAAGCTGGGTGTGCTCAACCGCTTCAAGGGGTTCTTCACCACTGCACAACTTCTTGCTCTGTACAGGGGCACAGTGCGTCCTTGTATTAAGTATTGTTCACATGTGTGGGGAGGATCCTCTCACACAGCACTTCTAGACAAAGTAGAAAGGAAAGCCTTTCGTATAATTAACTCCCGTTCACTCACCGACTCTCTGCAATCTCTCTCTCTTCGCCGCAATGTTGCATCTCTCTCGCTATTCTATAGCTACTACAATAATCAGTGTTCCTCAGAGCTCTCTCAGTGTATACCACCTCCTCTACGTAGGGTACGTAGTACCCGTCTTGCAACACAATCCCAACCCTACTCTGTGCAACTCGCCAACTCAATAGTGAAACGATACTCCCAGTCTTTCTTCTATTGTCTTCTAACTGTCTTCGTGGTGCAATGCATAGGTGTGTTGATTTTCGGTGTGAGCGTCCTGGGTTCGAATCCCCGGACTGCCACATGTGTTTGTTAATTTCATTAATCGAGTTTAGGAGTAAAGTTGGTTAGTGGAGAGAACATAATAATTCAACAGTTGAGCTCTGGAACACTCTCCCTGAATCCATCTTGCCCTCCTCCTACCACTTAAATTGCTTCAAACTCCGTGTGTCCAGATATTTTGGCTCAAATATTAAAAGGCCCTGTCACTCTTTCAACTCCGGGGGAGGCACTCGTCACAGACAGTTTTGCCTTTTGTCTCCCTCATCCATATAGAAAGAAAAAAAATACTCAAGAGTCTATACTATTATGCTTACCGAATATTAGCTTGGGGTCTCAAAATAAACAACGACTATTAAAAAGCAAGAATGTTAAAACAAAAAAAATATCCAAGAACAACAACAGCAAGTCGATAGTCATTGACCCACGTCGAATACGTAAGTAATTACTATATAATAAATTGAATATATGTTTTTCAAGTAATCAATCCAAAACTCATATTACAATATATAATAAAACATTTAATATTGAAAAATCATATTCATCAAGTATAGTTTATGGAATGTTTGTAATCTTTCTTGGCGGCCATCATATAAACAACATGTAGCTAGCATTCACAACTAACACACGCGCGCGCAAAAAAAAAATAATCAATTTAAAAGATTGCAACATCATAAACTGTTTAAAACACGGCCACCACAACCACCCACCACTTGGATAAATAAATTGCCCTCTCCCTGTCTAAAAAACTCCATTTGCCTTACACATTCTCTCTCTCTCTCTCTCTCTCTCTCTCTCTCTCTCTCTCTCTCTCTCTCTCTCTCTCTCTCACCACCAGAAGCGCTAAGTACGGGTTCCCAAGCAGCGATGGTATATAATGAACGACTGTACAACGCGGAGATAACGTCAATCTGAATGTAATGGTGGTGAGAGGGTCAGGGTGGCGGGCAGTAAAGATGTCACAGTAACTGGGTATTAGTATTAGGCTGCTTGCAAGAAGGAGGCTGTGTCCTCTATAGGGTTCGCTGGCTTGGAAGTCTTGGCTGTTCTACTTGGCTGGGGTTTTTTCCATTGTATCTAACTAAAGTTCCAGTACGAATATCTATATATGTTAGATATATATCCTTTTATTTATATTTATTTCAGGAAGGATAGGAAGCCGACACAAAGGCTCTCGTTAGCAGACCAAGTCACTATCAACAACTGTAAACATATGCATATATTACTGAGAGAACCTAAGTAATCTAACCATACTACCCAATATTATGTTAAACTAAGTAAGGTTGCTAATGGGTGCTTTAATATCCACGAAAGAAGATCAAATCAAAGTTTGTTCGGAGAGATGGTCATTTTATCAGTCTTTTTCTTTTACTGTAACTTATCTCCATTCTTTGTAACTCAAGGATGATTAAATAACTGGTTAGGTAGTGAGATGACCATACTTCTTTCTTTCTTTCTCTCTCTCTCTCTCTCTCTCTCTCTCTCTCTCTCTCTCTCTCTTTCTCTCTCTCTCTCTCTCTCTCTCTCTGTCTGGTTACATCATTATAAAGTACCATATTCATATGAAAATTGAGTATTACCCTGAGTGACTCTGCTGTGGCCATTGATTCTAAGGGATTAGTTACCTGTACTGGTACGGCCGTTGCCTGATCCTCTGGCCACTCCGTTGTGGAAGTTAGCCACAAAGGCCCCTGCCACCACAATGGAGAATTCAACAACTGTTTGGCGATAATGCTACTCATCAACATATTGATCAAGTTATCCTCAGAGCTCACATACTTTATACTAGCATTGGGAAGTAACCCATGGACCTCGTTCACTCTATTACTCACATACAAAGGCAACACCTTCTGACTGCGTAACCATGCAAGCACAGTCTGGCTGTCAGACCACAAATATATACTATCGAAAACATGATGATCGATGAGTGTCTCTGTAACAAAGTGAACAAGACGTGCGGCTAGCTGCAATCCAACAGAAAGGTACACTACAGCACCATACGTTGAATCACTTGCTTCAATAAACGCATGCAATTCCACCTGTTCATTTGAGATTATTTCTCATGGGAAACTAATTTTCTGACAGTGATCCAAGTCTGCCACCAGCTTTGATTGTAAATCAGACGGGATATTCTCGCCCCAACTGATATTGGTACGCCAAATAATTTGAAGGAATAACCTGCATATGATGCTAACTAATAATAGGATGCCAAGAGGATCGAACAATTGCACCACAGCTAGACATTTACATTGCACCACAGCTAGACATTTACATTGCACCACAGCTAGACATTTACATTTCATAGGCAAATCTTCACAGTTAAAGTCCCGGCACCCAAAAGTGTCCGGTTGCCAGATCATCCCTAGATATTTATTTAACTGGCTGGTCAGCCGCCATTACCCCATCTTGTTCTAAAATTGACCGCAACTTAGGGCTATTGGTTACCCATTACCACCAATTCAAATGAGCTGACAAGATTGTGTGCTAGAAATCCCAATAATCTGAAATATAGTCAATCTCAGTGTCCGCGGTACCTTGTACATTGTCTATATAGAGGCCACCTTTTATTCTGTTGATGAGTCCTACATCATCGATCACCATACATATGGAAACATGGCACCATCATCTCAATCCTCAAACCAGGTAAGCCTCCCAACCAGCCATCCTCTTATAGACCCATCTCTCCTCTACCCAACATCTCCAAAGTACTTGAGAGAGTCATCCTCCAAAAAATCAACCCAGACATTCTCCTCTCAACTTCCCAACAAGGCTTTAGGCCTAAGCATTACATATCATATTAACTCAACATATAATAGATGGCTTCAACCAAGCATGTCCACCCTCCCGCACAGTAATGGCAGCCATAGACATCAGCAAGGCCTTCGACACTGTACCCCGACACACACTCTTACAAAAAATACTAAACACCACACTATACAACAATGACAAGAAATGGCTCAGAAACTTCATCTCTGGCAGACATGAACACATCACCTACAATGACCATACATCCACAACACGTACAGTGCCCAAAGTCACTTGTTAACCTTTTCCTCCACGATCTTCCACAACCTAACCAGACACATAAATTACACATCCTCTCATATGCAGAGAACCTCACCATCACATCACAACACCCCAAAATGAAGCAAGCAACAAGTCATCTACAATAATACCTCCTGCAACTGGAACAATGCATCCTACAAAATCGCATTACAGTCTCACCCCAAAAATCATCCATCCCTTTGCTTACCCCAGACAGACACGAATTGTGCTTTTGCTCACATGTCACACTAATCGAACCACTCCCCCACAACCAAACCCCTAAATTAGTTGGTGTAACTTGCGACACACACATGACACTCTCTCCACACATAGAAAACACAAACACCTCAGCCTTACAAAAACTAAACTCCCTCAGAACTCTCACAGGCAAAGACTTTGGCCAACAAAAAGAAACACTGTGCATAGTTTACAAACAGTACATCCTCACAACCATGCACTATTCACCCCAAGCCTGGTCACCTTGCATCTCCACTACAAGCACAAAGAAACTACAAATCACTCAGAATAAAACCCTCAAAATCATAACAGGGTGCACACAAAACACACACAAATCACATACATGCAGAAACACAGATCCTCCACCTGAAAACCCATTTACACATGATAGGAACACAGTTCTACTCTTCAGCCCACGATCCCCTTCACCCATGCCATTCCTAACACATCACCCACGCCCACCTCGAAACACGAAACAAACACCAGCCCAATATTATAACCAAACCTCCAAATACCAACACACACAAGCATATACACACTTACCTCAACAACAGCCCACACAACACAATCCTAAGCTCTCCACCTCCCAAGATTAATCTATCAGAAAACACGCTTCCCAGAGAAACCCGAGTCAAACTCATGCCTCAGGTCTGGCCATCACCCACCACTACAAGATTGCAAACACAAAATAGATCCAAATCAAGTCCCTTCTTATCCCCAACACTTGCCCCACACAGATATAACTTTAACAACACCTCATTCAGAGATCTCTGGATCTACCCGAGAGAGGTGGCGGACTACCTGGACAATGCGGGATTCCCATTAAGGGCATCTTGGGGCTACTACAACAACAACAATATCATCGATCATAGACAAATGTTATAAAATTGTAGCATTTAACAAGAATTGGTAGCGTGTCCCACCAAAGACTACTACTTTAAACCGAAAGATGTCACAAGGCGAGTTTAAATCAAAAGGATCTCTAGGCCACAGGAAACGCGTACTGTCCCAATCGCGTTTTTCTAACTGCAACATGACGACACCTTTTCAATATCGCTAATGAATTCATACAGCTTACTGCAGAACCACAACATCACTTTCGCCAGATCAGGGACTAAAGAGAGTCCAGTATATAAATAATCTTGGAGACTTACAATATATATATATATATATATATATATATATATATACATTGTATATGGTATCATAAGGAATATGGAAATTACTGCAAAACAATAATTATCATATAAGTTATTCTAAGGGTTTATTCAATTGACGCAGGCTGATTGAATAGTTTAGGCTTGTTCTACTGCTATCCGCAGTATGGAGGAAGCAGTCAAAGAGTACCGTTGCATTTAAAATCAAGAATCTCTTACTTTTTATGTTTCTGACCGGAATCAAGTCAAATATGTTGTATGCCTTCGGGTTCGGATACCATTCACTATCAATCAGTATTTGGAAACATTATAAATTGTAATTGCAATGTATAATGGAGATATAAGACAAACCTTACACTGTTGATTCCTAAGCAATCAGATGCGTGCAAGCAAAATACCTTACGATCCAAATTAAAAGTTCAGTACTGTAGAATGAATTATTGTTGTTGTTGTTGTTGTTGTTCCCCAAGCTGCCTGGACGAACAGCCCCAAGGCCGCGAGCAATTCCAAGGCCATAACCGAGCGCCCCCACAGAACCCTCCCTGCCGACCACAATAAAGCCTGGGTGACCGAAGCCATTCCATGGCAGGGAGCTGAGGAGGGTGCGGAAACGCCCGGGAAACCAAAGCCCCACCCAGGGCCCTGTGCCCCTCAGCAATTATGAAGAGAAAGTTGAGGGGCAAAGGAAAAATGTGACGTTTTGGCTTCCAATCTTGGTAGATTGGGAGGTCAATCCACGGAAGAGACGCCGTCACTTGAGATCTAGAAAATATATAAGTAAAAGGAACCGTCAGAGTAAGCTATGGGTACGGCAGAGATTGCTCAGCTCTCACTCTGATAGACCAGCCCATCACCACATGACTAGAACCCAATCCTCTCAGCATCAGCTAGGAAAGGCCCTAGAAAGCCGCCTTTAGCGGGGGGATAGCTCCCCTATTTCAACCCCTTTCGGGGTTGGGCACCCGCCGTTACAAGGGAAGGAAGTCACACAAAATACAAGTCTGAAGTGTACTTAGTATATCTAAGAAGAAGAAAATTGAAAAACATAAAAATTGGATATGTTTCTTAACAGTTTGGACAATTTTATCAGCTCTCTATCTATTGTTCTATCTATCTATCTACCTATATATCTATGTGTCTGTGTGTGAGAGAGAGAGAGAGAGAGAGAGAGAGAGAGGTTGGGGGGGGAGGTGGAAATGATAGACAGTTGAGTGGCATGTTAAGCTTCCCAGTCTGCCTTATGTAGATCACCGTAATAACTCGCACACCTTGCCTGGTCACGAAGCAGAGGTCAGATTAGGGCACATGCTTTCTAGTTTGTTTGCCTGTTGTGTTGTAGATTCACGTTCAAAATCCATGTACAGTCATGCACCATAATACCTCACGCCCATCTGAGTCTTTGAATCTTTAAGGGAGGATGGGCCGGTTTTCTGGACCACTTTCTCCCTCATGTTTAGCCCCATTAGTTTTCAGATGGTTAATATGCTTGCCCCATTAGTTAGTCGATTTTAAGACCTTTCGCCCCATTTCTTCGTCAATATTTAGACCTTTCGTGCTATTTAGGTGTCGATTTCTTTCCCTGGCAAACGATAGTGAGCCTGTAATGTTGGAAGAATCGGCCTTCGGCCGGGATATTTTTCTACCAAAAAATGTACAAATGAATCTAGAAGGGGGATCTAATGGATGTTTTTTTCTAAATTTGATGGAGGTCTAGGGAGGAAACTAGAAAAAATAATAAATACATGCAAAAATCGCCCAAAAAGTGAAAGCCAAGTTATATCAGAACATTGGATTGTCTAGCTTGGATTCGATACAGATTCAGATGGGTGTGCAGGTATTATGGTTCGTAACTGTACATTTTAAGACATAAATTCTGGCCCAATGTGAACCCTTGAACAACAAAACGAACCTTCGGAATGAAAATGTTAGGTAAAGCCTTATATATCGCGAATATGTAGTGGCGATAGTAGACCACCGAAGTCTGTCCTCACTTTAGTGGAATGTGGTTTTCTATAACAAAGCTAATATTTATCATCATTGGTGGGTCAATCAAATTCCCTTATATTAATATTTAATATAGTAAATTTACTATATTGTTTCGTAGTAGATATTGGGTAGGATGAATATGGTTTGAAATGAATAATCGAACCATCGGACCGCTTCGAAACTCTTTGTATAGGCCAGGCGTTCGCGGGGATTTTAGTCGTCCAACAACCTCCATCGAGTGTGGACTCCTAGATCTTTCTATCCACCCTGTTTGAAAACTTGCACCAATCAACGTAGCTAAGCATACCTAATTTGTTCTTTAAATATGTAAATATGCCTGTTTATATTATGGGGGGTTCAATTTAGGATGTATTAACGATCATCTGCATTATTAAGGTAACTATAGCCTAGGCTAACACACACGAGGTTTTCAATTTGTTGTTCATTTAATGTAAGTTAAGTACAGTTCACTCGAAGGTTAGTCTGTGTCCAGCTTTGTCCCCAAGAGTTAGGACACCTTAATTATATAATTCGATTCCGTTCGGGATGGTTTCGAAAACTTAAAGCCATGATCTGCGTCCTACAGTATAGAGTCGAGGTCATTAATTATGGTCTTAAATGAACCCTTGAACACAAAAACAAACTTCAGAATGAAAACATCAGATACAAACAAATAATTAGATTCAGATAGGGATAGGCCTAGCTTCGAAGATTTAAGTCCACGATGTTTTATCCTATAGTGTCATTAATTCTGATACAATTTGAAGCCTCGAATTGATTAAACGAATCTGACATTTAAATAGTTGGTAAATAATAAAAAAGGAGATTCAATTCAGACCAACACAGCTTCGAAAATATATGTATCGACATTATGGAATTTATCCAGTTTTACACCGGGTCGAAACCATCGATATATTATTTAGACAAATATGTTAGTTAGGTCATGTAAAAATTGATTGAGGGAGAGAGTTCCAAAGTTCACTTGATGAGTAGAAGAAAGACTGAGGAAATATGCTAATTCTTGGTTTGAAGAGTTGGATAGAATAGGAGTGTGACTGTGTTGAAAGGCGGGTGCCTTGCACTCGTCGCACTGGGAGTTAATAAACTAATGCATTGATATGTGCAGATGTATTGTATTTTTTCGAAGTATAAAGTTATTCGAAATTTGATTACATTAATTGATAGATTAATTATCCATTTTCTATAGTTGTATATAGTTTAATGAGTAGCAGTTGCAATAATCCAATTCACATGAAACTTTTTTGTTTTAGCTCGTGTTAATCAATATTGTATTACTTGTTCAATAATATGTTTGCAGCATATGTGTTACGTGCATTACTGAATATTGTATATGTATGACATACACAAAATAGTAATTTAGTTATACAATCATCAATTCGCACACGCCGAGTCAATAAAATGTTGCCGTGGTGTGTTCTGTCCCAACATATTTCCCTTGTGTGTCTATCAGTGCTGCGGTCTTGGCCTCTCGAGAATGTGCCACTACACCATAAGAGGCTCGGTGGTGCACATCAAACTGCAAATGAACAGTCAACTTCTCTTTATATTAGCATAATATTGAATTAGCATTCATGCATTAATCTTATCATTTATCGAATTTAAATTATATAATATCAAAATCAATGTGTTCTAGAGTTGTTCCATTGTAAATGTAGTAAATTAAACATTTAATTAATTATAAATATAATATTATATTTATCATCATAATCATCATCATCTCCGACGCCTTATTCTTCCTCTTGGGAAATCCCCGATTAACCCTTTCTGTACCGGCGACGTCTTTTTACTTTATCCTAGCTACACTTAGACGACTTGATTCAGTTTCCAAAGTACCTCTAGCAACTAACAGGCTTCGAACTATCTCACCTCTCCCATTTTGCTAGCACAGATCTTTCTTAATCTGCATAAAATCGTCTACATATACTGTAGTTGAAATATAACCACAAACATCCTCGGTAGTGAAAGGGTTAAGGATGGCCATGACAAAAATTTCTTCAGGCAACCTTTTCAAGACATGCTTCCCTTGCCCATGCACTGCCCCTACACTGCACTGCCCCTACACTGCACTGCCCCTTTTTCTATGTGGAAGTTTTCCTCCTTCCTCAATATATTTGTCTACTTCTTTCTGCCATACTATAGGTGGTCTATCACTAATAGCTGCTCCTCTCACTTTACTTCCATGTACCTTTCTTAGCATTCTGTCCTCATCCGTTCTCTGAACATGACCATACCACCTTAGAGTACTTCTCTGTATCCATTCAACCACTCCACATTTAATACCCAAAGCTTGCTCTCTCATTCCAATAGACTCGTACTCTCCTATTACTTGGTCCATCTAGCCTATTCACACCGGCTGCCATTCTGAAATAGCTCATCTTCACAGCCTCGGTTTGGAATCCTTACCACTTGCTGTCCATGTCTCACTTCTATACAAGTCTCACTTCTATACAAGGTGGGAGCAGCACACTGGTCCTCAGTGATATTTTTTCACTTCTAGACTGACCATTCTTCCTTTCAGGATAGGTGGTGTGGTAGCTAAGTGGTTTAGAACTCCAGGGGCTGTGTCAGCCGCTGACCAGTGTTGTGGGTTTGAACCCTGGCTGCGGCACCATCCTGTGCTATAGCCTTTGTTGCCTTGCAGTAAAATTCATTCCAGTTTGGGGTTTCTCACCTAGGTGATGTGGATTTGTAGGGTTATTCAATCTTTTTCCTTTCAGGATACAATCACCCTCACAAAATTTATTTTCTCGCTTGCATTGTTTTCTCTTTTATCTCACTCCATTTTACCTAGGACTCCCGCCTAGCGCCTATATGCCTATTGATCTCGTCCTACATACTCTGATCATTCCTCCCATGTGTATATTAAACAACCAAGGTGACATAATACATCCCTGTCTTACTTCTATGCTGACCTCAAAACTCTCGCTTAGGTTATCACCTACCTTCACATTTGCCATTGCATTCCTATAAAAACAAAATTACTACCATTAGCAACTTCCCTCTCACACCATATACTATCAACATATCCCACGGACTCTTTCTATACTTTGTTATAGGCTCTTTCCAAATCCATGAATGCTGCATAGAGTTTTCTGTTCATGGCCATATACTTCTCCACCAACAATCGCATTTAGGCTACCTGATAATGCAACTCCTGCCTTTTCTGAAACCTACCTGCTCTTCACCTATTTTATCATGTTATCTTCTGTAGTCTGTTACTAATCTTGTATATCCCTTAATATAGCTAAGTAGGCCCATTCCTCTATAATCCAGTCCTCTGGCACACTCCCAATTTCCCATGCTTATATACGCAACCTATGCAATATGTCCACAGCTTCATCTCCCTCAAATCTCTGCATTTCACCTAGGATACTATCTACTGCAGCAGCTATTAAGTCTATTACGTTTATTTTGTTTTAATGGTTATTATTATTATTATTATTATTATTATTATTATTATTATTATTATTACTACTACTTCTCCGCCAGTTTGTCTTTACTTTAGCCTGTTTATTCTACCTCCCTCCATTTCTATTCTTTAGATTTTTGCCTTCTTCCTACTCATTACCATTAAACTAAAAACTAATATCTTTCCACACATCCACCACACCGTCACCCTCCACCACCTCCCCGTTTATGTCCCTCATTCTACCTCCTCAAATATCTTCGGTATTCCTTCCTCTGATTTCTTTCACAGCTCTGTAGTAGGATTTTTCTTATATCACTCAGAAACAGTTCACTAATTGTTGTCCCATGTTACTCATATGTCATTCTTATATCATTTTGTATCGTCCCCTTCACTTTTTGTTTCAAGTTCTTATATCTCAAGTTCCTCTAGGTATACTTATTTAAGCGTACTCTTTCGCAACTCTTTCTGATCTTTCACTATTCTTATATCTCTTTACTAACCATAAGTTACCTTTCTTTTCCCTCATGTTAAATGTTTTCTGGCCACATACTTTCTTAGCTGCTTTAATCATGGAATCTCCTGTACCTTTCCATACTTCGTCTACAGTACTTCCTAGATCATTAATATCAACCATGCCCTTTACAATCTCTTTTAGCATGTTGTGTTGCATCACATTATTCAGCCAATTGTTAAAAATATTCTTTTTACTGTCCATTGTATCTATGATTTTACCTTTCATCTTAGTTTCAATCACAGCAAAGTCCATCAGAGACTTGATTTCCTTTTCGCCTTCACCTCTGCACCGTGTATACTTTTGAATGTGACGATGCTCAAAACAATTATTTTCCGACAATCTATTTATCCCCGCACATACCTCTAGAAGAAAGTCACCATTCATACAGTATATATATATATATATATATATATATATATATATATATATATAATACGTATTTATATCTAATCTATTTTGGTTTACTTAGTGTTGTTGGTGTGAGAGTGCCAGATGTTAAGTTATGAGCAGGGGTGATTAAAGTCAGGGAAGGACGGTGGTAGACTAGACTGGTCAGGATATGAGTCACAGAAGTTTATTTATACGTTATTTACAGGTACATCACATGGGGTACTAAATAGGGCACACTGAAGAGTTTATTGGTTTATCAAAGAAATGCATGATAGTTTGTGTTCATTCATATAAATAGTTAGAGAGAGAGAGAGAGAGAGAGAGAGAGAGAGAGAGAGAGAGAGAGAGAGAGAGAGAGAGATACAGACAGACAGACAGCATACAGAGAAATAAGCAAGCAATATAATAAATAAACAACGCAAATTAAGACAAAAATGTATGTAAATTAATAAAAGGGATAAACTGACACACAGACAAACAAATAGACAAACGCACAAACAAATGAAGAAAAGATAAGCAGAGACACATAAACACATACGCCATAGACACTCGCACGTTATTTTGAAATTGTATCTGTACGAAGAGTCTATTAGAACTATTACATCTCCCATACACTCTACTGTCTCCCAATTGACAGGCGTATGCAACCTAGTCTGGGTTGTAAAAGGGACTACCTAAAAATACTTCTAGAGGGACTTATATGGAGGCTTTAGTGACCTGCTGGTGAGTGGTGACTGAGGTTCTAGTAGGAAAGATAGATAGATGGATGGATGGATGGATAAATTATATAGTCTATTGATAGCCAGAATAAACTGCTAAATCGCCTAATAAACTACAAGGGGTTAAAGTAGGTAGACAGGAATTGTTGCCACTTCTGGAATAGAATAAAATATTGGACGAACTGATGAATAAGGAAAATAGTAGCCATTAAGGTAGTCGTGCATGTGTGCGAATCAATGACAAGCTAAGTTAATGGTTAAAATCAATATAGAAATGAGCCGGGGATTTGTGATGCCACCTTGGTTGCTTATCACTTACAGTACGGGGTACTTTTATATATCTATATATCGCCAGACGCCTCAGTCCTCGAAGGGGTGGCCGTGAGAAAATCATCTCCATGCTCGTCTCTCATCCGGCAGAATCAGAATCAGTTGTGACGTAAGATCCACCAGTGATGAAGATACAGGGGGTGAAATATGAAAAAGTATTAGAACGTAAAAGATGGTGGGCTGTCCACCTAGATATTATTGTTTTATTTATTTTTAGCATTCATGTCCACCCATTGACTACTTGAGGATAATCATGTTGGACGTGGCTGATGTTGTAGGCATGTCAGCTCTGTTATTCGTGTGGCGGCGAGGTATAGATCCCTTTCAATCTAAGTTTTTAAGGTACATTTTCTGTTAACAAATATCCCGGCCGAAGGCTGGTTTCTCCTAAATTGCAGGCTCGCTATCACTGACCCAGAAACTATTGGCACCTGAATGGCCTGAAGCATCTTATGACCGCCAAACTAATGCGATGAAACGTCTTAAAATCTCCAAACTAATGGAATCACACAGGGAGCATCTAGAAAGACCCACCTCGAACCAGATAGAGTTAATGTGTGTATGGCGGAGATTTCGAGAAAGGAAAGTCTAGATAAAGAGGAATAAGACTCTTAGCTATATATATTATGTCATCGCAGCTATTATCGTCTGTATGTAAATGGTGTTGTATTGTTTGCTAAGAGTTACCCTGGTCTGCGTAGTTTTGCGGAAATACTTGTGGAAGTTTGTGAAAATCCAAGTTTGAGTGAATGAAGATGACATCATAATGATGGTAGTGGAAGAAGTAATCACAGTAATGCAGTATATTCAGGCAAACGAGGAAAGCATTGTTATCTATTGTGTTCCCCTGACGGAAAATCTAATCCTTTAACAACATAAGTCTCGATACTTGATGGATCAATATGAAACTACTATGTGGCTGCATCATATAAAATATTTTCTATGATAATAACATATTTTGTTAAAAAATATTCGTAATTGCCAGGTATTCAAGAGGGGCATATAGCAATTTGCTTTTAACTACATAGGTGATGAATTAAAGAGTTGACAATCCATATATAAATACAGAGAACTTGCGCGAGAGGTTGAAAATAAAGCAACTTAAGGAAACAAGAGTCAAAGGCAATGGAAACTTTGATCATGAAATCAATCTGACCATGACCATTGGAATGTATGTACATGCTCAGATTAATATGCAGGATTCGAAACTGCATAATAAATCGTAGGCATGTGCATCATTCTTTAACTGTCTTGATAGCGTAATGCATAAATGCGCGGAATTTCGGTGTATCCTAGATTCTAGTCCTTTGAGTTCCACATGTATTTGTTGATTTCATTAATTGAGCTTAGAAGTAAAGCTTAGATGGGAGTTGCAGGGTCTGGTAAATGAGTTTGGAACAGTGTGCGAAAAACGGAATTTGAAGGTAAATGCGGGGAAGAGCAAGGTTATGGTCTTCGAAAGGGGTGAAGTCACAGAGTGTGAGGTGAAGCTGAACGGTCAGGCTATAGAGATCGTCAACTCTTAAGTATCTGGGCAGTGTGTTGAGTAAAGATGGGACTATGGATGAAGAAGTGCGGGAGAGGGTACAACAGGGGAAGAGAGTTGTAGGAACGCTAAAAGCAGTAACAAGAAATAGGGTGGTCAGTATGGAAGTGAAGAAGTCCTTGCATGACAGTGTGGTAATCCCGACACTGACTTACGGAAGCGAAGCATGGACGTTGGTTGAGAGACTCAGACCAAGAGTGACAGCAGTGGAAATTAATTACTTAAGGAGTGCGTGCGGAGTTACATGAGGAAGTAAGAAGGAGGTGTGGTGTGGAGGTAGATGTGCTGGAAAGTGTGAAAAGGAACAACTTGAGATGGTTCGGCCATATGGAACGTATGGAAAGCGAGAGAATTACTAAGAGGGTGTACGAGAGCGAGGTGGAGGGACAGAGAGGGAGAGGTAGACCGAATGAGAGGTGGAAGGATGGAGTGAGGAAGTACATGAACGAAGGCGGTGCTGGTTGGGGGGAGGGGCGTCGACTGACTGGGGACAGAGGTGCATGGGGGCGGTTCGTTCGTGGCCACCCCTTCGGGGATCACGGCGTCAGGCAATAGATAGATAGGTAGATAGAAGTAAAGTTGGTTGGTAAAAAAATATGAATGTATTTGCAAGGCGAACCAAAAGAGGTTCCATACAATAAAGCAGACACTATTGAGAAACAGACTAAGCATTACGGCACATAATATAGGGCGCCGGTTCCAGTAGGCTATTTAGTGACACCACTCAAGGGTTTTATAGCTTGAGTCCCTCCCTTTGTCCAGAACCTGTTTGGAACGAGCCACCCCTTAGAAAATGGAGATGGGGAGACTTTTCACTTTGGCTGTAAAACTAGCTGATTACAATGTACACGCAAAGTCAAATGTTCTGCTACGACCTTACAGATATATCGTATAATAGCCAGAGAAAAACGCATTATATTAAGAATTCTAGTGTCGATAATGTAGATCAATATAAAAACTGAAAAGATGGTTGTTGTTGTTCCCCAAGCTGCCTGGCCGAACAGCCCCAAGGCCCCGAGCAAGGCCAAGGCCATAACTGAGCGCCCCCACAGAACCCTCCCTGCCGACCACAATAAAGCCTGGGTGACCGAAGCCACTCCATGGCGGGGAGCTGAGGAGGGTGCGGAAACGCCCGGGAAACCAAAGCCCCACCCAGGGTCCTGTGCCCCTCAGCAATTATGAAGAGAAAGTTGAGGGGCAAAGGAAAAAATGTGACGCTTTGGCTTCCAATCTTGGTAGATTGGGAGGTCAATCCACGGAAGAGACGCAGTCACTTGAGATCTAGAAAATATATAAGTAAAAGGAACAGTCAGAGTAAGCTATGGGTATGGTAGAGATCGCACAGTTCTCACTCTGATAGACCAGCCCATCACCACTTTGCTTTACTGTAATGTTGTCTTTAACCCTCTCCGATATATGACGCGATTTTGAGCCTATTAGGGATACTTTAAAGCCTTTGTTACCATCAGGGGTATTTAAAAACCTTTAGTTTAGTTACTTCAACCTCTGCAGTTGTCTTTGAGTTAGTTGTGGGCAGAAAACTAATTTTAGAGAGGTAATTATAAGTGAGAGAACTCTGTTTCTTATTGCTAATCTGGCAACCTCTGCGTCATATGAGTCTGAAGGGGTTAAATCTTTTCAGCACGATGACTTAATGTTCGACTTATCTGGTTATTAGTAGACGATTTTACTTTGAAGTGCCAATATCATTTAGACTAAAACACAATGTACTGGGCAGGGAAAGTTTTTGTTTTTGTTTGGTTCGATGTGTATCAAGAACACAAAAGGCAGGTTGCCTGTAACGAGTGTCTCCCCCAAAGCCAAAAGAGTGACAGAGAGCCAAATTCAAGGGACGTTGGGGTCGAAATGCCTGGACACACGAAATTTAAAGCAGTTTAAGCCATAGGGTGAAGGATAAATTGATTGAGAGTTCCAGAGTTCACTTATTGAATAGAAGAAAGACTAAAGATATTTGCTAATTCTTGGGTTTGAGAGCTGGACAGAATAAGAGTGGGAGGGGTATGCACTGAGAGAGCTTTGAAGAACACTGATTTTTGTAAAAGCGATAGAAGAGTGAAAGAGATGCAATATTGTGGTGTGCAGAAAGATGTTGTAGGGAACTAGTAAGAGAAGGCGAGTTGATGAGGTGAAATGTTTTTAATTAGACTTTCAAGGAGTGCGGTATGGGTAGAACCGCCCCACATATGTGAACAATACTTGATAAATGGGCGTACTGAGCCCCTATACAGAGCAAGAAGCTGTGCGGAAGTTAATTAACTTCGGAGATGGTGGAGCACACATAACATATGGGAAGTTGTTTTTAGCAAGATTGGTAATAAGAAAGGTCAGATGAAAAAGATACACCAAGATTATTGAGAGAAGATGAACGGTTGATTTGTGTATTGTTGAAGAGAAAGGGATAGTAGTGTGGAAGATTGTGATGGGTGGATAGATGGAGAGATTGGGTTTTGGAAGCATTGAAAGTAAAAAGATTTTCTCTGCCCCAATTGGAAATAGTTAATAGATCAGAAGATAGGCAGGCTGTGGTATCATCATGTGAGTTTTGAAGTAATTGCATGGTAGGGTAGTGTGGAAAGCTACTTGAATAGTGTAAATTAGATTTAGTAGCATATGAGTAGATAGAACTAGAAGTACAGTTGAGAAAATCATATATATATATTAGAAAGAGAACTGGAGACAGGACAGAACCCTGACAACACCGGAGTTGATAGGTCGAAGTGAGCGATGGTCACCCTAACCGCATCTATGGAGTGGCCAGAAAGGAAATCAGAGATGAAGGCACAGATAGAAGGCTAGAAACCAAAGGAAGGTAGTTTAGAAATTAGATATTTGTGCCAGACTATATCGAAGACTTGATATTTCTAGCACAATAGTAAAGGTACCACTGAAGTCCTGAAAGGAAGATGACCAGGAGTTAGTAAGATAAGGAAGGAGTTCACCAATAGAGCAACCCTTCAGATCACCATACTGGTGATCTGAAAGATGCAAGAAATTAGATTAATTGGACGATAGTTGGAGGGCTGAGAGCAGTCATCCTTCTTTGGGAATGGTTGAATGAGTGTATATAAGGGAAAGATGTTAGAGGAAAGCCAGACATGGAAGAGTTTGCCTAGGCAGGGAATGAACACAGAAGAGCAGTTGTTGAGTAAAACAGGAGGAACACCTTTTGGTCCGTACGTCTTCTTATTATTAAGCCCAGTGAGGGCAGAAAATACTGTACATACTTAGTAGAGATTAGGATATTAGGCATAAGTAAGAACGAGGGTGTTAGAGAGGGAGGAATAGCACCGGAATCATCCAAGGTGGAATTGTTAGTGAAAGTTTGAGTGAAGAGTTCAGTTTTGACAGAGGAAGAAGTGACGGTGGTGCCGTCGAAGTGGAAAAGAGGAGGGAAAGTCGAGGAAGTAAAATCATTGGAGAAGTTTTTACTTAGATTCCAGAAAACTTGGGAAGAGCTAGAGTTAGAAAGTTCATTACAAATGTTATTGATGAAAAAGTTTTTGGCAAGTCAAAGAAATATAAAGAGTTCATCAAGATTCAAGAGTTTGAAGGTGTCGTTACCGTTTGTATGCTTCGTCCTTATTGTGGATAGTAGTAGAACAAGCCTGCGTATACCAAAATGTTTTTGTATTAGAATGAGAGTAAGAAATTCCATTTTATGACTCCATGCCCGAGGTGATTCTGCCATATAGAGGAGAGCAAAATCCACCCATCCCCCAGTGGAATTTAGGGAAGAGGTGCACATGTCAACTATGAAGATTTATTAACACATCCTCTCTTATTTTCCAAAAATAAGGAACAATATTATTATATTAACAATGAAGATTAACTATAGGTTATACAGATAACTGAGGAGTGATGTAGTTGCAAAATAATGATGTAACTACCAGTGACGAACATTGAATATTTGAAATTAATTATTAATATAGCCTATCTTGAAAAATTGAAATACACATACGCAGATAAAGAAGCCTTGCTAGATATTAGCAATTAAATGTATATAGCCAAAATTACGATTAAGCACAGACAAATAATTAATAATACATACTTGATACAAAATAAAAGTAAAAAAAGGATATCCAAAGGAAGATGTTTTGCAATAAATAAGAAATGATCTGCTATTATTGGCCCAGCAGATTGTACATACAAACACGAATAATACATGCAAATTTTGTTTAATCTACCTGTAATATTAATGGCGAAGATTAACCTTACGGACATGACAAACACTTACAGAAAAAAAAATACGTACTTATAAGGGAGGAAGATTAAATATACACAAAACTAAACAAACGAATGCAAGTATAAGCAACGATGATCAAGTATATGCAAATGAAGAAGCTTTGCCAGGAATAAGAAATGAGATGCAAATGTTAGCCGTGCAGTTTATGGGGATATTTCCACTTGAGGAATTTGTGTCTGGACCCCTTCCTCCTTCATGTTTAGCCCCATTGTTTTTGAGATCATAAGACGTTCGCCCCATTAATTTGGCGATTTAAACAACTTTCGCCCCATTTCTGTCAATGTTAAGACCTTTCGTGCCATTTAGGTGTCGATTTTTTCCCGGCGAGCGATAGCCAGCCTGTAATTTAAGAGGAACCGGTCTTCGGTCGGGACATTTTTCTAACGAAAAATATACAAATTTATCTTGGAATAGGGGTCTAGGGGGTGGAATTTTAATTGTGATGGAGGTCTAGGGAACAAACTAAAACCTTCCGCTTTAAGAGCCGCTTCCCAATTAAGTGGGTGAAGTGAGATACACTTGTAATTATCCCAACTGTGAGCTAATGGGACGAGTTTATGTGAAGCCGGGAGGGTAATTAGCATGTGGGAGCTATTATTAACACTTGGGGGCGGTGGGGGCAGATAACTAACCAACAAATAAACACACAAGACACAAATATATCAGAGAGAGAGAGAGAGAGAGAGAGAGAGAGAGAGAGAGAGAGAGAGAGGGGGGGGGGGGGGGAAAGATAACAAACAAACACAAGACACAAATACAACACAGGGAGAGAGATAGATAGATAGAGAGAGAAAGAGAGCGAGGAGGGGGAAGATAGAATGATAGAGAGATTTATATATAAGAAAGGATCTATAAAATTAAATGGATAATGGAACCAGTTTATGTGGAGCTGGGTTTATATTTACTGGTTCAGGGTGGGTGATTAGCGAGTTGAATATATAGTTGATACTTTGAGGTTGTGGGAAGTACAAAGGAAGGCAAACAACAACAGATTTATTGTAAGGAGATTGGAGGAGTGGAAGAAGTGGAGAGGAGAGGGGAGAAGATAATGTAAAAGAGAGAGAGAGAGATAAGGCTAGGTATAAAGGTTATGTGGGGTTGGTTTGCAAATACTGGTTCCGGGTGGGTGGTTAGCAAGAGGGAGCTGGAATGAATGCTTTGGAGGAGTGGAGAGGAACGGGTAAGCGATATACAGATAGATACAACAAAGGAGTACAAAGGAAAACTAGTAACAACAGGTCATGCGACCCCTCGAAGTTACTTTCCCTCCAAAACACTGCTGTTCAAAGTGTTGCAACAGTATTTCGGAGAGAATGTGGGAGAGATGTGAGAAGGAAATGCTGCCCCGGGGCATGGCAAGGGAAATTATATTAAGATCTATTAGGTTATTGAACGAACACTACTAAAGACAATATATATTCAATTACAAATGCTAACAACCTTGGGTTCAGGGCAAGGTGCTTGTCTAGGCGAACTTTGAAATGGTGTTGCAGTCTATGAATTCTCGGGAAGCCCATTCCACAAGTTGACGACTCGATTGAAGAAGAAATTTTTGGATTCGTTAGAGTTGAATGATTTACCAATGATTTTGCAGCCATTTCTCCGTGTGTACTTTCAATAAGGAGAAGGAGAGAGATGCAGATAAAAGATACACACAGGCAGAACAAAATAAATATTGAGAACATGGGATAGGAGAGGATAATATATGAGGTGTAAGTGTGTCGGGTTTGTTATTACCTGTTCATGAAGCGTGATTAGCGTACGGGAACTGTAATTATCCCATTGAGGATTGTGACGCGTTAAGACACTATATTCTGGTTACTATTATACGGTTTTGATCAGCTTAGGAGGACCTTTTGAGAAATAGAGTTGATACAAATAGTTTTTACCCCTTGGATGTAAAAAGATCCCTCCTGATTTGCATAAAATCGTCTTATGATAAGCAGAATAAAGTGGAGAAATGCGTACTCAATTACTGAAAGAGCTAACACTGTGGGGGAGTGGTGGTGGTGTGGGGTAGAGAGAAAGAGAGAATACAATGGAAAACAAGCACCAACAGATAAATTAATCCTTACGAGGCGTTATAGTATCTAACTTACCTAGTCAATGTGAAAAAAAAAAATAATAAATGTTGGGAGGCTATTAATTTGTAAGTGCAGTTAATTGGGGGTTAAGAGAGATATATTTATCAAGACAGTTTTTGAACGATTCAGCAGTACAAACTACATTTAATATAGCAGCTCTAGCTACGTAGTCCAATCGATTGATAAATAAATGTTTTGCCTAATGTGAGTGAAAGAGCTTTCCAACGATCTTACAACCATTTCCTCTAGTGTAATGCGAGTGGTTAATTGTGAAATATTTATTGACATCCATTAATAATTATAAATACTTGAATCAAATCCCCTCTCAACCTACGCTTTGTTAAACTAAAAAGATTTAACTCTGTTAGACGTTCTTCGTATGGCCTATATCTAAGTCGAAGTATAATTTTAGTTACTTTCCTTTGCATTCTCCAGTTTATCAATGTCCTTTTGATAATATAAACACCAGAATTGCATGCAGTATTCCAGATGGGGGTGGACTAATGAATTGTATAAGGTGAGGATAACTTCTTCGGTTTCGTATCCGAATGATCTTCCAATGAAACCAATCACTTTATTTGCTTTCTTAATTACTTAAGTACATTGTAGGCTGGATTATATATTGTTCGATAGTCTTACCCATAAGTCTGTTTCTTTATCAGTGTTTTTGAGATAATACCATTCATAGAGTAATATGCCTTTTCGTTCTTGTATCCTACATGTAGTATACTCTACAATTTTCGGTTCTGAAACTCATTTGCCAGGTTTGGGCAAATTATTTTGGATTTGTTGAACCTGCAAGGGAGTCACTACTATGTTTGCAATTTTGGTGTCGTCTGTAAATTTTGAAATTGTACATGAGACCATCATCGATATAATTGATATACATAAAGAAAGAAAAAAACAGGTCCAAGCACTGATCCCTGGGCACACCGCTAGTGGCATTTGTCCAATCCAATCCTTTATAACTACTCTTTGCTTACGGCGGTGTCACACGAGGATGACGCTCCATTGAACAGCCACTATGCCCGACAGCCAGCTGACTGAAGGCACGGGATTTAAACTTAAAACCCCGTAACACCATGACCATAAGTTGTCTGGTTCTTTGAATAATTATAATACCGTATATATATATATATATATATATATATATATATATATATATATATATATATATATCGTGACAGGGTAGCCTAGTCCAAATGTACAACTTGGCTTCCTGACTGTGACAACTGATTAGTTTTATATATTTTCAATACATTGGAAACTCGTTTGTTGATTTACCTACTAATTATCATTTTAGGGAACAATATAAATTTGTATTGATGCTTTAGATAATTGTATTGTCAAAACAAATCATTATCACTTCTGTTGTTGAATAGAGGGTAGCTGTAAATAGCGACGAATTCGAACAGTCAACAGCATATCCCGATCCCCGAAGGTTCAGTGTTGCCATACAGGCCTGGTCAGATTAATTGGTCCCAACTATAGTCACTTCAGTAGTATTAACGACCAGATTATGTTCTAACCTTGGAGAAGATATAAAGGAAACATCACAGACCAGTATAAGTATGTGCGATGGTATTAACGGGATTAACCTGCTTGGTCTGGACAATGAGACATATACTTAACCCCTTCTATACCGGCGACGTCTTTGTAGTTTTGTTCTAGTTATATATAGACGATTTTGTGCAGTTTAAGAAGGATGTGTTGTAGTAAAATGGGTTAAGTGAGATAGTTCGAAGGCTGTTAACTGCTGGAGGCCCTTTTTATACTGAATACATTCGTCTAATAGTAGCCAGAGTAAAGGTAAAAAGACGTCACCGGTACAGAAGGGCTTAAGGGGGTAGTGGTCATACTTCATGGAGGGTAGACAGACGAATGAGGAAGTAAGAGAGAAGTGTGGTGTGGATGTAGATGTGCTGGAAAGTGTGAAAAGGAACACCTGGAGATGGTTCTGCCATGTGGAACGTATGGGAAGCGAGAGAATGACTAAGAGAGTGTACGAGATCGAGGTGGAAGGACAGAGAGGGAAAGGAAAACCGAATGAGAGGTGGAAGGATGGAGTGAATAAGTATATGAGTGAAGGCGGCGCTGGATGGGAGGAGGGGCGTCGACTGACTCAAGGTCCATAGATACATCTATGGACCTTGGACTGACTGGGGACAGACTCACAGAGGTAGTGTACATGGGGGCGTTTGGCTCGTGGCCACCACTTCGGTGATCACGGCGTCCGGCAATAGATAGATAGATATATAGATTGAGATGGGTTTTTTTGTTTTTTTGTGAAATGTGGTGCTAATTATATACTCTTGGTCTCAATGTGATGCAGACACATAGTAGTTTCATATTTTCCATTGAGTATCGAGATATTTTCTGCTATGGGATTCAATTTATCGTCAGCTGAAAAGAAACAGGGTTTATAGTGATGACGGAAACCCATCGCAGAGCTGGGTATACCGTTTTGAGTTTGGGCAAAACGGCACTTCTACTTTATTGGTAAATCTTGTAATTCACACGAATCTAAGAATGTCTTCTTCAATGGAGTTGTCAACTTGTGGAATGGGCTTCCCCGAGGCGTTATAGACTACAGGACCGTCGATAAATATTTGTCTCAAACCCTAGCCCGACAGCGTTTGTAAATGAATAACTACCGGTACCTGTATTGTATTCCCCCCTCAGATTCATCAAGGATTATTGTGTATATAAATTACCAAGATGTTACTCGTTTTTTTGTTTCCAGATATACGAAAGATCACTTATAACGGTGTTATGTTACTAACCCAACTGTCCCCTACTAACATCCTAATCCTGCCAGGGCAGTATAGTTCCCTTTAAAATTTTCCCTTACCCACTCTAAACCTCTGTTTGGACACTTGATCCTCATGTGTTTTGGAGAACAAGCAGTCTAGAGGGGTCGCAAGATCTGTTGTTGCTTTATTTTCTTTGTACTCCTTTGTACTTAAGCGAGGGTACGGTAGCTTAACCTAATGTAAAATGCCATATCTCTAAAGTATTGTAAGTGTGTGTACACTTAAACTGTTGGTTTAGTCTATTTGAGCACATAAACCTGCAAATATTAGGAAATGTGTAGGCTACACATGAACTCGCCGCTTGTACACGCACATAGGCATACACCAGTGGAAAACAAAAATACCGTGTGCTTCAGGTCTTCGGTGACAAGCACTGTAACTCATTATTATCCCATTATTAATATAACTAATCTAACAGTTTGACACAACTTAGCCAATCACAACCTAGCAATTACCTACTTTAGGCAACCGAAAATAATCTTGGCCTAACTTTGGCTTAACCTAACCTGATATAACCTATGGTCTCGTAGCCTAGCCTAGTCTAACCTAATGCATTATAATATAACTTACTCTAACGTGCCCTAGGCAACTATAGCTTTACCTAACCTATATTATAAACCCACGTAGCCTGCACGCCAAACAAACACTTTTGATTAATTCAATATATTAGCAATGCACGAGTAGGCTATTCCCATTGCTCACAAAATACATTGGAACAGTATATCTTAAAACATCTGATAGTAGAAGAAACGTCGTTTGCTGGTGTGCATTATTAGGCCTGTTCACCTTATCTCGAGCAAGCAAAAATGCCTAAATGAATTATAAATAGGTTAAGTATAATACATGATGCATAATACATGACAAATCAATATCTAGCAATCAATAATGCAATGTAGAGTAAGTGAAACTTAATTGATAACTGGCAAGACTTACCAGCTGTGAACGTGTCAACACTGTATGGCAATCAATGCGTGAGGTATTTATAAAAATACCTGCGTCGGTGTCCCTATAGAGGTCTTCATTGGTACGTAATACAAGCATGGGGTTTGGGTAGCAAAAAATGTGAGGGTAGGGGCTGGTATATGTCTTTGAAGGTTAGAATTAATTATTGGGAAGGGGTTGGAGTTGACTCATCCCTTCCCTGTGTCGCTATTAATATGGATAGATTATGGTTAGGCTTTAATTGTTTAAATGCCGCGGTAAATTCTCCCTATAGAAGGCTCTGGAGTCAAACACTAAACTCCGCCCATCAAGTCATCGCTCAGCAGGATTGCCAACCTAGCATGTTCACAGCTAGCTCCAAGATAATTGTATTCCGATCTTGTGACGTAGTTTTAATAGATTGAGACATGAAGTATAGTATTCTTATGAATATGTGTTATTTAGGAATTATATTTTAGATATAATTATTACCGTTTATAGTGATAAGAAGCATTTCGGTTATCTAGCGTATGTTGTCATTTATTGCGCCGCATATGGGATAGATGTGGTAACAATGCATTTTCCCTCTCCTGGACACGTGGGGAACTCGCGGTGTTATTTATGCTTATGTGTTATCGTGTTATTCGTTGTTTGCGGCGGTATTATCGGCGGTACGCGCGAGTGTATGGTGACATGGAGGAGACGAACGCTTGGGAGGAATATAATTACGAGGACTTGCTTGGTGGAGGCGTAATAGACGAATGAGAGGGAAGGAAAGTTTCCACCCAAGCCATGACAGCAACAAGGTTTGTAGGACTTTACTACTTCACAATTTGATTCCTTGATGTCTGCATTACATTATCCTTTACATAAATAACATTGTCTTATGTGAATAGTTTTAACTCCGTATTAAAACCACATAATGAGTTGGTGTATATAGTAAAGGGGTTCTCATTTATGCTTAACTCCCGCAACAAGACGTTCAGGTTGCACAGTAGCCTACTAGCCTAGGCCTATACCTTATACCCATTGGAACTCTTTTAACCCAACCTTTGAAGCATCTGGGTTATAAGTAAGTATAAGTAAGAATCACGTTTGGGTAAAAATCTATATTTAAATCCCAGTGTAGCCTACCGTAGCTCACAACTGTTCACAGGCTGAGTTTAACCACCTCTAGCCTAGGCTATACCGGCGACGTCTTGTCTATTTTAATATAGCTAGGCTATTTTTAGACTTTTGTGCAGCTCATGAAGGATATGTAGTTGTAAAAATTGGTTAAGTGCGATAGTTCGAAGCCTGTTAATTGCCGGTGGCCCTTTTTAAACTGAATATAATAGCCTAGTTCTGCTACCGTAACGATAGATAAGATAACTGAATCCAACTGTACTTCGAGTAGGATCACTTGCAAAAGTTGCAAAGTTTCAGTCAAGGCTTCATATTATCCTAATTGACAAATCCATGCAATAGCAGTTTAAAAACATTCCCATTTTCAAAGATAGGCCTATGGCATAACGAAATAATATTTTCTCGGTTCCCGGACATCTGAACCAGTAGCTCTCAACCAGTGCCAAATCAACCAGACCAACCAAACCAGTGGCAAAATATAGTACTAACCTAACCTAACCGTATTGTTTGATTTGGTACTCAGTACTGGTTGAGAGCTACTGGTTGAAATGGTCTACTTGTTGAGTTGTACGGTCACCTATTTTCTCACATCGGCACCAACGTAGCCTCCTCCTTCACTCCCTCCCAACACCACCTTCTCACTTAAGCGGGCATCACACTGGGCCAAATTATCGTCAATTCGTCATTCTCCAATCTCCGTTTCCAGTCAGTAGCGCCGGCAAATTCTATCACACACGCCAAGCGTCCTGGCTGCGTGAGTCTCCACACAACAATAACAACGTCCGACCTTAGCCTATATTGGTCCGTTTCACCTATACTGTAATGTATAGTAATATGAATTTACATCTACAATTATAATGCAATATGACTCAATCTACACGTTAGTGTAATTTTTTTTTAAATTTGAAGCTTATATGAGGAAATTTATATTTTGAACTTTTTCAATTCATACCAATCGCCGTGGCGTAGGCTATAGAACAGTGGTTTCACTTAAACTGTAAAATAATATGGATTGATATTGACAACTTTGTGTAATAGGACCCAATCTATACGTTAATGTTGCTATGTTTTGCGTGTGAAGCTTATAATTATAAGTAGCTATGAGGAAGTTTTTCGCAAAATATAGGCTAGGCCTATAGCCTGACGGAGCCCCTGTCGTTACCTCGGCACTAAACTATCGTTTATATTGTGCTGTTTCACCAATAATTTAGAGTAATAGGCCTATGGATTTATATAGACACCTATATTTCAATATGACTCAATCTACAAGTTTGCGTGATTATGTTTTATATTTGGAGCATAGGCCTATAGGCTATGAGGAAATATTTTGAACTTTTCGGAGGTTGTAGAATGCTTGGTAGGCTATAATCCTGTGTATGCGGGTAGACCTGTATTTATCTCAATAATTTGGTAATGTTACAATATATTTTTACATTTTACATTCATAAATAGTCCACTAATATACTAGGTTAGGTTAGGCTAGGTTAAATATATTGTTCAATGATTCTTAGTAAATAGGCATCTGAAAAACAGTTCCTCTTGCTACACAACCAAATGTTTTCGTTTCATACCAATCGCCGTGGCGTAGGTATAGGAAGTGGTTATTTAGCTGAAAGTGGTGTAGCTATTTTAGCATTAATTCACTTAGTTTATGTCTATCCGCAGCCCTTCTCACAATCAAAACACACAATTATGTAGCAAAATATATATTTCGACGTCATATACTTGAGATATCAATGAGATTAAATGCGAGCTGTAAAGAGGCTGACAATCTACCTCCATCAAAAAATAGAGCTAACCACCCAGTGCGGGAAGCCTCCTAGCTCCATCAAATTATGAGATTTGTGCTGGAGACTGGCGGTAGCTCCATTTTTTGCTGAAGAATGACGAGAATTGGCCCAGTGTGATACCCCCTTTAGTCACTGATAACCAAACACTGACACAGAAGAAAACAAAAAATATGTGTAGCCTATAGAATTTGTTTTGCTACCGGTACTTAGAATTGCATAATCTTAAATTTCTGAAAGTAGGCTATTTGTCATAACTCGCACGACACCCTGTATAATAATAGGCAGCCTATAAGAGTCGTAGGCCTATTCTTAAACAATTCTTTCCCTTCGAAAATGAAAGTAAGGGATTTTCTTTCGATTTCGTATTCTTAAAAAAATCTTTGGTATTAGTTTATGGGCTAACAGTAATAGTGGTCAATCATCTGGTAAATGTTTATCACCAACCAGTGACGAGTTTTTCAGGTTATTTTTTGTTGTTTTTTGGTTTTTCTTTGATATACAGTGTTATTTAATACCAAGGACTGTCGCATTTTACTATTTTCCCATTATCCATCAATCTTAAAACACGGCCCCCGATAGTGGGGAGGGCTATGAAGATCAGGGAAATTGCAGGGTAAAAGCCGTAAATAAAGGGGTAATATTGGAAGAACTCTGAAAATACAATATTGAAAAGTAACAAAACCTGAAAATGGAAAAACCCGAGCCAAGTTTTCACCAAACTTGGCTCGGATTTTTCAATTTTTCAGAGTCCAAAATCACAGTAACCTCATTTTGAAAGTTGGCCCGGGTTTTTTTGTTTTTCAACGTGGATAAAGCCAGTAAGAATGTGGTTAATATTAGCCTAGCCTAACCTAACCTAACCTAACCTAGTATAATGGGTGGGGGCTGCCGCCCCCACACCCCCGCTAAATCCATGAAATTCGAGCCAAGTTTTGTCATTAACCTAACCAAATAACCTAACCTAACCTCTTAAATCCCTTAAATCCGAGCCAACTTTTGCCAAAAAAAAAACGAGCCAACTTTCGAAATGAGGTTACTGTGATTTTGGACTCTGAAAAACCCGAGCCAAGTTTGGTCAAAACTTGGCTCGGGTTTTTCTATTTTCAGGTTTTGTTACTTTTCATCCCCTTCGGGGATCACGGCGTCAGTCAATAGATAGAGATAGATAGTTACTTTTCAATATTGTATTTTCAGAGTTCTTCCAATATTACTCCTTTATTTATGGCTTTTACTCCGCAATTTCCCTGATCTTCATAGCCCTCCCCACTATCGGGGGCTGTGTCTTAAGATTGATGGATAGGCTAATGGGAAAATAGTAAAATGCGACAGTCCTTGGTATTAAACAACACTGTATATCAAAGAAAAAACCATCTTCAGACTGATCCGGTAAATAAAAATACCAAAGTACAACAAATTACCTGAAAAACTCGTAGCACATACCACCACGACCTCCATGTTAGGGTTCCATCTTCAAACTGAGCCCGGACCGGCGAGGGGCGTGGCGCGTGACGTGACGACTGAAAGACTTTGTGATTGGTTGATAATTTGATGGAAGGCTGTGATTGGTTCATGCTATGGTTCATGATTCCTAAAAAGACCGCTAGGTGTAGTGACGTTCGACTGAAAGACTGAGGGTAAGAGCTCCCGAACGACGGCCATTGTGTACTATTGCGCCGCGGCCATCGACAGGGAGGTACAGTTTCTTGTATTTCACTTATAGCGAATTTGCGACGGGAAGTACATATACACCAACAAAGTATCGTTTATGAAAGTGATAACACACTAATAATCATCGATGGGGCCCGTCACTGGTTGGTCGGTAACTCTTACCACTAATTTAGCCTACCTTACCAGTACCACATATTGGGTTAGGCTAGGCGGCGAGGCCTAGCCTATAGCCTACAGTAGGCTACATCATCATGTAAGCTAGCCTAGCCCAGGCTAATCTATTTTTCTTATGAATTTCATGACCCATACAGGATTGTAGGCCTAAGGTGTTTTTTTCTTAGGCTACATCCCCACTGAATAAACTAACCTAGGCTAGTGATTGGTAGTAGATTGTAGATTGGTGATGGGCTGGTCTATCAGAGTGAGAACGGAGCGATCTCTGCCATACCCATAGCTTACTCTGACTGTTCCTTTTACTTATATATCTTCTAGATCTCGAGTGACGGCGTCTCTTCCGTGGATTGACCTCCCAATCTACCAAGATTGGAAGCCAAAGCGTCACATTTTTCCCTTGCCCCTCAACTTTCTCTTCATAATTGCTGAGGGGCACAGGGCCCTGGGTGGGGCTTTGGTTTCCAGGGCGTTTCCGCACCCTCCTCAGCTCCCTGCCATGGAGTGGCTTTGGTCACCCAGGCTTTATTGTGGTCGGCAGGGAGGGTTCTGTGGGGGCGCTCGGTTATGGCCTTGGCCGTGCTCGGGGCTTTGGAGCTGTTCGGCCAGGCAGCCTGGGGTACCGCAACAACAACAACAACCTAGGCTAGTCTCTGTCCCTCTAGGCTAGCCCTTCATAATGTTCAAGCCAACATTTAGATTTTGTCAGAATTGGCTCACCTCAGATAGGCTATCTGGATTTTAAAATTTTGTGAATTTATTAGGCCTATGGGAAGGATGTAGTACTTGGACATACTACATGGCGCCTGCCTTGGTTTACACTACGCGGAACGGCGGCAGCAGTGAACGCTCACGATCATGTTCCAGTCTATTTTGACTGCCGCGGGATACAATAATAGGTTGACGGGGAAGCCCCCCTCACCCTCCCATTACATGTTGTCATCATCATATATTATATTGCCAGCAGGGGGCAAATAATAGAAAAAATAACCGTTAAAATAGATGGGAACGTAACCACGAGCGCACTACCTATAGACGTGATTTTCCGGTCCCGTCGCAAGATCTACCCCGAAAACTGTTTTTCCGGTCCCGTCGCAAGCCCACCTTTATCAAGCGAGACACCAATATTTTCTTGCGACTGCAAGAGAGCTCCGGAGCTGGGTTGACGGCAAGCTGAAACATCTCACTCAACTTACTGTTTCTTCATTCTAATTTATTTCGGTATAGGCCTAGGCCTAGGCTATGTGTTTTTCCAAACATGATCTTATAATATACTTGCCTATTACAGTATTAAGAAGTAGAGTAATAAGAGCCCACAGTAACGAATATCCAATTGCTGATAATAAAATTAATGTCGGACAGTACGCTTGGTTAGATTTTGTCCACGAAACAACAACAAACTCCAGCTGTGACTATGCTATTTACCGATTGTTTTTTCACATCAGAATTACATTGATATAATCCTTATCATAATTAAATTGGCGGTGAATGTTATTCCGATGAAATGGAAGTTGTATAGCCTAGCCTAGCCTATATATTTGTAAAATGGTGCGCTGGCTTGGAGCAAGCCTGTGTCGTTTTTCCCGTCTTGTGATGATCTTGCGACGGCTCGGTTAAGACGGTGGTCTTGCGACGGGACTGGAAAATCACGTCTCTTGTAAACATGACCGTACACCCGGATACATCCTTCAAGATTCACGAAGGATGTAGTATCCTGGTGTACGGTCATCATGTTTACATAGGCCGTGCGGCGTGCGCTTGCGGTTACGTTTTCGACTATTTTGACTGTTTTTTTTTTAAGTAATTTGCCCCCTGCTGGCAAAATGCCTATATATGATGATTACAATAAGTTATGGGGGAGTGAGGGGGGCCCTCAACCTAATGTTGTATCCCACGGCAGTCAACATAGACGGAAACGTGATCGCGAGCGAGTAGTGTAAACAAGGCAGGCGATAAGCTTGAAATTCCTCGAATACTACATCCTTACCTTTATTACTTTGTTATAGAAAGTCCGAGTTACCTTTTCACTATAATATTTTCCCTGATTTTCATAGCCTTGTACACTATCAGGGAGCGTGTCTTTAGATTATTCGGTAGCTACCGGGTATCTTAACTACAGTTCAAGGAGACTACAGCAGCAGTTTGCACGCTCTCTGCGTTTACTTTTAATTTGACAGTGTTTTGTGTTCAAACCCCCCCCCCCCTGGACATAGGCCTAATTGTCATCATCATATTCATATATAATGCCAGCAGGAGGCAAATAACCACTCGCCGAGGGATAATTTCAGAAAAAAGTGGTAAAATCTGATGCATAGAGCGTGCTAATATTGCCGCAGTGTCTGCTTGAATACAGTACAGTAAACCCTCGCTATCTCGGACCTCTACAAGTCGGAAACCCGCACTACTCGGACTGGCATCGGCTCTCGGACATTCACTTCCGTATTTCGGACATTTCCGGCATCGTTCCGACCGTCTCTGACGTTGTCGGACTTTATATAAGTATTCGGAATATGTCCGTCATAACCGTCCTCTGATATCTCTAATATTTCCGAAATGTGTCGTAGCGGTGTCCGACAAAGGATGACGTGTCGGACGACCCTCACGTAACCGGACAATAAGGGTGAATATCCGAGAAACAGAAGGGAGGTCTGACGCCATCTTACATCCGGGGCCCAAGGCTCCGGCTCGGATGCTGGGAGCGTCAGTCCGCACCAAGCTCTGTTGTGTTACACATCGACGCGTGCCATTATTTAGTTCACCATGCCTCCCAAGGATAAGCCTAAGTGTAAGGTGACTTCTGTATCACTTGAAACAAAACTACAGATGCTAAAGGATCTGGACAGTGGGATGAAAGCCAAGCAGCTTCAGGAGAAGTATAGCTTAGGCAGATCAACAATCTACGACTTCATCCGAGACAAGGAGAAAGTCCGACATCACGGCGTAGCTGTGCTTCATGGTCCTTCCACCGCCAAGATCTTTCGCAAGGCTAAGCTAGCCTATCAAGACATCGACGACGCAGTGCTGAAGTGGTACCAACAACTTCGTGCTGAGGGCGTACCAGTGAGAGGCATAGAGATCCAGCATGCAGCAGAACGTTTCGGCCAGCATCTTCATCACCAAGACTTCAAGGCTAGCGAGGGGTGGTTGTGGAGGTTCCGAAACCGCCATGGCCTCTCAAACAGGAGTATTTGTGGTGAAATCTAAGCGCCGATACTTCGGCTATAGAACCCTTCACTGATCGCTTCCACGCCCTTATAACCGAGGAACACCTTCAACATTGGCAGCTCTATAACGCTGACGAGACTGGCTTATATTGGCGTTCTCTACCCTCCAACACACAGGCCCACCGAGAAATCACGTCCACACCTGGCCACAAAACTGTGAAGGAGCGCATTTCAGTGCTTTGCTGCGCTAATGCCGACGCAAGCCACCGTGTGACCCCTACAATCGTCGGCAAATCTCAGAAGCCGAGAGTAATTAAGGACCTCATCATTACCAAGCAACTCCCAGTCGACTATTATGGATCAAAGAAAGCTTGGTTTAACCAGGTCATCACCGAGGATTTCTTTCACAAGAGATTTGTACCCGACGTTCGCTCGTTCCAGAATCGAGTGTATGGTGTACCCTATGACGAAGCTGTTGCCATTTTGTTGCTCGACAACGCACCTGCCCACCCTTGTACCACGAAACTGGAGAGTGCAAACGGCAAAATTAAGACAATGTTCCTGCCTCCTAATACCACAAGTGTTATTCAGCCTATGGACCAAGGAATAATTGAAGCTTGCAAAAGGCGATACAAGAGGAAGTTCCTGGAACAATGCCTTGTCATCATAGAAGATGGGATGGACGAAGAAGGTTATGTGGATACACGCGGAAAGAAATCTCTACAAAAACTGAAGCAGTATACCCTGAAAGACTGCATCTACAATTGGGCAGAGGCGTGGCGCGAAGTGTCTTTCAACACACTGAGGAATGGTTGGACCAAGGTCTTAAATATCCCGAAGGTGCAAGATCCGGGTTTTGAAGGGTTTGGGGCAGCTGACTTCAGGAACCTCTTGAACCAGGGTAACCAGGGTGACCTCCCCGAAGAAGAAGTTGACGACTGGCTGCAAGAGGACAGAGACCTACCTTGACACGAGCATAAGACTGACGAACAAATTGCAGCCGAGGTGTTGGGGGTAGCCCAGGAAGAGACCCAGGATGAGTCGGACGAAGAGACAGAGGGGCCCAAGATATCAGTCTCGCATGCCTGGACTCCTTTGACACCATTCTTCAGTATCTGACTCAAGTAAATGACTCAAAGTTGCAGTCCCTATACGAACCACTCCGTAATGGTCGATTCCATATTCAGAGGGCACACCTTGATCGGAAAACAACAGAAAATCAGCTCCTTTTTTGTACCCTCTGCTCCTCCCAGACCTCGTACTTCGTCTGCTACCAGTGGTGTGTCGCTTGCTAGCACCACCTCCCTCCCAAGCGTTTCCTCAGTTGCTAGCACCTCGTGGAGCACTGTAGACACTGTGCCAGTCTCAGACTTAGACATGGATTTGGATGAATTAATGAGTAGCACGCCTGTGCCCATGGATATACCTGAACCTGACATTGTTTGTGAGGTGGAGAAGGACAGTGTGGGTAAGGGTAAAGGTAAGGGTTCCATGACAGGCAAGGGATATGGTCCTAAGAGTGGGGGTGTGAAGAACAGGGAGGTGGAGAAGAACAGTGCGATGGACATCGAGGTGGAGAAGAACAGTGAGGTGAAGAAGGACAGTGAGAAGGGGAGTGAGGTGGTCATGGACATTGAGGTGGAGAAGAACAGTGAGGTGAAGAAGGACAGTGAGAAGGGGAGTGAGGTGGAGAAGAACAGTGAGGTGGAGAAGAACAGTGAGGTGGAGAAGGACAGTGAGGTGGAGAAGGACAGTGAGGTGGAGAAGGACAGTGAGAAGGGGAGTGAGGTGGTCATGGACAGTGAGGTGGAGAAGGACAGTGGGGTGAAGAAGGACAGTGAGGTGGAGAAGGACAGTGAGGTGGAGAAGGACAGTGAGGTGGAGAAGGACAGTGGGGTGAAGAAGGACAGTGAGGTGGAGAAGGACAGTGAGGTGGAGAAGGACAGTGAGGTGGAGGTGGGGGGTGAAAAGGGGATGCTGCAGTAATTAATGCAGTGTTGGGGAGGGGGGAGGGAGGACATCAAGACTACAGACAAGAGCTATGAAGGGGTAAGTGTAATATAGCCTACTGTACAATACATATTGTAAAACTAAAATACATGTACTGTGTTTTCTATTACAGATTATAGGGTTCGAATAGGGTTGTCTTCGTTTTCTAGGTTGACGCGGACGTCTCTCTTGAAGTCGGATTTTTTCCGTAGTCTCCGATTTCATTGTTGTCTCGGACGGACATTGGTTAGGTCGGATTTTATCCTCTCTTAAGTCGGACATAAGTCGGACCCCGGACATCTCGGATTTTCGGTCATCTCGGACTGGGTCTCCCCCCAATTAGTCCGAGATAGCGAGGGTTTACTGTATTGTCATCATATTAGCCTAATCAAATAAAATCCCTTGAAAAACATATTTGTAAACACTAGCCTATTGGGTGTGAGTACAATTATAGGCTACCCTAATTTTTCATTACAGTATTTCCTAGCCTAATCCCTCTACTTTCTTTAAATATCCAAACAATATAACTTAACCTGAGAACCTAAGATAGGCCTAGGCTATGCTAACATACAGCGTTTGATTATGCCGAGTGTATAGGCTAACTTACTAACATTGGTAGTAGCTAAAAGTCTGGTAGGCTAAAAGAAAATTTATAAGATTAGAGCCCAAAATTGCTAATGAAAAAATTTGCCTACTTATTTTGGGCTGTATACAGTATGGTATGAGATTTTGTTGAAAATTTGGGATTGTTCTTGATCCCTGGCAAGCCTCAAAACCTGAATTTTCAAATTTATTACATTAACATGTGTCAAAATGTAGTCACACTGTGCACAATACAGTATTAATGCATTACAAGGACTGAATCAGCAAAGCAATAATAGTCAAATATAGCCTACTCAATGTTTGTAAGGAAAACTCCACTAGTCACCAGAGTCCCCCACACACTGTTTCAAATAAAATTTGTGGATTTTCTGTCTGAATTTAATTTACATACTTAGTATTCTCTAGTCTTGAAGGTGAGGAATAATTATGGTATTACATACAGTACATACAGTATATTACCAGGGGCAAATAACAGCAGTCAAATTAGACGTGAATGTAACTGCGAGTGTGCGAATATGAAAACAAAGCAGGCCGTACGCCCGCTAACACAACCCTTACTTTCTAGGCTTTCTAGGGCCTTTCCTAGCTGATGCTGAGAGGATTGGGTTCTAGTCATGTGGTGATGGGCTGGTCTATCAGAGTGAGAACTGAGCGATCTCTGCCATACCCATAGCTTACTCTGACTGTTCCTTTAACTTATATATTTTCTAGATCTCAAGTGACGGCGTCTTTTCCGTGGATTGACCTCCCAATCTACCAAGATTGGAAGCCAAAGCGTCACATTTTTCTCTTGCCCCTCAACTTTCTCTTCATAATTGCTGAGGGGCACAGGGCCCTGGGTGGGGCTTTGGTTTCCCGGGCGTTTCCGCACCCTCCTCAGCTCCCTGCCATGGAGTGGCTTCGGTCACCCAGGCTTTATTGTGGTCGGCAGGGAGGGTTCTGTGGGGGCGCTCGGTTATGGCCTTGGAATTGCTCGGGGCCTTGGGGCTGTTCGGCCAGGCAGCTTGGGGAACAACAACAACAACAACACAACCCTTACCCAAATAATTTATACAAATAAAAATAAACGGTCAAATTAGATAATTAATAAATAAATACCGGTAGCCTAAATAAATATAAACATTGAAAAACTAGTTTCAATAGCATAGTAAATCTACTATGGGCCATGAATTGTAATTTTTACCAAATTGGGCCAAATCAAATATAGCCTAGCTTCTATTTTTTGTTTGCTGAATAGAAAACAAATCTAGGCCTATAGGCCTATATAATATATAGGCTACAGAAGTTCAAGTTAGTATTTGAATTCAGCACACCAGAATATGTCAGGCTATAATGTGTATTGAACTTTGAAGGTAAATACTTCTCAATAGTGGGTTATTGTACGATTCCTATAGCCTAGTTTGTTATGTTTTGGTCAAATGGAAGACTTGACCTTGTAATTGAAAAGTGCTCATGCTTGATATACGGTACACTAATTCGCACTACATTCGGCTAATCTAATTTATCTCCATCCCTGTTTCCTATCATATCAGTTTATATGTAATTATATTCTTGGATAATAGCCTATAGGCCTAGGCCTAAATATTACAACAGAATATGGCTTGTTGGTGTACATGCGCGATTTAGAGCTAGGAACCTGTATTTATTAATATCATGTTGACAATTAATTCTTGTGTTTGTGCAAGTCAACAGCATATGCTTTGAAGACAATATTTGTGGTCTAAATCATTTTTTGGGCAACAATAATGCAAGTCAACCCTTCTTATTGTTTAATGTGCAGTTTGCTTGGAGGTTTGTGGTGTCTCCAGATTATTGCACAGGCGTTATAAGAGGGGTGAAAAGATTTTTTTTAAGTATAATAGGGGTTTGGAGAGATAGTAAAGGTGGATTTTATACTACTGTATATGGGGGGCAAGTTTGTCGTCTTTTGATGTCAGGGTGATGTAAGTCAAGGTGAGGGTGAGATCAGAGATGATGATCAGTGGTGGTACAGTACAGTACTGCTGTATGTGTACTGTGTGATTTTAAGTCAAGGTGAGGGTGAGGTCAGAGATGATGATGATCATGATCATCAGTGGTGGTACAGTACTGCTCTATGTGTACTGTATTCTGTTGGTGTACTGTATGTGGGATGTTTATTCAGTTGGGTGGTAATTTGATATGCTTGTGATTTTGTATGTTCTGATGACGGTTCCTAGGGCTGATGCAATGACATGTTTGCTGTGCTGTGGTAGGTCTCTTCCACCTACAGTGGGATATGCTTGATGTTGAATGTTCCTCCTTGTTGGGTTACTGCACTTCTGAGGTGGGTGCGGGCACTGTAGTGTCTGTGGCAATGGAGTAGATAATGCTCCACTGTCTCTGGGGTGAGGCAGTACGGACAATTTTCATCTTCTCGGAGTCTCATTCTGTACATATGCCCTCCCAGTCTGGTGTGTCCAGTTCTGAGGCGGAGAGCGGCGGTGTTTAAGGCTTTGTTCTTGTAGATGGAGTGTTTCCACACTGACCACTCTGACTTGATGTTACTGTATTGTGTGCCAGCTATGGTAACTTTCCACTCTTCTTTGAAGTCTTGGAGTACGTCTTCTCTGAGGATGTTTGTCCGGTCAGTTGTGGTGTAGGGTATGACAGGTGTTAGGTGGAAGGAGTGCATCCCTTTGGCTAGTCCATCCACTATTTCATTATGGAGGATGTCAATGTGGCTGGGTACCCATTGGAGGGATATTGTATATCCTTTAGAGTGGAGGGTGGTGAGGAGTTGGATTATAGGGTTGCCTACACTATTTCCTAGTTTGTCTTGGTGTTGTTGTTGTTCCCTAAGCTGCCTGGCCGAACAGCCCCGAGTCCCTGAGAAAGGCCATGGCCACGATCGGGCTTTCCCACAGAGCTCTCATTGAGTGTAGATTGTGTTGTTGGCGTAAGTGGTTGTGTGAAATGCAGTCTTCTATGATGTGTTTAATGGTATGGGGTGCTGTGTTACATCCCGGGCAGGTGTCGACAACGGAGTCATCCAGTCTCTTCTGATAGCTCAGGAGAGCTGGATGGTGTCCGCATCTCAGCCTGGCCAGGTGGACTCTGTCCTCGCGAGGAAGGGAGGATTCGGAAGGATGGATTTCGGGAGGTCGTGCATGCAGCTGCATGTTGTCTGTGAGTGAGTGGATGGATCGGTGAGAGATATGAGTATGGATGTGCTTCTGGAAGTTGGTTCGGGGTGGGCAGGGAGGGAGAGAGGACAATAATTGTGTGTGATACCGTGTGCTGGGTGTTGTTTTGATATTTCTTGGTGTCTGTGGGTGTGTTGCCATGTAGTTTAGTGGGTGGTCTTGGTTCGTGGAGGCTGCTACCAGGAATTGAGTGCCTCTCATGTCCAGATGGTCTTTGACTGAGGATTTTGGTTTCTTGATGTAGGTGATCTGTGGGTGCAGTAGCTGTGCAGCCTGTAATGATCTTCAGGGCTTTGTTTTGAATAGTCTGTAAGGTCTTATGATGTGTTTCAGCTAGGTTAGAAGCCCAGGCTGGGCTTGCGTATTCCATCACTGATCTTATGTATTGTTTATATACTGTGGTGGTAGTTTCTTTGTTGTGAGCAAGTGACCTGAGGGCGTTAAGTCTGGGTGTCGGTTTCTTTTTAATGTTTGTGGTGTGCTGTTTGAATGTCATATGAGTATCATATGTTACTCCTAGGATTTTGGGTGTGTGTGTATGTGTTAGGGGTGTGTTGTTTATGGTGAGTTGAGGTATGTATTCGTGTTCTCCTGTCCAACTTGTGAGCAGGGTTGCGGTGGATTTGGCTGGGGCTAGATTAAGTCTGTTTGTAGTGCACCAGCCATGTAGTGTGTTGAGATAGGGTTGAAGGAGATCTGTTGCTCTTTTTGGGTCATGGTGTGTGCATGTGAGTGTTATGTCATCTGCATAGGAGGCTAAGTTTATTTGGGGCGTATTGGGTGTAGTTATATCGTGCATGTACAGATTGAAGAGTGCGGGCGATAGGACGGATCCTTGTGGGACTCCGTTTGGAAAGTTTCTGATTTTAGATGACTGACCGGCAAAAGATCCGTGTGCACATCTGCCTGCTAGGAAGTTTGCCAGCTACCTTTTTGTGTTGTTGTGCATGTTTGTGTTGTAGATTTTGTTTGTTAGGTTGTGGCGGGGGATGGCATCGAAGGCTTTACTAATGTCGAGTGTGGCTAATAGTGATCTGTGTGGTGGTCTATCTGAGTTGATGCCGTCGAAAGCTCTTTGTGCAAGGTCTGTGAGAAGAGTGTTTGTGGAGTGCAGTGGCCTAAAGCCATGTTGTGTTGGAGCTAGGGGGAGGTCAGGTGTAATTAGTTGTAATACTAGGCGTTCCATGACTTTGGAGGGGGAGCAAAGGAGTGTGATGGGGCGTTGCGAGGAGGGTAGCATGGGGTCTTTGTTGGGTTTGGGGAATGTGATGATGATACCATGCTTCCAAATGTCTGGTATTGTGTTGTGTGAATAGCTGTAGTTTGATATGTTAGTGAGTGCTTGTATGCCTTGTGGTCCCAGGTATCTGAGGTGTATGTTGTCTAGGCCACAGGTGGGCGAGTGCTTGAGATTGTTGATGATATGCTTTGTCTGGTGATTGGTGAAGGGTGTATAGTCAGGGTCTGTGGGGAATTGTCTCTTACGTCGGATGACACGTCGGTCGTCTTGTGAGGTTTTAGGTGGCTGATATGCGAGAAGTGATTGATGAGAGTGTTTGCTTGTTGTTTACATGAAGGAGTAGAGTCTGTTGTGATTGCAGCATGTGATTGTGTTGTGTTGCTGTTGGAAAGTGTGATGCTGTTTAGTGTTTTGTAGAGTTTTTGGGGTTTGTTTGGTGATCAAGTGTTTGTAGGAAGTTATTCCAATTTAGTTCTTGTATTTTGTTGTTAGTTTGGGTGTTGAGTGCTTGAATTTGTTGTGTGATGTCTTGTGTGTGGGGTGCTGGGGAGTGTTTCAGTATGTCGCGTTGTCTGATGAGGTTTTGAATTTCTGGTGTGAAGTTGGGGTTGTGTCTTTTTCTGTTACCTCTTGGAATGTGTTTCTTGTCAGCATTTTGGATAGTTTTATTGAGTATGTGTACAGCATTGTTGATGTTAGTGATGGGTGTACTGTTTAGAGTTGTGAAGTGTTGTTCTGTCTCATTTGTGAATGCTTCCCAGTTAGCTCTTTTATAATTGGTGTATGTGTGTTTGTGGCTAGCTGGGGTGAGTCTGGTTTTGGTGGTGATAATGATCGGGAGGTGGTCAGAGCCTAAGGTTCTGACCACCCTCCAGGATGTTGTGGGGGCGAGTTCTGGGGAGCAAAAGGTGATGTCTGGAGATGATGGGTTATAGAGGGCTTGGTGAGGAATATGGGTATGTTGATGGATGTCGTTAAGGATGATGAGGTTATCGGTTTGGTTTTGTAGTACCAGCCCTCTGTCTGTGTCGGGGTTGTCGACAAACCAGGCCGACGTCTTGGCGTTGAAGTCACCACCCAGGATGATGTGTGGGGTGTTTGTGATGTGTTGTAAGTGTGGTCTGTATTCATTTGGTACTGTAGGGGATGTTTGGGGAGGGATGTATGTGTTTATGATGGTTATGTTGAAGTTGTTGCCAGTGCATATTTTAATTGACTGTATTTCTGTTGTGTTATCATTTGGGGGGAGGAGGGATTTGGTTTGTACACTGGTTACTATGTATGATATTTCTTTGTGTACCAGGGTGATGAGTCCACCGCCCCCGCCGACAGCCCGGTCTTGTCTGATGGTGGTGAAATTATGAAATGTGGGTGTTTTTTGTGTTGTGCGGAGTTTTGTTTCTTGTAAGATGGCAATGTGTATGTTGTGTTGTTTGATGAAGTGTGAGAGTTCATGTTTCTTTGTGTTGATGCCATCTATGTTCAGTTGAAGAATGTTAGTGTTATGTGCACGATGTATGTTGGGTGCTGCTGCACGAGGATGGGGTGGGGGTGGGGGTGAGGGAGGGGTTGTTGTGATGGGGGAGGTGGGGGGGGGGATTGGGGAGCAGGAGATGGGGGTTGGAATGGATTAGGATGGGGTGTGGTGTGTTGAGTTGAGGATGTGGATGGTATGGGAAGGTTAGGTGGGTTAGGGAGGAGAGGTGGACGGGTTTTAGGGGGGGGAGTGGATGATATGGGAAGGTTAGGTGGGTTGGGGAGGAGAGGTGGATGGGTTTTAGGTGAGGGATTTGACTGGGAGAGGGAGGGGCATGAGGAACAGGTCCAGGTGTTTGTGTAGTGTTTCTTGGAGGCAAGTGTTGTGCAGGTGAAGTGGGTCCAGTTCCCGCATGAATTGCAGAGAACTGAACCCTTAGTATGGCGACTCGAAGTGATGGGTTTTGAGCAAGTTGGACATATGTATGTGTACGTGGGTCCTGGGTTGCTCTCAATGTCTCCGGCTAGAAGAAGTCTTCAAGAAATGACAGCCGGAGAGTCATCTCTCGGTGTAGGAAAAACTGATGTGTGTGTGTGTGGTGTGAGAGGTGTGGAAATTCCCGGCGCGACCGAAGCCGCTCCAAGGACCCGTGCCCGCAGGGAGGGGGCAGGGGATGGTTGTGACGATTTGGCTCCCGAAACTGCTCCCCGCGGCCGGCATTCGGTTTTCCTCCACTGGTCGTTGATTTTGTCTTCGGCCGTGGAGGGTCGGCAGCCATCCGCGGTTGGCAGCCTCGGGAGGTGGCCCCACGGCGTAGACACTGCCACATCAGGATCATTAACACCTGTCTTGGTGTTATAGTTGATGGCTTGTATGGCACTTTTGGAGTCACAGCAGATGGTGATGGTGTAGGCACTTACTGGGAGGGTGTTGATAACCCCTAGTGCACGAAGGAGTCCGTAGAGCTCTGCAGTAAACACTGTGGTTAGTTTGGGTAGCTTCCATCCCATGGCAAGGTGAAATTTTGGGATCCATAATGCTGCAGACACAGATTTGCTGTTATTGTTACTGGTACTGATGCGTGATCCATCTGTGTATACATGGGTGGAATTTTGGTGCTGGGTGTGGAGGACTTCGAGGAATTCTTGCTTGAGCTCAGCAGAGTTGTTTTTCTTGGTTGTTAAGGTGATGAGGTCTGTTTGGACTTTGGGTGGAACGTATTCCCATGGTGGAACTAGTGGTACCATGGGGGTTGAGTGGCAACCAAGGAAAATGCGTGCTTTTCTGTGTATAATTTGTCCTACACACTCTCGGAAGGGTACTTTATGGATAGGAGTTGCTTGAGGCTGTACTGGTACATTGTGGAGAGAGCGGAGAATGGGTGGGAAGGTGGGGCAGCGTAGGTTTTTGAGAAGTATGTGGCACACTGTATGTCCCTTCTGGTGTGGAGTGGGATAAGGTTCGCTTCACACTGAAGGCTAGCCACAGGGGTTTATTTGAGGGCCCCCATTATGATCCTCATTGCTGAGTTTTGTACCACCTCCAGTTTATGAAGATGGGTCGGTGCAGCTGAGGCGAAGGCTTGGGCACAGTAGTCAAGTTTACTTCTAATGTATGCTGTGTAGAAAGTTCGAAGGGTCGTGGCATCTGCACCCCATGTTGTGCCTGCGATTGCTTTCATGATGTTCAATCTTTGATTGGTGTTGTATGTCAGGTGGTCTATGTGATCTTACCCTTGGAAACGTTTGTTTGACAAGGTTTGTTTACGACTTCAGGCATACCAACTGGTGTGCGCCTAGCTTCGCCTGTGGAACAGAGCTACCAACACTTCCGAAAAAAATTCCTTCCAAGGAATTCTTTAAGAATAGGCCTACCGAAGGGAAAGAAAATTCCTTGGAAGGGAAAGGAAAGTTAAGGGAAGGTATGGAGTTTTAAGAATATGACTCGTGTTAATCAGTTTAGTTCAGTTGAAAGTCGGGAAGTATTAATGCCTTTCCATCGGCACTTCCCTAGGCAGTTATATTTTCTGTTATACAGTACTGTACTTATTGTGTCTTTGTGTTCGTGCTCTTTTTCTTTATGCATCTGTCTTCTTAGTTAATCTCTTTCCTCCTTTTGTCTCTTGTTCTCCACATCTTATTTATATTTTCTTTTACTCTGTCGATATTTTTCTCTTTGAAAAGTAGATTCCCAATTACTTTATTTTCTTCTTCATATGGTTGTTGTAGTCCTGGTTCACATCTTCTTTCTTCTTGATAGGCTGGACACCACAGCAAGAAGTGCTTCAGATCTTCTCTATCATTGTTGCACAGATCACATCTAGTTAATTCTCCTTCTATAAACTTATTTCTATCTTTTAAATTTAGATTATTAGTCCTACACCTATAAAATATTATTGATAATTATTCCTCTTGATTTTCTCTGCGATGACGTTGCCTAATGTGCTACCGGTAAGCTACTCTCACATTTTAGTTTGTTAAACTTATACAATACTGTTGCATAACGATCACACACGCGCGCACACACACACACACACACACACACACGGAGCGAGAAACAGTCCAGGTGGAAACAAGAGAAGAGGAGACAAGCTAGGAAATAAATTGGGAGGGGTACGTACAAAAAAGAAAGGAACGGGCAGGGACGAGAAAAATAGGGAAAATACTGGAAACGCTAAGTTCATGTATACAAATATTGATGGGTTAATTTCCAAAAAGATTGAGTTTGACGAATATGTAAAGAGAGAGAGGCCCGGGGTAGTATGTTTGACTGAAACTAAGCTTAACCAGGAGGTGGACACGAATATAATTAGTTGTGCAGGATACAGTACATGGAGAAGAGACAGGTTAGGAAGGCTAGGAGGAGGAGTGTTGATCATGGTAGATAATAAAATTACTGCTAAAGAATTAAAACTTGGTGATAGCATTGCTGAAGTGGTAGCAGTTGAGATTGAGGATAATGATAGGTCAAAATTGGACATTGTATCAGTTTATTTACCTCCTAAGACTAAATCTTGGAGCAACGATGAATATAATTAATTAATTTTGGAAACCTTGCGTATGTTAGAAATTATTTGTAAAAGGAAAAATAGGCTTATTCTTGCAGGGGACTTTAATTGCGGGGAGGTGGATTGGGAATGTTTGGATGCGGGTCAAATGAAAATACTTGGGGTAGCAAATTTCTTGAACTAACAATGGGGTATCTATTAACACAACACGTTATGGAAAATACAAGATTTAGAGGAGGTGATGAACCATCAAGACTCGACTTATTATTCACCAAAGACCCCCAAGAAATAAAGAACCTAACATATTTGAGTCCCATGGGAAAAGCGATCATGCTGTGATTGAATTTGAATTGACAGTGGAATTTCTGGAAGGCAGAGAGGAGGAACATAGGGAATATAGACTAAATTATAGTAAGGCGGATTATGAATCATTACGAGGATACTTTGCAAATATAGATTGGTCATTTATTGAGCAAGAACAGAATATTCAGTAAAATACACCATGTTACTAGACATTTATAGGGAGGGGGTAGATAAATATGTACCAACATTTAAGGATAGAAAGCTGGCTAAGGAGAAAGAGTGGTTTAACATGCGATGTCACATTGCCCAGAACAAAAGGGACTCTGCATGGAATAAAGTGAGAAGGAGACACACCGAGGAAAAATGGAATGAGTATAAGAATGCTAGAAACAACTATGTCAGGATTATAAGAGAGGAGAAAAAGAACTTTGAAAAAGATATAGTAAACAAATGTAATAAAGAACCCAAACTGTTCTATAGTTATATCAACGGCAAAACAAAAATAAAGGACAAAATAACAAAGCTTAGGGTAGAGGGTCAATTATATGAAGACACAGTGGGTATGTGTGAAATTATGAATGATACATTAACATCCGTGTTTGTGGAGGAGGATGACTATGTAGAACCTGTGGTGGAATTGAACGAGATATAGGGACTAGAGTCGATAGAAGTCAACAAGGATGAACTAAAATCATTGTTGGAAGAATTGGACGTGAGAAAATCTATGGGCCCAGATAACATTGCTGGATGGGTATTAAGAGAATCTTCTGAACAACTAGTGAGACCTATTTTTAATATTGTTCAACACTCATTAAACAAGGGGGAACTTCCCTTAGAATGGAAACAAGCCAATATAACTCCAATATATAAAAGTGGAAATAAAGAAGACCCGCTAAATTATCGACCGGTATCCTTAACGAGTGTTATATGCAAGCTTTGTGAAAAGATTATTAGAAAAAGATGGGTGGGTATGTTGGAGGAGAGGGAAATAATTTCAAGCAAGCAGTTTGGGTTCAGAAAAGGTCATTCGTGTACCACAAATTTGTTGAGTTACTATGATAGGGTAATTGACATTGTACAAGGGAGGGAGGGGTGGGTAGATTGTATTTACTTAGATTTCAAGAAGGCATTTGATAAGGTGCCTCATAAGAGATTGTTGTGGAAGCTCAGGACTGTGGGGCGGGTTGAGGGAGTATTATTAAAGTGGATGGAAAACTATTTAATTGGGAGGGAAATGCGAACAGTAATAAAAGGAAAGTTCTCCTCGTGGAAAAGGGTAAAAAGCGGAGTGCCTCAAGGATCGGTGTTGGCCCCAATCATGTTTTTGGTTTTCATCAACGACCTTCAAATGGGAATAGGCTCATATATATCTCTGTTTGCTGATGATGCAAAAATTAATGAAGCATATTACAAGTAGGAGTAGTTGTGAAGAATTACAGAGAGACCTAGATAAGTTATATGAGTGGAGTCAAACTTGGAAAATGGAATTCAACACGAGTAAGTGTCAGGTTCTTGAGATGGGAAAAAGTAAATATAGACCTTCTTGGGGATATAAAATAGGAGATGAAATAATTAGTAAAGCTGTGAAAGCAAAAGACCTAGGGGTAGTTGTGGCAGACAGCTTGTCACCTGAACAGCATATAAATAAAATAACTGGTGAAACCTATGCAGTGTTGACTAACATGAGAATAGCTCTGAATTATTTAGATGAAGAGATGTTAGCAAAAATAATAGGGACAATAATACGACCAAGACTGGAGTATGCAGCAGTGGTGTGGTCTCCACACCTTATAAAACATAATAAAAAAACTGGAAAGAGTTCAGAGAGTTGCCACTAAGATGATAGCTAGCCTTAGAGACCTGCCTTATGAGGAGAGATTGGAGAGGCTAAAGCTGCCAACGCTGAGGGAGAGGAGAGAGAGAGGTGACATGATCATGATGTTTAAGTGTGTGAAAGGTTTTGAGAAGATCGACAAGGGAGATTTTGTGGTGAGGGACGAGGGAAGAACCAGGGGTCATGATTGTAAGTTGAGGAAAGTTATATGTAAGTCTGATGTAAGAAAGTTCAGCTTCCCGTATAGAAGCATTGAGTGTTGGAATAAGTTGGATGGGGAGGTGGTGGGAGCAAGAAATATCCAAACTTTTAAAGCAAAATTGGATAAATGTAGAGAGAGAGACAGGACAACACGAGCTTAGGCTCAAATCCTGTATACTACAATTAGGTGAGTACAATTAGGTGAGTACACACACGCACACGCACACACACACACACCTAACCTACCGACGGTGTATTTACTATAGTTGGGATCAATTACTTGGCACGGTATTCTTCCTCTTTTGGTGGGGTTGATGCACTTTCACCAATTTTCTGGTGTAGCCTTATCTTGCGTAGAGCATCATGAGTAATTTCCTAGACTCTTTTCAGGGATTGATCTCCATTTGAGTTTCTTTTCTTTACTTAATTTTTCAGATGGGCCCATATCAATTCAATTTGTATGTGACAGGGTATCCTATATATACGGTATTATATTCAGAGAACCAGACAAATTATGGTCATGGTTTTGCGGGTTTTTAACCCTTTGGCTGCGGGTGACGTTCTGGAACGTCCTGGCAAGTTACAGCAATTTCCAGGCTTTAAAAGCCTGTATAAACCGTAAAAATCGAGTGTCGGTGGGCGGGAGCGTGAGGGGCCCACCTCCGTCCCTCAGAGCAGCGAGCGGCTCACTGAGGTAGACTGTCTCTCGCGCGGGTCTCTCTCTCTCTCACAACAGTGTAGCCAAGCGAGCGAGTGCTACCAAATAGCGGGTTTCCCGCGTTTTACTGGCACCGCTGCGGGTGAACCAGACCACGTACGGGGCCCGTTCTGGTCTCATTTTGAAGCTATTTTCGCCTAGTTTTCGGCAGAATACAGTTTATTTAATGCAGATGCTTGATTTATCATTCAGAAGTGCCTGAATATGCCCTAAATAGCTGCAGCCAATGGGTTAAGTGTAAATCCTGTGCCTTCAGTCAGCTGGCTGTCGGGCAAAGTGGCTGTTCAATGGAGCGTCATCCTCCCCAGTCCCCATTTTCTGCGAGCTACTCTTATCCGTATTTTTATATTGATGTAAGGGTGTGAATTTATGCTACAATATAAATGTGTGTTATACCATTGCTTAGATTAAGCAGATTTCCTCCATTTTATGCTGTTTTACAAGACTCCAAACATTGTCCGAATGTGCAACTTGGCTTCCTGACTATGACAACTGATTAGTTTTATATTTCTCAATACTTTGGAAACACTTTTGTAGATTTACCTACTAAATTATCATTTTAGGGAACAATATAAATTTGTATTAATGCTTTAGATGATTGTATTGTCAAAACAATAATTATCACGTCTGTTGTTGAATAGAGGATAGCTGTAAATAGCGACGAAATCGAACAGTCGTCAACAGCCTATCACGATCCTCGAAGGTTCAGTGTTGCCATACAGGCCTGGTCAGATTAATTGGTCCCAACTATAGTGAAACCCATCCATGCGTTCTCTGGGGTTCAATCACCTGCTTAACCCTCTCACATCCTGACGTGATTTTTGAGCCTATTAGGGATACTTTAAAGCCTTTGTTACCGTCAGGGGTATCTATAAACCTTTAGTTTGTTTACTTCAACCTCTGCAGTTGTCTTTGAGTTAGCTGTGGGCAGAAAACTAATTTTGGAGAGGTAATTATAACCGTGAGAGTAATCTATTTCTTATTGCTAATCTGGCAACCTCTGCGTCCTATGGTCGTGAGAGGGTTAACACTCTTGAGTACCAGCGACGTATATTGTATCTAGCTACAGTATATTTAGACGATATTATGCAACTTAGGAAGGATCTGTGGTAGTTGTTGTTCCCCAAGCTGCCTAGCCGAACAGCCCCAGGGCCCCGAGCAAGGCCAAGGCCATAACCAAGCGCCTCCCACAGAACCCTCCCTGCCGACCACAATAAAGCCTGGGCGACCGAAGCCACTCCATGGCTGGGAGCTGAGGAGGATGCGTAAATGCCCGGGATAACCAAAGCCCCACCCAGGGCCCTGTGCCCCTCAGCAATTATGAAGAGAAAGCTGAGGGGCAAAGGAAAAATGTGACGCTTTGGCTTCCAATCTTGGTAGATTGGGAGGTCAATCCACGGAAGAGACGCCGTCACTTGAGATCTAGAAAATATATAAGTAAAAGGAACAGTCAGAGTAAGCTATGGGTATGGCAGAGATCGCTCAGTTCTCACTCTGATAGACCAGCCCATCACCACGGATCTGTGGTAGTTAAAAATGTTGGTGGAGATAGTTTGAAGCCTTATTATCGCTAGGCTACGAGCCGTTTTTGCTCAGTCACTGCTACCTTTTGCCCACAGTACCCCAGCTAGACTTTACTCGATTAGTAGATACAGAATAGTATTGAAGCTTTCCTTATGTATGATATTGTTTATGCACTATTGATTTCATGTGTTGCAAGCTTGGCTACTTTAGTGATTAGTGGCCCACGAGCACAATCCGAGTAGGCTATTGCCGTTGCATTTGCGGAGTACTTCTTTTTAATGTTTGCCATTTACTATTGCATATTCTTTTAATTATTCTTATGCCAATTTAAACCTTTAATAGTATTTAATTGCCAGTGTTTTCTTATTGAATTACTGTTCAAAATCCGATACGTACTTCTTACGAGCATCCGAGAAGCATCTAACTTTTTTCAGAAGATTCCTTGCTCGATGCTTAAGGACTATTAATTAACGTAACGTAATAGTGCCGATCCGAAGTAGAGGGTGGAGGACTTCTTAAGTTCTTAGTCAAGGGTGGATTACTTCGGCTTCGGCCAACACTATTCTTTGGTGTTGTTGTTTCTTACTTCTTTGTTTGATTGTTGACCATACTAGAGAATTCCTGTCTCTTTATTAGTCTGTTGTTGAACACTAGTACCGAGTTCTTGTATACCCCGTTATAGCAGATTGAACTCTGGAGGGTATTGGTGTTTTTTGTTCGGCTGGCAGTACTCAGGGGTTGGGATCGTGTGTTTCCGTTGTGGCAGCGAGCCGTATTCGAGTCCTGATTGAGAGCCCTTGTGTACCCGAGTGCCAGGTCGTAACAAATGGCTACAAATACAAATGGCTAGGATACAAAAGAAGTGGGTGAGGAGAGCGGGAGGGAGGCAAGAGGAGGGTGGAATGGTGAGGAGGGTGGAGAGGTTGCAGGAGGAGGAAGTCAGGGAGGAGTACAGGAGAGCAGTGGAAAGACGACTAGGTGGGTTCGACCTGGAAGTTATGGAGGAAGTGGAGGAGATGAGCAAGGTGTTTAAGGATGAGATCTGTGCAGCATGTGAGGAGGTGTGTGGAGTGAGGAGAAGAGGGAGGGGAGTGAAAGGTACAGCATGGTGGACAGAAGAGGTAAGAATAGCTGTGGAAGAAAAGAAGAAAGCATATAGAGTGTGGTTGGGTAGTAGAGGGAATGAAGATTCCGAGAGACAGAAACGAGCGAGGTACGTGGAGAGTAAGAGGGTGGTGAAGAGAGTAGTGAAGGAAAGTAAGAGAAGAGTAGATGAGGAATTTGGAAGGAATCTGAGTGTAAAATGGAGGGAGAGTAAGAAACTGTTCTGGAAAGAAGTCAAGAAAGTTAGGGAAGGTAGCAAGGGAAACAGTAAGGGTGTGAAAGATAAGAATGGGAGAATTCTAGCCGAGAAGCAAGAGAGCGTCGAAAGATGGAGGGAGTACTTCAGGGAGTTGCTAAATGAAAGGAATGAAGAGCCAGCAAACATAGCTGGATATGGTATGGGAGGGAGAAGAAGAGAAGTAGTGGAGGAGGAGGTGGGGATCAGGAGGTCAGAAGTGTGGGAAGCCATGAAAAGAGTGAAGTTGGGGAAAGCACCAGGAACAGATGGAGTGTGTGGGGAAATGTTGAGGTATGGTGGTGAGATAGTGATAGAATGGGTATGGAAAATGTGCAAACTAGCATGGGAGAAGGGGAGTGCACCCGATGACTGGAAGACTGGCATAATAGTCCCCCTATATAAGGGCAAAGGGGAAAGAGGAGTGTGTGGTAACCACCGAGGAATATGTCTTCTAAGCGTAGTAGGGAAGGTATACAGTAGGGTAGTGATTGAGAGAGTGAGAGTGAGAACGGAGAAATGGATAGGCGACGAGCAGGGAGGTTTTAGGAAGGGAAGAGGATGTGTAGATCAGATTTTTACCCTGAATTGTGTTGTAGAGAAGTATCTGGAGAAGAAACAAAAGGTGTATGTTGCCTTTATGGACTTGGAGAAGGCCTATGACAGAGTGGATAGAGAAGGTTTGTGGAAAGTACTTAGAATATATGGAGTAGAGGGCAAGTTGCTGAAAGCAGTGAACAGCATGTATGAGGGTGCAAAGGCGGCAGTACGTGTGGAGAGTGAGCAGAGCGAGTTCTTTGACCTGAATGTTGGTTTGAAACAGGGGTGTGTGATGTCCCCGTGGTTGTTTACTGTATATAATGGATGGAGTCATGAAAGAAATACTATCAAGAGCAGTGGATGTTGGTGTATCGCTGAAAAGGGAGGGAATTGAGTGGAAGCTACCTATACTGCTGTTTGCGGATGATACAGTTCTGATGAGTGATAATGAATGGGAGTTGCAGGGTCTGGTAAATGAGTTTGGAACAGTGTGCGAAAAAACGAATTGGAAGGTAAATACGGGGAAGAGCAAGGTTATGGTCTTCGAAAGGGGTGAAGTCACAGAGTGTGAGGTGAAGCTGAACGGTCAGGCTATGGAGATCGTCAACTCTTTTAAGTATCTGGGCAGTGTGTTGAGTAAAGATGGGACTATGGATGAAGAGGTGCGGGAGAGGGTACAACAGGGGAAGAAGGTTGTAGGAACGCTAAAAGCAGTAACAAGAAATAGGGTGGTCAGTATGGAAGTGAAGAAGTCCTTGCATGACAGTGTGGTAATCCCGACACTGACTTACGGAAGCGAAGCATGGACGTTGGTTGAGAGACTCAGACCAAGAGTAGAGAGCAGTGGAAATGAATTACTTAAGGAGTGCGTGCGGAGTTACATGGAGGGATAGACAGACTAATGAGGAAGTAAGAAGGAGGTGTGGTGTGGAGGTAGATGTGCTGGAAAGTGTGAAAAGGAACAACTTGAGATGGTTCGGCCATATGGAACGTATGGAAAGCGAGAGAATGACTAAGAGGGTGTACGAGAGCGAGGTGGAGGGACAGAGGGGGAGAGGTAGACCGAATATGAGGTGGAAGGATGGAGTGAGGAACTACATGAACGAAGGCGGTGCTGGTTGGGGGGAGGGGCGTCGACTGACTGGGGACAGAGGTGCATCGGGGCGGTTCGTTCGTGGCCACCCCTTCGGGGATCACGGCGTCAGGCAATAGATAGATAGATAGATAGATTATTGCTAGAGGTCCTTCCTGAACTGAATAAAATCGTCTAATGGTTGCCAGAATATGATAAAAGGGACGTCCCTGGTACTGAATGGGTTAAATTGTTCCATCCATTAGTTTATCATCATTCCTCCAGAAAATAGTACAAAACTTGCCATCCATGAGACTGAGAATAGCGAGCTCTGCACAGTCAAACTCAATGGTTCGCAGGAAAACCTTGCTCATAGACTACTATTACGGGGGGATGGTTTGCTTTTCTGGACCCCCTTCTCCCTCGTGTTTAGCCCCATTAGTTTTCAGATTATAAGATGTTCGCCCCATTCGTTTGTCGATTTAAGAGTTTTCACCCCATTTATTTATCAATATTAAGACCTTTCGTGCCATTTAGCAAGGGACTAGGGTTCTCGCAGAAAGGCTCCAGTCTTGCCATTATTCTTGACTTACAGTGTGCTGGCTTAATAACCATTTAGGTGTCTATTTTTTTGGCAAGCATTAGCGAGCCTGTAATATTACTATATTACAGGCTCACCAATACTCGCCAGGCCTTCGGTCGGGACACTTTCTATCGAAAAATGTACAAATTAATCTTGAAGGGAGGTCTTGGGATTTTTTTTTTTTTTTTTTTTTTTTTTTTAAAGCTTGATGGAGGTCTAGGGAGGAAACTAAACAAAATACAAAAATATAATTAAATTGGAAATAAATAGCCCCATCCCCCTTAACCTAAGAAGTGCGCAGGGGGGGTAGTGGCCACCCCTCCCTGTGCAGAGGTATTTAGGCTGTTTTCTTCACTCAAATCGTCATCGTACCATAAATATCATTAATACTTATCTATATGCGCCTATTTTACGTTGATTATGAAGATATTAACCTGTTCTATCTATCTATTGCCTGACGCCGCGATCCCCGAAGGGGTGGCCACGAACGAACCGCCCCCATGCACCTCTGTCCCCAGTCAGTCGACGCCCCTCCCCCCAACCAGCACCGCCTTCGTTCATGTAGTTCCTCACTCCATCCTTCCACCTCATATTAGGTCTACCTCTCCCCCTCTGTCCCTCCACCTCGCTCTCGTACACCCTCTTAGTCATTCTCTCGCTTTCCATACGTTCCATATGGCCGAACCATCTCAAGTTGTTCCTTTTCACACTTTCCAGCACATCTACCTCCAGACCACACCTCCTTCTTACTTCCTCATTAGTCTGTCTATCCCTCCATGTAACTCCGCACGCACTCCTTAAGTAATTCATTTCCACTGCTCTCACTCTTGGTCTGAGTCTCTCAACCAACGTCCATGCTTCGCTTCCGTAAGTCAGTGTCGGGATTACCACACTGTCATGCAAGGACTTCTTCACTTCCATACTGACCACCCTATTTCTGTTACAGCAATAAAACAAGTGGAAACGGAGTTTGGCTGGTCAAAATCGGCAACAGAGGCCGGGAGTTGTAATCATCGAGTGTGAGCCAGCCTCCCGCTCCTCCCCACGTCTGGAGAGAGACTGTCGATCGATACTCTCTCTCTCTCTCTCTCTCTTGCACTCGCTTGGTAACACATACAAGCACAGCTTGCTTATGAATCGCTATTGATAGCACGAAATATATTGACGAAATAAGGGAAATAGAGAGAGAATAGGTGATAATTGAAGGTGGGGGGGGGAAGGGTGGAAGGAGGGGATGTGGAGATGTGGAGATGTGGAGGAGTGATATTTGGCATGGCCAAGGGGCAATACAAAATTAAAAAAAAATTATACTGGGCTGATTTAAATGTTTTTTTTTAGGCCTTGGATTATATGAAGAGTTCCGCAGTGCACTGGTAAAACTCTTATTAGTGTTTCAGCACTTGCTGGGTTAATTACATGAGTTTCTTTTGCCAGTCCTCGTGTGTTTCTATTGTTCCATCTCTAGGTCACGTTGTACAGTTTACTATAGGTATAAGTCGTGTCTCCGCAGTCATTATGTTTTCCTAGCTGTGTACTGTATTAATGTCTGTCAAATGTTGAATAGGGTGTGTAAAGAAAGGAACATGATTGTATATCTCACTCGAAACTATTGATTAAAGCTTAGATAGTGCTGACACAAATGATTGATAGAAATATTCTGTGTGCCGCGACATAACTTATTTACTGATGTAGCCCTTTCAAAGCATCAATTTTGTGCACGGTGTGACTATATTTTGGCACGTGTCAATGCAATAAGTGTCAACATTGCCAGGTTTTGAGGCTTGCCAGAGATACGCTATCAACAATTCCCAGTAATACCATACCGGTACTTTACATAACTAAAAATAGCTAGGCATATACTGTAATATTAATATACATTTGTGGGCTAACAGTAATAGTGGTCAATCATCTTATATACTCATTTAGCCTACCTTACCAGTACCACATATTGGGTTAGGCTAGGCGGCTAGGCCTAGGCTTAGCCTATAGCCTACAGTAGGCTACATCATCATGTAAGCTAGCCTAGCCCAGGCTAATCTATTTTTCTTATGAATTTCATGACTCATACAGGATTGTAGGTCTAAGTTTTTTGTTTTCTTAGGCTACATCCCCACTGAATAAACTAACCTAGGCTAGTCTCTGTCCCTCTAGGCCAGCCCATCATAATGTTCAAGCCAACATTTGTTAGATTTTGTCAGAATTGGCTCACCTCAGATAGGCTATCTGGATTTTAAAATTTTGTGAATTTATTAGGCCTATGGGAAGGATGTAGTATTTGGACATACTACATGGCGCCTGCCTTGGTTTACACTACGCGGAACGGCGGCAGCAGTGAACGCTCACGATCATGTTCCAGTCTATTTTGACTGCCGTGGGATACAATAATAGGTTGACGGGGAAGCCCCCCTCACCCCCCCCCCATTACATGTCGTCATCATCATATATTATATTACCAGCAGGGGCCAATAATAGAAAAAATAACCGTTAAAATAGACTGGAATGTAACCACGAGCGCACTGCCTATGTAAACATGACCGTACACCCGGATACATCCTTCACGATTCACGAAGGATGTACTGTAGTATCCTGGTGTACGGTCATCATGTTTACATAAGCCGTGCGGTTGCGGTTACGTTTTCGACTATTTTGACTGCTTTTTTTAAGTAATTTGCCCCCTGCTGGTAAAATGCCTATACAGTATATGATGATGACAATAAGTCATGGGGGAGTGAGGGGGGCCCTCAACCTAATGTTGTATCCCACGGCAGTCAATATAGACGGTCCAAGACGGAAACGTGATCGCGAGCGTGCGAGTAGTGTAAACAAGGCAGGCGATAAGCTCGAAATTCCTCGAATACTACATCCTTACCTTTATTACTTTATGTTATAGAAAGTCCGAGTTACCTTTTCACTATAATATAATATTTTCCCTGATTTTCATAGCCTTGTACACTATCAGGGAGCGTGTTTTTAGATTATTCGGTAGCTACCGGGTATCTTAACTACAGTTCAAGGAGACTACAGCATCAGTTTGCACGCTCTCTGTGTTTACTTCTAATTTGACAGTGTTTGGTGTTCAAACCCCCTCCCCCCCAGGACATAATTGTCATCATCATAATCATATATAATGCCAGCAGGAGGCAAATAACCACTGGCCGAGGGATGATTTCAGAAAAAAAGTGGTCAAATCTGACGCATAGAGCGTGCTAATATTGCGGCAGTGTCTGCTTGAATATTGTCATCATATTAGCCTAATCAAAACAAAATACCTTGAAAAACCTATTTGTAAACACTATTCAATACCGATTGGTTGTGAGTACAATTATAGACTACCGTACCCTAATTTTGCATTACAGTATATCCTAGCCTAATCCCTCTACTTTCTTTAAATATCCAAACAAAATAACTTAACATGAGAACCTAAGATAGGCCTAGGCTAGGCTAACATATAGCGTTGCATTATGCCGAGTGTATAGGCTAACTTACTAACATTGGTAGTAGCTAAAAGGCTGGTAGGCTAAAAGAACTTTTATAAGATTAGAGCACAAAATTGCCTACTTATTTTGGGCTGTATACAGTATGGTATGAGATTTTGTTGAAAACTTGGGATTGTTCTTGATCCCTGGCAAGCCTCAAAACCTAAATTTTCAAACTTATTACATTAACATGTGTCAAAATGTAGTCACTGTGCACAATATTAATGAATTGAAAGGACTTAATCAGCAAAGCAATTATAGTCAAATATACTCAATGTTTGTAAGGAAAACCCCATTAGTCACCCGAGTCCCCCACACACCGTTTCAAATAAAATGTGTGGATTTTATGTCTGAATTTACTTTATATCCTTAGTACTCTAGTCTTGAAGGTGAGAAATAAGTATGGTATTATGACATACAGTAGATAAGGGAATATAATTAGATCTACTGTCAAAGGGGGTAATTGTGGACACCTGGGGCAATTGAAGACAGGTAATTATAACCTAAATTATAATTATTCAGGATTTCTGTCTTTAGTAGCAAAATTATGGCTTAATGGTGTTGTGTATGATAAAAATGATAAGACCCTTAGGCCTATATATTAAATAATGAGGATTTTATGGACTCCTCTTAATTGCATCAGGTGTCCATAATTACCCACTTTTACGGTACCGGTATGTATTTCTATCCACCAGTTATAGGCTATCTCAAGCGCTTTTCCTCCCATTTTTATCGTCAACTCTAATTATGCCTGATTATGTGAGCAATCCGTAAGAAATTGGGCAAGGCCTTGCAAAGATCTTTGCCTAACTACATGGTAACTTAGCCTTTACCAAATTATATTGTAGCCTAGCGTTTGAGGGGGGAGTAAAAAACATGAGAATATCCTCCAATCTTGAAAACTATGCTAATGAATAACCTAATATGATGAATAACTTACTCATTGATGCATAAATCATAACTATTGGTGATGCAGCTTTTATTCAGATTACCCAAGAACAAAAATAAATGTCAAAATTGGAAGAATCGTATACTGTATAGGCTAATAAAGGTTCAGTATTATCCAAGCAACCTTTCGCGGAAATTCGCACGCGAACCGTTAAGTTCACTTCTATTTTGTAAGCTTCTTAAGTTGAGGGGGGCCTCACCTTTCCAGGAATTATTTTCATGACTATATATATATTGTCTGCAGGAGGGCAATTAACAAATAATGGAAAGGGTTGTGTTAGCGGGCGTACCGTCCACTTTTTATACAAAGTCACACGTTCACAGTTAAATTCGCATCTAATTTGACTGCTGGTATGTGCCCCTGCTGGTATTATATATGATGATGACAATAAGTCATGGGAGGTGAGGGGGACAAAGCCCCCCACAACTCCACAACCCATTATTGTATCCCACGGCTGGTATAAAACAATTTACTCAACACCTGGCCGTGGGATACAACAATGGTTTGAAGGGGGCTTTGTTTCCTATTACCTTCCAAGACTTTTGTCATCATTATAATAATAATAATAGTTCTTAAAGCTAGCGCATGCTAAGCTAGCTAAGGATAGCTCAATAAGGCCGATTAGGCGTATTTCCATTGGGGTCCTGTACTACTACCCCATCCCTTTGCTCATGAGGGATGGTAACGACTCAGTGCTTGTGAAAAATCTTTAATGCGCCGAGCGTGGGCGCGAACCCGGGCCTTCTGGGTGGAAGTCCGAGACGCTAGTCACTACACCAAGCGAACCGCTTGGAGCAAATAACAGCAGTCAAATTGGACGTCAATGTAACTGCAAGCGTGCGACTATGTAAACAAAGCGGACAGTACGCCCGCTGGCACAACCCTTACCCAAATAATGTATTAACCCTTCCTGCCCGGGTGTCCTTTTAAAAGGACACCACAAAATAAGGGCAGCAGCCCGGGTGTCCTTTCAGGAGATAATAAGCTTGAAAGCCTATTCAGCTTGGTTTGAACGCTGTGCGTCCGACGCATGTAAACAAAGCCGATCGTTGCGTCACCGCACCTCCGAAAACAATAAGGAGACGTCGGATCAATGTTATTGTTGTGACGTCAGACGAAATTAGTGTCTGAAAAGCTCCGATATTGTCAACATCGCAGCAAAATTCGCTCCACGGAAATCGTCATCTCAACTGAACCAGTTGACTTACAGAGCTCTACTCAACGCCAGTCTACAGATTGGAAACCGCACTACGTTTATAGATGCGTGGGAAATTTCTAGCAGTTAAACTAAACAAAAATACGGTAGCCTAGACCTAGACGTTTTTCGGCCAGATCGCCCGGGTAGCCCACACTGTCCTTTGGAGGACCAGCCCGGGCCAGGAGGGTTAAAATAAAATAAACGGTCAAATTAGACGCATAGAGGTTATGACCGTGAACATGCGAAAGTTTTGGCAAGAATGTAGTTACCGGGTGTACCGCCCGTCTTGTTTACACTACGCGGACGCTCACCATCATGTTCCCTTCTATTTTGACTGCCTTTGGATACAAAAATACATTACCCTAACCAAACCACCTAACCTAACCTAATCTAGTATTATAGATTTATAAGTATTCATTTTATTGTAAGTATTTATAGATGATTTATGTTGTATGTCGGTAGTGGTACACCCGGTAATTACATCCTTTCGAAAGTTTTCTTGAATTAATTAAAAAAAAAAAAAAAAAAAAAAAAAAAGTATTGCATAGCCTAGGCCTAAATAAATAAAAACATTGAGAAACACTAGTTTCAATATTAAATCTAAGTGCAATTTTACCCAAATTGGGCCTACATCAAATATAGCCTAGCTATTTTGTTTTTGTTGAGAACACAAATATATATAGTCCTAGGTACCCAAATTGGGCCTACATCAAATATAGCCTAGCTGCTATTTTGTTTTTGTTGAGCAGAAAACAAATCTATATAGGCCTATAACCTAGGCTATATACAGTATATAAATACAGAAGCTCAAGTTAGTATTTGAACTCGGCACACCAGAATATGCCAGACTAGGCCCTATATTGTGTATTGAACTTTAATTAAAGGTAAATGCTTCTCAATAGTGGGCATGACATTGTCATCATGATCATCATATACAGTATATTACCAGCGGGGGCAAATAACAGCAGTCAAATTAGACGTGAATGTAACTGCAAACGTGCGAATATGGAAACAAAGCAGACGGTACGCCCGCTAACACAACCCTTACCCAAATAATGTATAAAAATTAAAAAACGGTCAAATTAGATTATTAATAAATAAATACCGGTAGCCTAAATAAATATAAACATTGAAAAACTAGTTTCAATAGCATAGTAAATCTACTATGGGCCATGAATTGTAATTTTTACCAAATTGGGCCAAATCAAATATAGCCTAGCTTCTAATTTTTTGTTTGCGGAATAGAAAACAAATTATAGGCTAGGCCTATATAGGCTAATATATAAATACAGAAGTTCAAGTTAGTATTTGAACTCGGCACACCAGAATATGTCAGGCTATAATGTGTATTGAACTTTGAAGGTAAATACTTCTCAATAGTGGGTTATTGTACGATTCCTATAGGCTAGCCTAGTTGTTACGTTTTAGTCAGAAATGGAAGATTGACCTTGTAATTGAAAAGTTCTCATGCTTGATATACGGTACACTAATTTGCACTACATTCGGCTAATCTAATTTATCTCCATCCCTGTTTCTCATCATATCAGTTTATATGTACAGTAATTATATTCTTGGATAATAGCCTATAGGCCTAGGCCTAAATACTACAACAAAATATGGCTTGTTGGTGTACATGCGCGATTTAGAGCTAGGAACCTGTATTTATTAATATCATGTTGACAATTAATTCTTGTGTTTGTGCAAGTCAACATAATTTGCTTTGAAGACAACATTTGTGGTCTAAATCATGTTTTGGGCAACAATAATGCAAGTCAACCCATGGAAACGTTTGTTTGACAATGTTTGTTTACTACATAAACACTTAGTGAGTGCACATATACAAGAAACAAAGACCGAAACAGAAGGATTGAAGTGAAAATAAGAGAAAAAAAAACAGTGACTAAGAACATGACGCCAACAATGGCCGGGGATCAAAACAAACCCGACCCAGAGTGCCCCGACTGCGGAATCAAGTTCGCAGGTGAAAAAAATGCAATCCAATGCGACTACTGCCAGGATTGGCTGCACTATTTTTGCACAGAACTCCCTGCCTATCAAATTCTCAACTATGCAAAAACGGCAAGGAAATTCATGTGCAAAACATGCTGCCTAACAAAGCTTGACACAAAAGGTGAGTGGGTGGCCGAGGCAGAAGCAGCCGTTCTCCAACACAAGGAACGAATAACCAAATCTGGAGCGATAAGTAAGGTAAGAAAAATCCATGTTCAGCCCCAGAGCAACAAAGATGTCACCAACACGCCAGCTGACAATAGGCCTACTCCAACAACCAAGGAATTAACTGGGGACACTGACCTAGGCCAAGGCCTACCCATAAGCCCAGAAGTAGCCTTAGGCAAGAGTGACGGTGACAACCCCCATACCAGTAACACACCAAACGTGGCTATAGGCCTAGATCTAGGGATGGGGAACACACCAGGAAATATTAGCATCACAATGCCAGATGCACATAGCCCCCCCACCGCAACACTAGCAGACACGGCAGAGCCCCCTCAAAATGCAGCAAGACAGGTGAGGTCGGGGACCCCAACGAGCACACACCCCACATGCAACGGATGCGGCCAAAATGCTCCTACATACAGTAGAACAGGTGAGGTTAGTGCTGTAAATACAAATTCATGGAGACCTAGGCCCAGAGCTGATTACAGGGGCACCGATATTAGGAGGAAAAGAATAGAAGTATGCAATTTCTACCTAAGAAATGAATGCCGATATGGAGTAGTGGGCAGGGGATGCAAACAAGACCACCCAAAAATATGTGCAAAATTCATGAAGCACGGGCGGGATGAAAGAATAGGTTGCAAGCGTGGATGGAAATGCATCGACTACCACCCATATGTATGCAGAATCTCAACTCAACAAAAGGGCATGTACTATGAGAGACTGCAATCTTCCACACATCAAGGGAACCAAAATACTGACGCCAAGAAACAACGTCAACAGACCAAGGGAACACGCTACAGGACACATCCAAAGGGAATTTGCTTACACACCAACATATGAGGAAAAAATAGAAAGCCAACGCAATGCCCTCAGAAGCTGGCCAACCATCCAGCAAACTCACAAGGCCAGACCAGCAGCGGTACACACGGCTATGCCCGACCAAGGTGCTTTTTTAGAGGTAGTAATGGGACGTCTTCTGGAAGTGGAAAAACGGTCTCAAGTGATAATGGAGAGATTCCTAGCCCAAACCGAGGGGCCAGACATGAACCACAGAGGAAGGTGCAACTACCACTAACTAGTTTTGTTGTGGGCAACATCTGAGGACTTTACCCACGAAACAATCAATGTAAAGTCCCTATGTTGGGAGAAATTGCAGAGGAAGACAACTCAATTTTTCTAGCCCTCACAGAAACACACCTGAACGAAAACATTTTGGATGCAGAGATCAATATCCATAATTTCACTCTATTCAGAGCCGACAGAGAGGACAGAAGCCACGGAGGAGTAGCACTCTACCTAAGGGAGGATATGGCTGCAAATACCGAAACTTTAGTTGCATTCTCAAACGGCACAACAGAGCTACTAGCAGTACACATAAGACAAACCGACATGCTCATCATAATTTTGTATCGACCTCCAAACACCACAGGGGAAATTTTCAAGGAGGTCACAGAGAAAATACAATCACTCCTACAAAATCTTCCAACTCCCGCTACAGATGTCATCATCACAGGAGACTTCAACCTGCCCATCATCAATTGGGCAACCATGAAAATAGATGGAGGAACCAGGGATGAAAAACAGCAAGCCAAGGAGCTAATGACTATCATGGACACTGCATACATGAAGCAATACATCGAGGAACCTACAAGAGGCAACAACACACTGGACTTACTATTTGGCAACAACTTCGACCTGGTACACTCGTACGAAACTGTAAAAACTATAATGTCCGACCACAGCCTCATCAAAGTTAGAACCCCCACACCAACCGCCACACCACCAAGAAGATGTCAACAGGAATCAAGCCAAATACCCTGCACCTCTCTGAAAGATCTCAACTTCTACAGCAAAGATATAGACTGGGACAGACTGAGAGCAGAACTGGCAGGAACTGATTGGAGGGCACTATTCGAAGATAAAAACGTCGACGAAACTCTCAGTATCCTCCAGCAACAATGCCTGGAGACCTGTAAAACACCATACCACCCAAATCAAGCAGGAAGCAGATCAAGCAGATTCCCAGAGATAGAAAAATACTAATGAAGAAAAGGACGTACTTGAGAGCCAAGCAAAGGAAGACCAGCTATGCGCACAATATCACCAAACTACAAGAAGAGCTTGATGAAGTTGAACGTAAACTCATCCAGTCACACCAAGAGCAAAGAACACGCGAAGAACTACAAGCAGTTGCAAACATACGAGTAAATAGCAAATTCTTCTATGCATATGCAAAAAGGAGACTCAGGAACACCACAACAATAGGACCACTTGCAAAACCTACGGGCGAACTTGAGAGTGACCCAACCGAAATGGCCAAGATACTCAAACAGCAGTATGAAAGTGTCTTCAGCCCGCCAAATGAAGACAAGAAAATCGAGAATGCAACAACTTTCTTTGGCAACGCTCCAGAGACACCACATCAACTCTCCTCGGTAACAGTATCAACAGAGGACATAATAGCAGCCATCGACAAGATTGGACCAAACTCTGCAGCAGGACCAGACGGCTTTCATGCCCAACTGCTAAAAAACTGCAAACATCAGCTAGCCCTGCCTCTAAAACTGCTGTGGAGCAAGTCCCTCCAAACTGGATATGTACCACAATCCCTAAAAGAAGGTAATGTCACACCAATACACAAAGGGGGTAGTAAAGGCATAGCCAAAAATTACAGACCAGTGGTGCTGACGTCACACCTTATTAAAATCATAGAAAGAACAATAAGAGCTAAGATGGTCAGCTTCCTGGAAGATAATGAGGCGTTCAACGAGGGGCAACATGGCTTTAGAAAAGGCCGCTCCTGCCTCTCACAACTACTATCACACTACGACAAAATCCTACAGGATATTCAAGACGGAGAAAATGTAGACGTCATATATCTAGATTTCGCCAAAGCTTTTGACAAGGTGGACCATGGGATCCTTCTACATAAACTCAAATCACTGGGAATAGGGGGAGACCTTGGAAGATGGCTCCACAGCTTCATCACCAACAGAAAACAAAGAGTCACGGTTCAAGGAAGCCTATCAGAAGCAGGTGGGGTCATCAGCGGAGTACCACAAGGATCAGTACTGGGACCTCTCCTATTCCTCATCATGATAGGAGACATCGACAGGGACCTGGAACACTCAACAGCCACATCGTGTGCAGACGGCACCAGACTCATGAAGAAAATCACCTCACAACATGATGCTCAGCTACTACAACAAGACTTGGACAAAATCCTGAAGTGGGCAGAAGAAAACAACATGGCCCTAAACGGAGACAAGTTCGAGCTTCTAAGGTACGGGAACAAGAGAGCACTACAAAACGACACCAACTACAAAAGTGGACAGCAAGAAATTACCGCCAAGGACACAGTGAAGGACTTGGGAGTAAATATGAGCAGTGACGCCACTTTTTCCCAGCATATTACCAAAGCCACAACAACAGCAAAACAAATAGCAGGCTGGATCCTGAGAACCTTCCACACAAGAAATGAGAGGTGTATGCTAACATTGTGGAAGTCACTGGTCCTACCACGACTGGAGTACTGCTCCCAGCTCTGGTCTCCCCAAAAAGTAGGAGAAATAACAGAAATTGAAGCCACCCAGAGGACATTCACCAGTAAAATCCATGGGTTTCAACACTTTAACTACTGGGAGAGACTTAAGGAGCTGCAGCTGTACTCACTTCAAAGACGTAGGGAGAGATACATCATCATCTACGTCTGGAAGATTTTGGAAAAAAAGGTACCAAACCCAAACATCCAAGAGACTCAGCACCAAAGGCGAGGGAGGCTGTGCTATGTGAGGACTACGCCGGGATCAACACAAAAAATCAAATCCCTGATCCATCACAGCTTTACATACAATGGAACCAGACTGTTCAACTGTATACCAGCCCCTCTCAGGAACATGACTGGGGTGTCTCCAGACACCTTCAAGAAACACTTGGACATGTGGCTGGCCAAAATACCGGACCGGCCACCAACACCAGGATACCCCAGCACCAACTCCAACCGACTTCTGGAATGGAGAGTGGAAGAAAGGGAGCTGCCTGGTCGCAGTGGAGCCCCAGCTCAACTGTGTCACTAACGGACGGAATACAACTAAGTGCACTAAGTGCACTAAGTACTTCAGGCATACCAACTGGTGCGCACCCAGCTTCGTCTGTGGAACAGAGTTACTAACACTTCCGAAAAAAAATCCTTCTAAGGAATTCTTTAAGAATACCGAAGGGAAAGAAAATTCCTTGGAAGGGGAAGGTATGGGTTTTTAAGAATACGACTCTTGCAAGTCCCTTTTCGCTTCAAACTTGTAGACTACGAGGTAAACTCATTGAAGCCTTTAACCCTTTCTGTACCAGAAACGTTTGTTATATATACTTTATTCTAGCTATATTTAGACTATTTGATGCGGTTCAGGAAGGATCTATGGTTGTTGTTGATCGAGATAGTTCGAAGCTTTATAATAGCTAGAGATCCTTCCTAAGCTTAACAAAATTGATTAGTAGTAGCCAGAATATAATATAAATTATGTCGATTGTACAGAAGGGGTTACAATTCTACACAGTATATCAAGGCGGATTTTAACAATGAATACAATACGCAACAACAGCTGGAAGTTGGAGTTGAAGAAAATTATCACTATACGTGGTTTCATATCATCTGACATTAAATTACAACATCCTTACCTCAATTTATCCTCTATTACTAACATTTTGAAACTAAGTGTGCTGTTAATTATGAAAACTCGGTAATTAGATATTGCTGAGACATAATACATTCCGATTATTCCATAAAGTATAAAACCGTCAGTTGGGTAAGGGATTCAATTTGGTGTCAGATGAAATGGAACCGACTATAGTATCTGTGGAAACCTCTTCCCATATAATATCTGCTCTACCAGACTTAGTTAAGAAGTTGCAGAAAATACTGCACTATGCAGTCTTTTTATATTCACCAACCATATCTTAATGGAATGGACTACATAGTTTTGAGAAAACAGTTATTCCTTGTGACTCACTCTCATTCTCTCACTCTCACCTTCACTCACTCATTCTCTCATACAAACTGTTCATAACTTAATCAAATTATTCCAAGAAATGTAGAATGTATATGACAGGGATACAGCCATGGACAATTACATGAACAAGTACCACATATTATTGGGGTAATGGATACGGCCATTTCACCGTACACTCCAAGACACAAATCCCGGAACAATATGAAGTCAATTTCGAACAGTCAAGCAAATCTCCGAAATGAAATTATTGGGTATAAAATTAATTAAAAGATTCGATCAGGTTAGGGATAGCTTCGAAAATATAAGGCCACGAATTGTGTCCTAGAGAGTATTACATCCATATGGTGGTAACTAATTGAATAACAACTTGGGGTGGGTTCTTATCAACGGATTCCTGTCAATTAAGATTTTCCAGAGGGATTTTCCCCTGGTTTACTGTTATATACTGTATATTGTTTTATACTGAGATTATTTAGCCACTCTTCAGCTCTCTAAAGATGGTTACTTCTGGAAGATTAAGTAGGCCTACTGCTCTGGTTTCCATCACAGAAAGAACATTTAGAGCAATTAAAAAGAATCAGAGTCCAAGCTAGTTTTTTGGATTAGGGTCTATTTTACAGATTAGGAGATTGATCTACGAGCATCACTTGAGAGTTCTGAGTCACATTTTAGCAACAACTCGTAGACTGCGAGGGTAACTTATCGATTTATTTAGATTACTAATTATGTACGACAATGAAACTTATAACACGATGTTTGACAGTAAAACCTATCAAAACTAGGTCAGGAAGTTAGCGCTCAGGGATATTTACCACACTTATACAAGGAATCTTCTCCACATACTAGATACTCACTACCTATTACAACAAACTTTTCTCAGAGGTAAAAATAGCTCTTCAGTAAGGCCATTTAATAAGAGGGTACATTATAGTTTACACGCATTGCAATTAGCGTTAGGTGCTGTGCAATCTCATATACAGTATTCTTTCAATTATACTGTCTCGTTGGCATGGGCTGTAATATCTTTTCAGATACCAACTCGTCTTTGTAACCCCCTCCACCACCACCCCACACAAACACACACACATACACATGCATTTTCTCTCTCTCTCTTTCTTATTCTTGATGTTATATAACCAAATGTCTGGGACTACTGACAACAAACCGTTCTGTGTGTCCTATTATATCTATCCTCAATTAAAAGCCAAAGGTGGATGTTGTGTCTATGTACGCAACAATCTTTCTTGCTCTCGTGTTCCCAACTTTGACTCTTCTAAATTCTCAACTCTCTGGCTTAAGCTATCTTGTCACTCTCTCACTAAATACATCTGTGCTGTTTATCTCTCCCCTAATTCTACTGACTATTCAAAATTCTTTGACTATCTTACTTCTAAAGTGGAACACATTCTATCCATCTCTCCCTTGTCTGAAAACTCCATCTCAGAAGATTTCAATGTTTACCACCACTCTCGTTTCACTGACCAACCTGGTGAACAAGTCTACATCTTTTCTATCCAAAATGACCTAGAGTACCGGTAGTAAGTTCAGCACCCCACCTGTATCCCGGACTGCCTTGGAGATTGGTCCAACATTCTTGACCTATTTCTAACCTCTAATCCTTCTGCTTACACTGTAAATCTGCTCTCTACGTTGGGCTCCTCTGATCACAATCATATCTCGGTTACTTGCCCTATCTCTCCAGTACGGCCTTTTGACCCCCCCAACCGGCGGCGCTTGTGGCACTTTGGGGCTGCCGACTGGGAAGCACTTCAGCAGTACTTCTTTGATTTCCCTTGGAATGACATTTGCTTCCATGGCCGGGGACGCTTTGGGAGTGATGAACGCATTACTGAGGTAATCCTCTTGGACATGGAGGCATACATTCCATTTTCTGTCTCTCAGTCTAATGCAAAAAAATCTTGGTTAACTCATGTTTTTTTTACTGCTGTCCGCAATACAGATAAAGCATTCAAACAGTACCATTGCCTTCAAACTCAAGAATCTTGTGCTTTTTATGTTTCTGCCCGTAATCAAGCCAAATCTGTTCTTCGACTAGCCAAAAACTTTCATCAATAACAAATGTTCTGAACTTTCCTACTATAGCTCTTCCCAAGCTTTCTGACATCTCGCCAAAAACATCTCCAACTATTTTCTTCTTAGTCTTTCCTTCCTCTTTTCCAGTCTGATGCCACCACCATCACATCTTCCTCTCACAAAGCTAAACTATTCGCTCAAACTTTTGAAAAAAACTCCACCTTGGATGATTCCGGTACTGGTACTATTCCTCCCTCTCCACGCCCCTCTCACTTACTTAGCCTATATCTAAGATCATAATATCTTTTAAGGATGTACTTTCTGCCCTCTTTGGGCTTAATGCTAAGAAGGCGTACAGACTGGATGGTGTTCCTCCTGTTGTATTCATAAACTGTTCTTCCATTCTGACTCCATGCCTAGGCAAACTCTTTCGTCTCTGCCTTTCCTCTAACGTCTTTCCTTTTTGCTGGAAGTTTGCTCTCATTCAACCTGCCCCAAAGAAGGGTGACCGCTCTCAACACTCTAACTATCATCTATACCCTCAATTAGATGCAAGGCCTCTCCTTCCATTTGCCCTTTCAGGTAATGGAATTTCCAGACATTATCCAAATTGGATTAATGTACGGTGGACCTAAAAACATCCCAAAAGGCTAACTATTCTGTCAAGTTACCCCCAAATGTAGGTAGATTGAGCTGTGGAAGGTGCACAGTGTGTCGCAGCTCTGCCCGTCTGGCAGCGTCGTTTTCACCTCCCCTCATAGACGTGATAGCGCGTTGCAATAAGTGCTTCGCTTTGAAGACTGTTTCCTTCATACAAAGCACGAGTGTCATAGAAAGTCTGAAATGAAAGAAATATTACTGGGGGAAGGTGATGGATGGGATTACAGGATTTCGGGAGGTGCAACGACATGACTCCAGCGTTTCTCTCTAACCAACGCTTAGTTAGCCCTACTAGCTTGTCATAAAACTGTTTGTTGGCGTCTAGGTCTAGATGGACACTGTCTCTATTAAGATCACGGACATTGAGAGTGACTGAGAGGAATCGGTGCCGCGTATCTGGTAAACGGCACCTCAGAATGTGGTTTACTGAATTCATAATAGCCTGATATTCCTCAGGCAGGACTCCTCGGACCTTGGTCCGGTTCTCAATGGTCACGATCTTGCAGCCCCCCCCCCCCAGTCTCTCTCTCTCTCTCTCTCTCTTGAGATCCAGCGCCACCTGCCTTATTCTGCCAGCCAGTTCACGGGGCTCACTACTGGCTATTTTGTTTTGTACCGGCGCCGGAGTTTCAGGACGAAATCCGAGCCCTACTACTCCTAGGTCCTTGCTCCTGCATCCCGGCTGTGTCCCCTTGCTCATTGCCTTTAAAAAACCCTAGTTAGAAGTTAAATTTCGAGTCTGGGCACCAATGTGATGGAATGTTCAGTGAAGTTAATATACTTAAGCCAAATCCAAGTCAAATCTACTTTGAACTAAATTGAATTTAAATTTAATCTAAATTGAAACTTAATTGAACCTAAAGGTCTCTCACATAAATATATATTTGAATAATAATGATAGGGTTAATCAAATACCGGGATTCAACTTACTAACATCCACACAGAACAATGAGGCAGGGAATAGGCCGGTCAAGATGGCGGATGGTGGGTAGGAACGGCACTATAGCACACTCAGGGGAAATGAACTGAAATAATTATGTTAAATGATCAGGAGTATGAGAAAACCGTGCTTATCCGGAGCCGTGGTGGTAGAGTGGTGAGCACGCTCACGTGTGAATCTGCAAGACCCGGGATCGAATCCCTGCCACGGCGGACATTTAGTGGGTGTGGTAGTACGTCCTAGCATGTTTCACATGCTCGCACCCAGTCAGGGAACATCCTGACGACGTATACAGACTAAACACACATAACAAAGCCACTCCAACACCCCTTCTCCCCTCTCTACACGCTTCAGAAAAATAGGAAAAGTAGAATGTAAATACGAGGTGCCTTTGTAAAGGCTTATCCCTCAATACTTCCTCTGATCTGATCCATCAGTCATGGCGTCGATGAGAGCGTCTACGATGATGATGTGTGAAGAATTCTGGCCATTTGCTGTATCTATAGGCACTATAGCACAATTAAAGGAAACGGAGAAATATGTGTTGACTAGGTTATGTCTATGAGTGCTCTAGCGTCTCCCGGAACGCTGGGTTGCTGCCAGGCTACCGCGAGGCAGGACAAATATTGTACTGCATCCGAGTTGCTAATACGATAATTTAGTATATATGATAGTCATATATACTGCACATGACCATATCAATATTGCATAATAGCATATTAGGCCTTTTATAATCTTAACTTACTTACAACTTGCAATCTTACTATTCACGATCTGAATTCCTATGCCTTAACGCCTTATGAGCGGGCCCGTAAGGAATTTCTACTACCCGCCAAGCGGGTGATTTTACCCTAAATGGCCTTGTTTCCGTGCTCTTTTTCATGCATAAACAAGAGCCAGAGTGTAATACAATTATGTATCCCTGAAAGGGCGTTAATTCAGCTTTCCAATGACACCAGAACCATCCTCCTACGACCACGCGTTCTCTTGCAACGATCGTGCAAGACGAAGGAAAAATCCCTAAAATACGGTAATTTCTTGACATAATACCCTGTGTAGTGAGGGAGGGAGGGTGGATGTGTGTGGAGTAAACGTCAGTAGGCCTGCGGGACCCGTGGCGAACGGTCAGAGCCCGACCTACGCTCCGCCCACCGCTCGTCTCTCTCTCAGAGGCAATATTGCTCCAAAATTGCACACAGACTTAAGTCGGGCCCCGCTCTTTGGGCAGGTGTTCTCTATACGGACTTAAGTCGGGCCCCGCTAAAGAAGGGTTAACAATGGAAACGACCGTTCTAACCAACTGCCCAACTAGATACGTCATAGAGACGAACGTTAGCATATATTGCCTATCTATCGTATTACACGATAGAAAAATATTCTCCAAATAGGATTTCCCTTCTCCTTAATATATAGGAAAAGGTTAAGATTACTTTATCACGCCGTAGTGTAGTGGGTTAAAAGTTTGGACAGTCGTTCTGATTGTTGGAGGTTCGATCCCGGCTGGGAGTATATATATATATGTGTGTGTTTGTATAAGTGTGTGAGAGAGAGAGTTTGTATACACCTTCTCAAGCAGTCGCAAGAGGGTGTTTGTTTGTTTATGCTACACTCTTGCCCACACGATATAAATACTCCCATCATAATTTCTGCCTGGGTTGTGTGTGTGTGTGTGTGTGTGTGCTTTGAAGAAAGTGCACAGTGTGTGTGTGTGAATGCATAATGTATATTATGTGCGTGTTTTTTCTACTGCACATACGAGTGCATAGAATAATGTATCTGAATATATTGTATACAAGAAAATGTTTGCTTAATAGGTACAAATGATTATGTGTTTGTTTAAATCAAATGAATGTGTGTGTGTGTGTGTGTGTGTGTGTGTGTGTGTGTGTGTGTGTGTGTGTGTGTGTGTGTGTGTGTGTGTGTGTGTGTGTGTGTGTGTGTGTGTGTGTGTGTGTGTGTGTGTGTGTGTGTGTGTGTGTGTGTGTGTGTGTGTGTGTGTGTGTGTGTGTGTGTGTGTGTGTGTGTGTGTGTGTGTGTGTGTGTGTGTGTGTGTGTGTGTGTGTGTGTGTGTGTGTGTGTGTGTGTGTGTGTGTGTGTGTGTGTGTGTGTGTGTGTGTGTGTGTGTGTGTGTGTCAACAAAGATAACAACATGCCAAGACAATATTTTTGCGTGCATTTTATTTAATCTGATACTGCTGGAGACAAGACAGCCATAACTTCCTGTAGTATCTCAGACCATCAATCTATTAAGGCTCCTAAGAATTTAACCAACAGGTACACAGAGCACAATACTAATAATGATTATACTGATAATAGGCTTTACTGGGGGTGGCCGACTCGAGACAGAGCTCGAACAGAAACAATATTTCATGTTCCAATTCTTAGGGTCCGGGACCACTTTTGCATTCCCTCGCTCAAAGCTTTCTCTATCTCGTCGAGTAAGATCATTTGACAATGGGAGGAGGATTCCTAGCCCCCTGCCCCCCAAACAATGATAGTATGTTAAAATAAATGTGTATAGTATTTTGTTTGTATTTAAAATATTAGTTTGGATATGTATAGATTGACGTCAGCATTCCGTTGTTTATATCTTTCTCTCTCTCTCTCTCTCTCTCTCTCTCTCTCTCTCTCTCTCTCTCTCTCTCTCTCTCTCTCTCTCTCTCTCTCTCTCTCTCTCTCTCTCTCTCTCTCTCTCTCTCTCTCTCTCTCTCTCTCTCTCTCTCTCTCTCTCTCTCTCTCTCTCAATATGTAGTGAACGAAGACAGACAAAATTAATTTCCTGACTCTTAACTTAAGGAACTGCCATCATTATCATTTATCACACACACACACACACCCTCTCTCTCTCTCTCTCTCTCACACACACACACACACACACACACACACACACACACACACACACACACATGGTAGAAAAATGTGCCGGCCGAAGGCGGGTTCCTCTTAAAATTGCAGGCTCGCTCTTGCTCGCCAGGAAAATATCGACACCTAAATGGCACGAAAGGTTTTGAAAATTAACAACGAAATGGGGCGAAAGGTCATAAAATAGCCAAACTAATGGGCCGAACGTCTTATAATCTCAAAACTAGTGGGGCTAACCATTAGGGAGAAGGGGGTCCTGAAAAACGGTCTGCCTCCCCTTCAGTTCGCCTTGAGGTCACTGTCTTGATAATTCTGGCTTCAGTCTCTATGATGACTCTCTTCTGAGATTCCTCGGCATCCACCTTTGGCACGCTGAAATATTTCCTCAGGATTTGGACAGACTTCTCGCAGGACATTTTTCTACCGAAAAATGTACACCTTAATCTACAAGGGGGTTCAAAAGGATGTTTTTTTTGTTTAAGATTGATGGAGGTCTAGGTAGGAAATTAGAAAAAAACTAATGAATAAATGAACAAACGAACAAAATCTACCCAACAGTGAACCATCCCCCCCCCCCCCCCGCCCCCCCTAAGGGGAGATTACCACTTGAGGGATTTTTTTCTTTACCCCTTTCTCCCTCATGTTTAGCCCCATTGCTTTTGAGATTGTACGACGTTCGCCCCATTAGTTTGGCGATTTTAAGAACTTTCACCCCATTTATGTCACTTTTAAGACCTTTCATCCCATTTAGATGTCTATTTTTTTCCTGGCGAGCGAAAGCGAGCCTGTAATTTAAGAGGAACCGGCCATTTTCTACCGAAAAATGTACAAATTTATCTTGACAGGGGGTCATGGGGGTGTAATTTCAAGCTTGATGGAAATCTAGGAAACGCACTAAAAACCTCCCCTTAACCCTTTCAAGATTATGAGGCATTTTGGCAGTATATTCTGGGTATTATTAGACGACGTTACAGCTTAGGAAGGGTCTGTGGGAATGATAAGGGTAATGACTATCCCAAGCAACCCTCTGCTTTGACATACGCTTCTTGGTAGTAATAATATCGTCTAATAATAACCAGAAAACAAATGACATGCGTAAGGGGATCTTGAAAGGGTTAAGAGGAGGTATTTAGTTTGTTCCCTACGTTTTCATCAAGCTTAAAATTACACCCCCTAGACCCCCTTTCAAGATAAATGTGTACATTTTTCGGTAGAAAAATGTCCCGGCCGGAGGCCGGTTGCTCTTAAATTACAGGCTCGCTATCGCTCGCCAGGAAAAAATCTTAACGGCACGAAAGGTCTTAAAATTGACAGAAATGGGGCAAAATGTCTTAAAATATCCAAACTACTAGGGCGAAGGTCTTCAAATCTCAATAGCAATGGGGCTAAACATGAGGGAGAAAGGGATAAAGAAAAAAATCCCTCAAGTAGAAATCTCCCCTTAAGGAATACTGTAATAATCAATCTACAGGAAATACTTGTTTGAATTGCGATAAGTTTTTTTTTTTTTTTTTTTTTTTTTTTCTATATTCCAACTTACTTCCTCTCGGGCATAGGCTGAGAGCCTTAACATTCACCGCTTTACAATGAACAGTGAAGCCCGTGAGGTCTTGTTCCAGTCTAGGGAGTGAGACATGTGAAGCACGTAGAGTACAACGAGCACCTGCCATCTTGCCTTCACATGAGGCACGGTGCTCACTCATGGCCCGAAACGACCCCATCTCTGAAGCCACCTCGTTCCCGTGCTTCACTGTCTCACCCCCTACACTCGGACTCTCACACTTACACACACACAACGCCACCTGTTGAGCAGATAACTCACCAGGCAGTGCACCCCTATAGCATATTTTGAATATGGGAATATTCATACAGTGCTATTTAATCAGGGAACAATGAGGGTATTTTATTGACGTTTCGGTGGGCTTGTGGTAATGCACTGATACTAGGTACAGCACAAATTCCATCCCAATAATATCTTCCCATTGATACATCGGGATTTGAACCCGGGACCTTTGGATTACCAGGCCAGTGGCAAGACCACTCCACCACACCTCCCCTGGTGGTGATGGTAGTATTAATGAATGATGATGGTGATGACATGATGATGAAGATAAGTAATGTTGTTAGTAGTGGTGATAGTGGTGATTGTGGTAATAGTTGTGATTGATAGTAGTTCTAATGATGGTGAATTGCGATAAGTGGTGGTGATGGTAGTATTAATGAATGATGATAGTGATGACATGATGATGAAGATAAGTAATGTTGTTAGTAGTGGTGATAGTGGTGATTGTGGTAATAGTTGTGATTGATAGTAGTTCTAATGATGGTGAATTGCGATAAGTGGTGGTGATGGTAGTATTAATGAATGATGATGGTGATGACATGATGATGAAGATAAGTAATGTTGTTAGTAGTAGTGGTGATAGTGGTGATTGTTGTGATTGATAGTAGTTCTAATGATGGTGAATTGCGATAAGTGGTGGTGATGGTAGTATTAATGAATGATGATGGTGATGACATGATGATGAAGATAAGTAATGTTGTTAGTAGTGGTGATAGTGGTGATTGATAGTAGTTCTAATGATGGTGAATTGCGATAAGTGGTGGTGATGGTAGTATTAATGAATGATGATGGTGATGACATGATGATGAAGATAAGTAATGTTGTTAGTAGTGGTGATAGTGGTGATTGATAGTAGTTCTAATGATGGTGAATTGCGATAAGTGGTGGTGATGGTAGTATTAATGAATGATGATGGTGATGACATGATGATGAAGATAAGTAATGTTGTTAGTAGTGGTGATAGTGGTGATTGTTGTGATTGATAGTAGTTCTAATGATGGTGAATTGCGATAAGTGGTGGTGATGGTAGTATTAATGAATGATGATAGTGATGAAATGATGAAGATAAGTAATGTTGTTAGTAGTGGTTGTAATAGTGGTGATTGATAGTAGTTCTAATGATGGTGAAAGTAGTAGTAGTATTAATGAATGACGATGGTGATGAAATGATGATGAAGATAAGTAATGTTGTTAGTAGTGGTTGTAATAGTGGTGATTGATAGTAGTTCTAATGATGGTGACAGTAGTAGTAGTAGTAGTAATAATGATGGTAATAGTGTTTACGACGGTGGTAATATTGTTGGTGACAGTTGTGATGAATGATGTTGACGCTGGTGATTGATGAGGCAGATGGTATCTAGGATGGCAGAAGCAGTCACCACAAGGATTCATGTGTAATGGGAAAAATATGTAACATCATACAGAGAGAGAGAGAGAGAGAGAGAGAGAGAGAGAGAGAGAGAGAGAGAGAGAGAGAGAGAGAGAGGGAGAGAGAGAGAGAGTAGTTGGAACATAGAAACAAAAAAACAGAATATGCTGATGGAATATATGTTATGACAATATTTGCTTTCGTTTTAAATACCTCTAGTTTCTCCTCTTCTAAATAATTAATAGAAAACAAGAGTCAAGTATAGTTATTTAGGTGTCAGCTAATTTATGATTTAGTATTACTATATATACATGAATGCAGTTAGTAAGATGTTATATAGTTATGCTTAGCTGACTGTGCAACGTAATAATGTCTGCCAGATGTTAAATAAGGTGTGCAAAATGTAGACAGTATTAAAAGCAACCCCTCGACCCAATACCTACATCGAGTTTGTCAATAGAGGCGCTCACATATACATACAGTGTGTTCGAGTACTGTGAGAAACTACTTATAATTATTGAGCTTATTCGACAGCTTACATTTGCTCAACAAGGCCATCCAAAGTTAACCGGTTCAAACAACATATACTGTATATTTCAAATGGCATTGATGAACCCTGGCCAGACTTTTGATGGTCACTATGGTCAATATCTGGCCATCAATCAAATGAACCCAACAAATGTTAGACATGCGGCTTCTATGAGCGCGCCTTTTACTGGATGTTAGGTTTCCAATAAAAGGTACAGTCACATTTGTGCTTATCTATCTCGCTAATATAGACTGTATAACCGTATTCGTAGCGCAATGGATAAATGCACTGACATTCGGTGTGAGCATCCTAGGTTCGAATCCCTGGACTGCCACATGTATTTGTTGATTTCATTAATTGAGTTTAGGAGTAAAGTCGGTTGGTGGAGGGAACATAATAATAAACTTATCATACTCAAACACGTAGAAATAAGTGGTGTATATCTAAGACACTGGGTAATATTAAAGAGCATAGGCTATAGCTTTACTACTCTTCCTACTTCGGTGGTGGGAGGCTGGGAATCCTCCTCCCTTTGTAAAATTTACCTACTAGACAAGACAGAGAAAGGGGCGAGGGAACGCGAAAGTGGTCCCAGACTCTAGCCATTGGATATTTAAATGTTTCTGTTCGTGCTCTGTCTCGAGTCGACCACCCCTAGTTATGTTGTGTGTGCCTGAGTATATACATACATACATACATACATACATAGCTCACCTAATCAAATATATCTATCAGTACATTATACAGATATTATATATATATGGGGTATGCTTAAGCTTGTATGTATGTATGTACCACTACTACCATAAACACAATACCCTCTATAATTATAGGTACTACCACCAATGTATACAGCTACCAACTCAATTAAACGATACTCCCAAGCTGTCTTTTATTCAACAGCTGATCTCTGAAACTCTCTCCCTGAATCGATCTTTCCTTCCTTCTATGACTTAAATTGCTTCAAACTCCGTGTGTCCAGACATTTTGGCTCGAACAGTCCTTGATTTTGGCCTTGTCACTCTTTCAACTCTGGGGAGGCACTCGTCACAGGCAGTTTTGCCTTTTGTCTCCCTCATTCACATAGAAAAACAAATGCATATCAATATTACTGTAACCGATATTACAACACCATTACGATTATCATTATCCTTCATCACTACCATCCTCTATTTTAACTATTATCATCACAACTAATACATTACGATCTCATCTCTCCTTCAGATTACATAGTATACTGGACTTAGCTCAATGATGCTATAATCTAGTGTTCACATTCCGTATAACTAAGGCCACGGTTGGTGACATTATAGATACCATCAAGCGCATCTATCATCAGCGCCCATCATCATGCATCACAACTGTCATCACCAAGAATACTATAGTCTTGTCTATGTTGAGCTGACGGTAAATTGAAGCCCCTAACCACTGATATTTCGGTTCTTAAGGGGAGATCTCCACTTGAGGGATTTTTTGCTTGACCTCTTTCTCCCTCATGTTTAGCCCCATTGCTTTTGATATTATAAAACGTTTGCCCCATTAGTTAGCGATTTTAAGAACTTTCACCCCATATTAAGACCTTTCGTGCAATTCAGGTGTCGATTTTATCCTGGCGAGCGATAGCGAGCCTGTAATTTAAGAGGAATCGGCCTTCGGCCGGGACATTTTTCTACCGAAAAATGTACAAATTTATCTTGAAAGGTACTACTCAAGGGGGTGTAATTTTAAGCTTGATGGAGGTCTAGGGAACAAACTAAATACCTCCCCTTAAGTGGGAAAATATGCAACTACTATATCTTTGTATACTGTTAAAATGTCAGGTTTTTATAATTAGCAAACCTAGCCGTTATTAGCGTCCGGTGGAAACTAACGGACTACACCACGACCACTACAGTTAAGGGGAGATTTCCACTGCTAGAGGGATTTTTTTCTTTGCCCCTTTCTCCCTCATGTTTGGCCCCATTGCTTTTGACATTTTAAGATGTTCGCCCCATTAGTTTGGCGATTTTAAGAAGTTTCACCCCATTTATGTCGCTTTTAAGACCTTTCGTCCCATTTAGGTGTCTATTTTTTCCTGGCGAGCGATAGCGAGCCTATAATTTAAGAGGAACCGGCCTTCGGCCGGGAAATTTTTCTACCGAAAAATGTACAAATTTATCTTGAAAGGGGGTCATGGGGGTGTAATTTCAAGCTTGATGGAAGTCTAGGAAACACACTAAAAACCTCCCCTTAAGGCTTAAAGGGAAACGCTATATTATTTGGTCGATTATTTCAAATATTTATATTTTTGTTAAGTTTCCTCCCTAAACCTTCATCAAACTTAAAAAAACAAATACATCCATTAGATCCCCCTTCTAGATTAATTTGTACATGTTTCGGTACAACAAAAATCCCGGCGCCGGGATTTTCTAAAATTAAAGGCTCACGATCGTTTGCCAGGAAAAAAATAGACACCTAAATAACACGAAAGGTCTTAATATTGACAAAGAAATGGGGCGAAAAGTTTTAAAATCGAACAAATATTGAGGCAAACATCTTAAAATTTGAAAACTAATGGGGCTAAACATGAGGGAGAAGGGGGTCTAGACAAACGACCCATCTCCCCTTAATAATCAAGCCATTTCGTTATAAAATCTTGGTAATAACTGAAACAGACTACTGTATAAATTATAGTAGGGAGCATTGCATTTGTTGTTGCTTGCTTTCCGCTTTAGTCTGTTGTAATTATGATATGACCGTCATCTGGTGTTTGCTCACTACATGTTGCATTCACGATGAGCGTACCGCCCCTTGTTCTAAAAGTTTCTGCGCAGTGTGTAGGATTCGAACCTACGCGGGAAGATCCCATCTGATTTCTAGTCAGACGCCTTAACCACTCGGCCAACACTGCCATGGATAACGTAACCACCACTACCATTACAAATACTAACACCATCACAATTATCACTAACCAACCATCACAACTATTATCACAACCATACCATAATACTACTACCACCACCACAACCATTACCATCACTAATACTATTACCATCATAACTATCACAACCATTACCAAACTATTACCATCTTACTATTACTTTCACACCATTACCATCACTAACTATTACCATCACTATTATCACTTTTACAACCATTCCTACTAATACTATTACCATCATAACTATTATCACTTTTACAACCATTACCATCACTAATACTATTACCATCATAACTATTATCACTTTCACAACCATTACCATCACTAATACTATTACCATCATAACTATTATCACTTTCACAACCATTACCATCACTAATACTATTTCCATCATAACTATTATCACTTTCACAACTATTAACATCACAAATACTATCACCACCACAACTATTATCACTTTCACAACTATTAACATCACAAATACTATCACCACCACAACTTTCACAACTATTACCATATATAACTAATACTACCACCATCACAACTATTATAATTTTAACAACTATTACCATCACTACAAATACTATCACAACTATTATAACTTTCACAACTATTACCATCACACATACTACCACCACCACAACTATTATAACTTTAACAACCGTCACCAACATTACAACTGTTATTCACATTAGCCGTCGCCAGTATTGTCATCATTAAACTACCTATTATCACAGCGACTACCGCCATTAAATATATAATTATCTACTACCATTAAATTCACTACCACCATCACCAGTATTATCCACATTAGCCGTTAGCACTATTGTCATAATTCATCTTATAGACAACCATAGCTATCATCATCACAACTAATAAACAGCATTATTCGTCACCGACTCACCACCATTACCATTATTAACCCTTTCCGTACCGATAACGTTCTTTTAACTTTATTCTGGCTGCTATTAGACGATTTTATTCAGTTACAAAAGAGCCTCTAGCAATAAACGGTCTTTGATCTATCTCTTAACCCTTTTTACTATCTCACTCAACCCTTTTTACTATCTCACTCAACCCTTTTTACTATCTCACTCAACCCTTTTTACTATCTCACTCAACCCTTTGTACTATCTCACCTAACCCTTTGTACTATCTCACCTAACCCTTTGTACTATCTCACCTAACCCTTTGTACTATCTCACTTAACCCTTTATACTATCTCACTTAACCCTTTATACTATCTCACTTAACCCTTTTTACTATCTCGCTTAATTAACCCTTTTTACTATCTCGCTTAATTAACCCTTTTTACTATCTCGCTTAATTAACCCTTTTTACTATCTCACTTAACCCCCTTTTACTATCTCACTTAACCCTTTTTACTATCTCGCTTAATTAACCCTTTTTACTATCTCGCTTAATTAACCCTTTTTACTATCTCGCTTAATTAACCCTTTTTACTATCTCGCTTAACCCTTCCTAAACGGCACAACATCGTCTAAATATAGCAAGAATATAATTTAATAACGTCGCCGGTACAAAAGGGGTTAATATAATTATATATAGTTATAATTATATATATATATAATTATATAATCGAATATAGGCTACTACTCTTATCACAACTACTACCACCATCATTCGTCACCACTATCTTTATCATTAACCCTTTCTGTACCGGCGACGTCTGTTTAACTTTATTTTCGCTATATTTAGACGATTGTATGCAGTTTAAAAAGGATCTGTGGTAGTAAGGAGGGTTGAAAGATGGTTCCGAAGCCGGTTTGTTGCTGGAGGCCCATTGAATAAACTGAATAACATCGTCTCTAATACTAGCAAGAATAACAATGAAAGAGAAGTCGCCGGTACAGAAGGGGTTAATCTGCACTAGGATCGAAACTACCACCACTACCCCTATCACAACTATCATCATGTCATCTAGTATTAACATCACTTTAGGGGACAGTGGCTGTTTGTTTGGTCTATTTATTAATTTATTCATATATATTTTTAGTTTCCTCCCTAGACCTCCATCAAGCTTAGAAAAACACCCCGTTATCTCTTCAAGATAAATTTGTAAATTTTTTGGTAGAAAAATTTCCCGGGCAAAGGGGGATCCCTTCTAAAATTACAGGCTCGCTATCGCTCGCAGGAAAAAATTGACCCCTAAATGGCACGAAGGGTCCTAATATTGACAAAAATATGGGATGAAAGGTCATAAAATCCCCAAACTAATGGAACCAACGTCTTAAAATCTCAAACCTAGTGGGGAGAAGGGGGTCCAGAAAAAATGGTCTGCCTCGCCTTAAACAACTGATTACAGCCATAACATCAATGAATACCATTACCATCATAAGTATAGCCAACATTAGAGAGAGAGAGTGGGAGAGTAGGTTGGCTAGGATTATTCTTAGTTACAATAGTTCACGGTTTACCTGATCCTGTAACTATAAGGAGAGAGAGAGAGAGAGAGACTATAATGAAAAACAGTAAGACGGAATTACACATTCCTGAGGAATCTGGGAGGGACTTCTTTATCCCCCTTTCCTCCCCCCCCCCCCTTCTCTCTCTCTCTCTATCTTTCACTCTCACTCACTCACTCACTCACTCACTCTCTCTCTCTCTCTCTCTCTCTCTCTCTCTCTCTCTCTCTCTCTCTCAACACACAAAGGTTGTGTATGTACACAATCATTACAGTCCCACTAGTATTTTTGTTATCAATACAGAGTTTATAGGTATTTACAACCCCAACTCTTAAAAACATGACCTATTCATGTCTTCCATCCCCCCTCCCCCTGTAATACCTCTTCCTCTATCGTTTACTATTCATCTTATTATGATTCTTATGAACAACTCTCAACAAAACTTCCGCTCCTCCAGCTCCGTCTTCAGTTGTCCTCTTCCACAAATCTTCTTTCAACTAGATTTTTTTTCACATCCCTCCTCCACCTTCCCTTCCCATTTTCAGTTGTCTTATTTTCCTCTTCATTTCTCTAATTATATTTCTCGCATACCTCCTCCCTCATTCACTTCTTATCTTATTATTATAATTATTTCTATTTTTGTTATTATTATTATTATTATTATTATTGTTATTATTTACTAAATAAGAGGGTGTGCGAGAGCGAGGTGGAGGGACAGAGAGGGAGAGGTAGACCGAAAGAGAGGTGGAAGGATGGAGTGAGGAAGTATATGAACGAAGGCGGTGCTGGTTGGTGGGAGGGGCGTCGACTGACTGGGGACAGAGGTTCATGGGGGTGGTTCGTTCGTGGTCACCCCTTCGGGGATCACGGCGTCAGGCAATAGATTGATAGACTAAATATGGCAACATTGAAAGTAGCCTCCATTACCACCACTCCAGCACCCCGGCCAGATGGACACAAACGCCATCACAACAGAGGCCCTGAGCATCTTTCTCGCGCTTAACAGCCTCCAGCCTCCGTGCTACCTTCCACCAAACAGAGATGCCTTCCATCACCACCAAAATAGCACCAGAGCCAGAGCAAGCCTTTCTCCCGCGCAAGACTTATCAAACAGGACAACGCAGCAAAGGTGAATACTATTACAGGTGATCAGACAGAGGTGTCAGAACAATCCCTCTTGTTTGGTCAATTAAACCTGTAAGGCTTGATGCTCACCAGCTAGGTTTGAGACTAGCAAGAAGAGAAGCACCTCTACGACTCCTAAGGGGGGATGGGCCGGTTTTCTGGACCACTTTCTCCCTCATATTTAGCCCCATTATTTTCAGATATTAAGATGTTTGCCCCATTAGTCAGTCGATTTTAAGACCTTTCGCCCCATTTCTTCGTCAATATTTAGACCTTTCGTGCTATTTAGGTGTCGATTTTTTTCCCTGGCGAACGATAGTGAGCCTGTAATGTTGGAAGAATCGGCCTTCGGCCGGGACCTTTTTCTACCGAAAAATTTACAAATTAATCTAGAAGGGGGATCTAATGGATGTTTTTTTTAAATTTGATGGAGGTCTAGGGAAGAAACTAGAAAAATAATTAATACATGCCAAAATCGCCCAAAATGTGAACTATGTCCCCTTAAAGGATGTGGTTTGAGACCGTCCAAAAAGAATAAGCAGGAGCAGCAGCCTATCACTACTATGACTCTTAAAGGATGTGGGTTGAGACTGTCCATTAATATCCCTAATTGTGAAACAAACATGAGTCTCCACCTAGTACTGCGAGAACCAAATCATTATGCCCCCATCCTACACCCGGAACATAACTTATACGAAGTTAACATAGATATTGTCTCTATTTTCAGAGTCCCTTCTCGTGCCAGTTTATTTCCATACAGGAAAACACTACACATAATACTATCCCTGACTTCCCCTATCTAATACTCTTATGATTACAGTTAAGCATTATAGTTTCAACGTAGCCGAAGACATTTCATAGCAGGATTATTGTGAAATATAACATCCATCCTGAAACCTCGTATTCAAGTTATTTTAAATATTTATTGTCCCTCTGGGTCATAATATTTGAGAATCAGCAAAAGAAGGACAACTATCTTCAGTATATTAATGTGGGCAGACTAAACTATTGTGTACCTATTTCTCCATGATTTAACATCAATGTATTTGTAAAGATTATTTTCATAAACTCCTATTGTACTAAGATCGTGCATTAATATTATTGCACTTGATAAAATCTATGAACCTAGGAATAAGATTTAATTATATTTATTATCTACAATCTGTATTCCGTGTGTTCACCTCTTAGTTACATACTGGTACTAAATTACTGCCCTAACTCAGGTAAACTTGAAGTCATTCAGTGTTACTGTATTCAATGTCTTATTGATTTTTGTGATTAATGTGTAAAGTCTCATTGTGCGAGACCTATTGTGTGTATCAATAAAGTGTCGTTTTCTACCTATTCTATTATTCACCTTGTATTTCATTGTGTATATATATATATGTGTCTCTTAGTTTCTCCCCGTTAGAAGAATCCACAAATACTTTTTTTTATTTAGCATAACATTATTTTTTTATTTTTTGTTTATTATTATTATTATTATTATTATTATTATTATTATTATTATTATTATTATTATTATTATTATTATTATTACTTTTCCTCCCTTCGCATTCCTTCTCTAAAAACTGTTCCCTCCTCCTCTTCTCGTTTTCTACCTGATCCTTCTCTTCCCGCTACTCTTCCTCCTTCTTCTTTACCTCCTCCCCCATCTTCTCTTCATTTTCCTCCTTCCCTTCGTCCTTCTCCTCCTCCTCCTTCCTCCTCCTCCTTAGCGTCATCTTCCTCCTCCTCCTCCTCCTTAGCGTCATCTTCCTCCTCCTCCGCCTCCTCCTCGGCGTTGTCCTCCTCCTCTGTGCTTCTGTTAGACACTAAATTTCCATAACAATAGGACCTCCTGGGGTGAGTGGTGGTTGGAGAAGGGGGGGGGGGGAGGAGGAGTTAAGGTAAAAGTGAGAGAGGGAGAGAGAGAGCGCGAGAGCGAGAGCATACACAACATCAACTTAAATATGCTCAGAAGGTGAAATAGATAGATTTTATTTCGAACAAAGAAGCGTCTATTTAATCGAAACTTTCACATGTTTATTAATATGTATTACAGTCGTTGGAATAAGTGCCTTGCCACCCCATCATTTTCAGTATTCAAATACCACTGGTATAATCAAATTACGAATAAACTTTCCAATTGCATATTTTTGCAAACTGTTGAGTGAATTACTTTTTAACTCTAATGTCTAAGCTGTTCCCAGCAAAATGTAATACTTGCACAATGAAAATCACAGGGTGGTAAAGAACTTATTCCGACGACTGTACTCTACATAAAGTACAAATATTCCATGAGCAGACCTAAATTATTTTCAAGAGAATGTGTCTGAATTTAAGGCTGACCCTTTTATATATTCTTAAAATATAACCCCTTCTTTACTGTTCGCCTCTCTCTCTCTCTCTCTCTCTCTCTCTCTCTCTCTCTCTCTCTCTCTCTCTCTCTCTCTCTCTCTCTCTCTCTCTCTCTCTCTCTCTCTCTCTCTCTCTCTCTCTCTCTCCCCTTCTTTCCTTCTTCTTGATTTATGTGCACACCACGCACTGTATGACGTCCGATATGTGTGTGTATATTATGTTCATGTGTGTGTGTGTGTATTTTCTAAATACACGAATGTGTATGAATGTATTTTCACTTAGTGTGCATGCATATTTTGAGTACCGTATATCTCTTTGTATATGTGTGTTGATTGAGAATGTGTGTTTTGACTGCGAATTGTTTATAATGACAATGTGTATACATATTTGAGAATTTATGTGTGTGTATGCGTTTGTGTGTGCATGGGTGCGTGTGTATATTATTTTAGATGTTACCAGCCAGCTTGTCTAGTGGAGAGCGTCTGAACTCAATCACTGCGAGCATATTTCCGCTATAATAGGGCTCATTCAGGCACTCCCGATTGCTTAAGCAAGTGCCTGAATGAAATGCAATGTTTGCAGCAAATAACTAGACAAAAATAGCTTTAAAATGACACCCAAACGGGTTTCGTAGTGCGCGGGGATCACCCGCAGCATTACTACAGACATCGGCACTTGTCCCTGTGTCATGAGTTAAAGTCACACATCAATGACTAAGAAACGGACAAGGCTACTGTGGCTTACCTGTGAGAGCCACCAAACCATTATTGCTCCACCATCAAACATGGTAGTTATCAGCCACCACCCAACCCTACTATCGCCTTTTGATTAAAGTTATCTGTCAATATCAAAATAAAAATATACAATAATACATACTTTTTGTATATTTATACTTGATATTGACAGGTAACTTGAATTTAAAGGTGATAGTAGGGTTGGGTGGTGGCTGATAACTACCATGTATGATGGAGGAGCAATAATGGTTTGGTGGTTCTCACAGGTAAGCCACGGTAGCCCTGTCCGTTTCTTAGTCATTAATGTGTGACTTTAACCTCATGACACAGGGACAAGTGGTTTATTTCTACACTTTTGGTAATGCGCTATATTGACGAAAATTATGGAACGGTGTGAAAAAAGCTGTGTCAAAATATCATACTGATCCAACTGTTTGTTAATAAGTTATTCCCGAAAAACGATGCCACACGGCCTCTGAAACCCATAGTAGGTGCCGATTTCTTCCTGGCGAGCGATATTGAGCCAGCATTGAATGGAGAAATCCGGCTTAGCCGGAAAATATTTTCTATTGAAAAATTTACAAATTCAGCCTGCTGTCAATTTTTTTTGTTTTTAAATATGCTGGCTCGCTACCGCTCGCCAGAAAAAAAAATCAACTCCTGAATGGGGAAAACGCCATAAAACAGTAGGCTGAATGGGGCCAAATGGATACAACCAAGAGAGAGGGAGAAAGAGAAAAAAAAACGAGGTGGGACCCCTAAATAGTATTGATTAAAAACCTCGCTTGTAAATTTATAAATTTTCTGATTAACCCGTTCTGTACCAGCGACGTACAATGACCGACAGTAAGAAAGTAACTCGCCAGTACCAGCGCCGTACGATGTCCGTCAGTAGTATTTGGTCCTTTTACCGAGCGGTACCAGGCACCGCGACTTGTAAACACTGCTTTGAGACCTTGGCAACACTTCTCAGAGTGTATCTCACCTCCCACGGGCAGGATGGCTCAGTACTCGTCCAGCTTTCGGTGTGAGAGGTTGCGCTCTCGTTTTTTAAGCCATTTTGGCCACAATGCTTGGTACTGGAGGCTACATTTATAGTAATACCCTCTGGTACGGTAAGGGTTAACAAAAATAGGAATACATTCAACACAGTGTTAACCCCTACTGTACCATAGGTTATTACCATAAATGTACCCTCCAATACCAAGCAAATTGGCCAAAAGGGCTTCAGAGCCGAGAGAGGACAACCTTCCACCTCAAAAGATGGAGGAATACTGTCTCTCCTAGCCTGTGGGAGCTTGGATATAAGCTGAGAAGTGTTGCCAAGGTCTTAGAGCAGTGCTCAATCGTCGTGGTACCAGGCACCGATCGATACGGGCTGTTCAAAGGACCGCATATTATTGACGGACATTGTCTGTCGCTGGTACTGACGAGTGACTTTATTACTGTCGGCCAACGTTGGGACAGTAGGTGTTAAAAATACAAATACTTCAGCAAGACTTGATTAGACTTGTAAACTGATCTGATAACTGGAAAATGGACTTCTATATTGCAAAAGTCATATTGAAAGGAAAATTTATTGTGCTCATTACAAGATGAATGGATCACAACTTGCCTGTGTATACAAAAGTAAAATATCTACGTATAACAGTATCTAGCGACTTAAAGACCAGCCTACAGGCATCAGAAGTGACTAAGAAGGCGATCCTTTGAAATCAAATTCGGAAAAATAATTCTACCAGTACAATTGCGATAAAAAAGTGGTGACTCGCTTTGTTCAACTTTTGGACAAAAGTCCCCAAATCTGGCAACCGCTGGCAACTTTACGCTGTCACTCATAGCCATCTTTTCCTATTTTAAAACTATAGGTCTTTGATTATTCCCAATAATTTGCGTACTGACAAAATTGACCTAGTACTTCTACCCTCTAAATTCAATTTATGTTGGTGTGTTGAATAAATATCAGTAAGTTTTGTTTTCAATTGTTTCAGAGAATAATATAAATATTCAACTCGCATGTTGAAATGTTGACACTCCCGGGGCACTATAGTGGGAGTCTCTTCCTCAAGCTCAGTCATTGTCAGGATGTGAAGGAGAGTGCAATGCATCTTTTCAGTTTTTATATTGCCACCTTAATATATTCATTACCATTACCCTTTCCGTCTTCCGTTCTATCATGACAATCGCTATAGGTTGCTATCAATTTTAAAAGTGAAATTTCATTGTCTGTCAATGAATATTGCAAGTTTTCTCAAGTGATGACACTTTCTCACAAACATTGGTGGAAAACTGGAGATTGCTTTATTCTCCAGACATAAGGTCGTCGTATAGATAATTAAATGTGGAAAAAAAAAACTTCTATATTTTTAACTGTTTTTATTTTTATGAGACACTTTTTCCCAGTATAGTTAGTTTAAAACACTAATATAAGCATTAAGAGACTCCAGATTTTACTCCTGAATCTAGTGAGCAATAAAGTATGAGTTTCAAATTCCTTCGTTTGGCTTTGTCTCAACTCTTCTATTATTTGGTTTCCTCTCACGTAATGAGAGAAATATTTGGCAACAATACTGTTATACTGTTTTTTCATATTTCTTTATATTCAGTTCTCCCTGGTGTGTATTATATGTGTATAATAAAGCCTCAATAGTTGCCAGATACCATTTTCTGATCAAAGGGTACTGGGTATGGAGTCATATCACTTAGTAGCAAACCTGTACATAACTTGTTAGTAAGGCCCCTTTTGGAGTACAGTGTTCAGTGTTGGTCTCCATATTATAGGAAGGACACAAGTATTAGATAGTTCAAATAAGGTTTACAAGTAGTATGCCTAGGCTAAGATACTAACCGTACAGTGTCTACGAAAGCATAGAATAAGGGGAGATTTAATTGAAGTTTACAAAATCAAGGGCCATGATAATCTAGATGTTCATTAGTACTTCACAATTGATCAATATAATTACACAAGAGGAAGTGGTATCAACATTGTTAGTATGCGATTCAAGTCAGATTAAGCAAACCATTTCTTTCTGAACCAGGCGGTAATCGTTTGGGATACGCTACCGCTGATGAAATTAAATATGGTATTTTAATGAGTTTCAAAATACATAATTATACAGTATACATTTATTCAACCAAATCTTCGTCTATTCAAGCTCTCTAGCTGAATAAGCCAAGTTGAAAATAGACATAGGCCTACATGCATTAGTGTCTTTTGCTATTTTTCCTCTTGCTTATAAATTAGCAACCTTTTTATGAATAATTTTATGCTGTTCTCATTATGTTGTATATTCCTTTGTGTGTGAGTATGTGTTTGTATGTCTGACTATTTTGTTATGTATGTTCACCTTAAAATATGTTGGAAGCAAATTATACTAAGCATGAGCTTTGAAACATATTAAGAACTACAATTAATATGAGTAGCTTCAACAACTCACCATTGCTGTTGTAGGCGAACTATTAATATCTCCTACACACGTGAGTATATACTGTATTTATAGGTGAGAGGGTAGACGTGTGTGTGTGTGTACATAAGGAGCTGGTATGTGTGTGCAACTTATCAATCAGGTGCAGGTGATGTGTACACGCGGTAGAGAGAGAGAGAGCAGGGGCAACAGGCAGACAGGATGGCAGATATGCAAATAGAGAAAACAAAATGAAGATGAAGAAGAAATATATATACATAAAAAAAGGGCTTTGGCAAGCAGTTATAATATAAAACAGGAATAAATAATATTAATGAAGGGCCAATATTTTGGGGGCACTTAGCAAGTTTGGTTAACTGGGAGGAAAGAACAATAGTAATGCACGGGTATATGTTTTGTTGTTCTTTTTTGTACACAGACAACACACAAACACAATAGAAAGATATTTAGTATACAATACACAGGCATAAATCACAGAAATACATATACAACACTTTTATCGATTTCTTGGTAACCCCAGGAGGGCCCTGTTAACTTTTATGGTCCCTCAGGGATTTGTTGCGTTGGCTGGTACTTGGGGTAGCGTGGTGGGGGGAGGGTTAGCTTGTTAGGGGGTCTAGATCAGCGCAGAAGTACAGCGCACCTAGGGCAATGGGGTTAAAGGGAACGTCCACCATGTTTTTCAAAATGGTCCAATCATTTCACCACTTCTAGTAACAACATATCCAAAAATGAATACAATCGGACTAATGGTGTTTTCGCTACCTCGGATTTTCACAATTCTTGCAAATTTGCTAACCGCTATAAGAAGTTTATTTTTGGTCCAATTTTAATAAGTAGGATATCATTGGAAAGACGAGAAAAAATGCAATACATATTTTTGACATTTGCGTGCGGAGTTACATGGAGGGATAGACAGACTAATGAGGAAGTAAGAAGGAGGTGTGGTGTGGAGGTAGATGTGCTGGAAAGTGTGAAAAGGAACAACTTGAGATGGTTCGGCCATATGGAACGTATGGAAAGCGAGAGAATGACTAAGAGGGTGTACGAGAGCGAGGTGGAGGGACAGAGAGAGAGGTAGACCGAATATGAGGTGGAAGGATGGAGTGAGGAACTACATGCACGAAGGCGGTGCTGGTTGGGGGGAGGGGCGTCGACTGACTGGGGACAGAGGTGCATGGGGGCGGTTCGTTCGTGGCCACCCTTTCGGGGATCACGGCGTCAGGCAATAGATAGATAGATATTTGTGACAGATTTTTGATATACCCTATAGTTTTGCCGCTAATGTTTTTGTTTTGTTTTGAAAGTTTTGAAAGGTTGCAAGCCTCCTGTCAACAATATTATAGGTGTATCAAAAATCTGTCCCAAAGATTTATTGCATTTTTTCTCTTCTTTCCAATGATATCTTACTTATTAAAATTGGACCAACAATAAACTTGGAAAAATGCTAAAATAACTATAGTTTTGAGAAAATGGCGAAAAACTATATTTTTCCATTACCCAACGATTTCTCTCTCAAATGACGATTTATTGCAACTGTTTGCTTTTGATTGATTTGATACATGCTCTGGCACTAAAATCCAGTGCAATTTACTAAGTCTAAGTCAAATATACCACCTGGACCCCCAAAAGTTATTTTATTAATTTGGCGCTAATGGTGCCATGAACCGCGCACCTCATCTATGCCAAGTTAGGCTATTTTCGATTACTCTAGGTTGTGTTAGGGTTGGTTTGGATGGGTTAGATCTGTTTAGTGTTGAATATATATGTTTGATGATGATGATGGGTTGGATGATGATGATGGTGGCTTTGATGATGATGGTTTGGATGATGATGATGGCTTAGATGATGATGATGAAGATTGTGGAAGTGTTATTGCTGGTGGTGATGGTGCTGCTGATGATGATGAGCTGAGGGCAGACACCTCTGTTGACTGTAATTTGTCCATATTTGTGCATAATAATGCGATTGTAATGGGTATTATCATTCATACCACGATACCCCATATACGTCGCGAGTCTGCCGGTGGGTAGGAGGATACCCTGTATTTAGGGTATTTTTTATTTTTCGAGTGTAAAACTTTACCATATGACTCCTACACTACAGTCATCATTGTAGCAATGAAAATCTCATTTTCGGATTTTCCAACCCTTACCCCTACACCCCCCAAGGTGGACGCTCCCCTTAACAGGACTCTGACGGGTTCTTGGTCAGGTGGGGGGCAAAGTGGACCGTCTTTGTGACTTTGTGACTTTGTCAGGCGCGTTGAGTGGGGGTTATAGTAGGACGTCGTCGGTATAACTGCTGCTTTGGGAATACAAAAAGGGGAGATGGGGGGGGGGGGGGGGGGGTGGATTAGTCTGAGCTGCAGTAAGCAAAACCGAACCGCTAGACTTCTTCAGAGGCAAAAAAGGAGAGAACTGTCATTTTAGGAATAAAAGGGGAAGATGGATAGGTTAAATCTGAGCTGCAGCTAGTGAGGGAGACTTCTTCAGGAACAAGGGGGAAACTGCTACTTCAGGAATTACAGGGGGAGATGGGGGTGTTAGTTTGAGCTGCAGGGAGTGAAGCTCTAGACTTCTTCAGGAACAAGGAGAGGCCTGCTATTTTAGGAACAAAGGGACGGCTGCTACTTCAGGACCAAGGGAACGGCTGTTGCTTCAAGAACAAATGGGGATGGCTGCTACTTCAGGAATTATAGGGGGAGATGGGGGTGTTAGTTTGAGCTGCAGGGAGTGAAGCTCTAGACTTCTTCAGGAACAAGGGGAGGCCTGTTATTTTAGGAACAAAGGGACGGCTGCTACTTCAGGACCAAGGGAATGGCTGTTGCTTCAAGAACAAATGGGGATGGCTGCTACTTCAGGAAAAAGGGTACAGCTCCCACTTCAGGAACAAAGAGGACAGCTTCTACTTCAGAAACAAATAGAGACAGCTGCTACTTCAGGAATTGGTTATTCTGTCAGCGAGTTCTCTCTCCAAAATCTGAGGGTGTGGGGGAGCTCCTCCTTCCACTCCCGACTCAGCTGTTTAATGTAGTCGTCATCAGACGTGCCTTAGCTTGGAACATTTGGGCAACACAGTTGAGTCCATTGGTGGCTGCAACAGGGAAGAGTTAGTCAATATTTCGTCTTTTTTAGAACTTGGGTTGTCTTGTTAGCTCTTTGTGTGTCTGTTTTCTTTCTCAATATGTAACCTCTTAAGTTGCCAGTGCCGTCCAACAAATCGATCTCCACTGAGGCCCTTTTATCCGAGGGGTAATTGATGGTGCAGAGGGATAGGAAGGGGAGGGATTAGTCTGAGCTGCATGGAGCGAGTCTCAATATCTGCCCATCTGGGGGGTAGATTTGGGGTTTATATGGCTGAGTCCCGGATATGATAGCCTTCTTCATGGCCAATCAGCAACTTTGACTCTGCCCCCAATCTCTTCACTGATCCGAATGGTTCTCTTGTCGGGGAATCTTGGAGGTCTCGTCTCTCGCCCAACAAATAATAATAATGATAACAGAATAAATATTTAGATTTCAATAGTTTTCTGCAGTACATAACACTTAATTGCAAGAAAGAGAGAGAGAGAGAGAGAGAGAGAGAGCAATGCAGTGTAGCATAAAAAAATAAAAAAAAAGTACACGAGTGAGGGGTCGGGGCTGAAGAGGTATGGAGCAAATGAGGTTTATCCCCTGCTCATATTATCAACAGTATAATTATATCATAGTTACACAGCTTAAATTATTCTCTCTCTCTCTCTCTCTCTCTCTCTCTCTCTCTCTCTCTCTCTCTCTCTCTCTCTCTCTCTCTCTCTCTCTCTCTCTCTCTCTCATCATAAAAGTATTTCAATTGTCAGCTATACTGAAAGTGAGTGATGTGTTGATTTTGTTAATGATAATAATTTGTTCTGAGAGTAATTGATCCAACTAGAGACAACATCCAGATTTTTTTGTGGAATCACTAGGAGTTAGTGATCACAGCTTCCAGTAAAATATCTAGTGTTCTCTTTACATTTCTTGTGAATTATTCATCAGATTTGAAGTAAGAAGGTTCACTTTTCTCAAGAAAACTTGAAGGTCTACAAGAGAAGCAATTATCAAATTGGGTTTAACCCCTACTGTACCAGAGCGTCGGCAGCCGGTCGCTCTCTCTCTCAAAAACATTGTCAGGGGTGGCCTCAGTCAGTGGGGGATGAGCGCCTCAGTTACCGGCTGCTTTCGTCTCAACACCCTAGGTAATTAGGTCTCCTAATGGGTGGTCAACTCAGTGAAGTAGGCATCTTGGACATTAAGAATGTGGTGCTGGATCAGTGCCTGCAGCTCCAGGAATGGAGGGCAGCTGCAGCAGTGGCTGGGAGAGGCTCAAGGGCAATTGAGAACATTCAGAGTCTAAGTCCAACAAATTACGTCTTTTAGTATTGCCTCTTTTTGAGTTCCTTACCATGCCCGCTGGTGCTATTGAAGGAGGGGGTTTGTGCTGTGAGGAGAGGAGAGAAGCCAGGTCCAACTTTGTGTTGAGAGGTGGGGGAAGGTCCGTATAAGACCGGATGCAAGATCGAAGTGTCTGCCGCTAGTTAATCACAGGGCTTCTAGGTTTGCCAGACTTGGATCCTGATCTTCCAGATTTATTGACACTGGAGGAATCCCTGTAACCGTGTTTCCTTCTTTTGCAATCTTGGGTCGGCCAATGGGGTAGCGGCCCGAAGGATTGACTCTGCCAATCCATTAGCCGGCCAGCTGTGCCGTCATGTCTTTGAAGCACTTTTCCCCAGCCAATGGGAGAGTGTGGTGGTGGGGCAGGCTCCACGCCCTTTTGAGAATTGGTGTAAGACAAGTCCTGACCACTTACATCGATTAGGGCAGCCGTGGATGGTTTAGAGATCCTCATCTTCATTAGGCTGGGGAGGGTTGATTTGCCTGTTTGCTCCTTCTGGGGATGTTTGTAGGTCTTGGGCAACTTCCCAAGAATAAATAAATATATATATATATATATATATATATATATATATATATATATTTATATATTCTATCGCTACTACAATAATCAGTGTTCCTCGGAGATTTCCCAGTGCATACCTTATCTTCTGATATCTCTACTATCTCTAGTTCGGGCAGAGAAAACCTTGTTACTTTCAATGCTTCCAAAACTCAACTTCTCCATCTATCTACTCGTCCCCCCCTGCCAGAAAACTATGACCTACTCTTCAAAAACATACAAATCAACCCTTCATCTTCTCTTAATATTCTCGGTGTCTCTTTTTCTTCTGATCTCTCTTGGAAAGATCATATTACCACTTTTGCTAAATCAGCTTCCAAATGCTGGTGTGCTCAACCGCCTCTGGGAGTTCTTTACCCCTGCGCAGCTGCTTGTATGGAGTATTGTTCACACGTGTGGGAAGGATTCTCTCACACAGCACTTCTAGACAAAGTGGAAAAGAAAGCCTTCCGTCTCATTAACTTACGTCCACTCACCAATTCTCAGCAGTCTCTCTCTCTTCGCCTCAGTGTTGCATCTCTCACTATTATACCGCTATTACAATAATCACTGTTCCTCAGAGCTCTCTCAGTGTATAGCACCCCCACTTCGTAGAGCACGTAGCACCCGTCTTGCCACACAATCCCACCCCTACTCTTTGCAACTCTCCAACCCAAGAGTAGAACATTATTCTCAATCTTTCTTCTATTCAACTGCTGAGCTCTGGAACTATCTCCGAGAATCAGTCCTTCCCTCATCTTAACCCTCTCCGACATATGACGCGTTTTTGAGCCTCTTAGGGATACTTTAAAGCCTTTTTTACCATCAGGGGTATTTATAAACCTTTAGTTTAGTTACTTCAACCTCTGCAGTTGTCTTTGAGTTAGCTGTGGACAGAAAACTAATTTTTGAGAGTTAATTATATGAGTGAGAGAACTCTATTTCTCATTGCTAATCTGGCAACTTCTGCGTCATATGTGCGTGAAAGGGTTAATATTACATTGTACCTAATTGATATGAAAGAAAACGGGAGATAAAATGTACTGACAGTGGTCCTTTATAACAGTTTGAATATGGGCGGGAGTACGATGATTATATTGTGAGTAAATCATTGTAGATGTTTCAGGTCTACAGTATACTGTACAGGTTAACCTTAATCATACAAACAGGTATGCAAATATTTAATACATTTCGCTAAACAGAATGAGTTTGTTTTACCTTTTTCATAGCAGGGGGTGGGGGTTGTGGGTGAAGTAGAAGTAGGGAAAGAGGGAGGCTCTTCGAATCTTAACCCTATTTGGTCCCAAGGGGGACAAAATTCAATACATTGCTCGAAAACGGCAAAAGCAAGAAAAATCCTCAATAATAATTATATACTGTATATACTGTATGTATATACTGTATATACAGTATATATATACTGTATATATTTGTTTTTTCTTCTATGTGAATGAAGGAGACAAAAGGCAGAACTGCCTGGACGAGTGTCTCCCCCAGAGTTAAAAAGAGGGTAAAAATCAAGGGACGTTCAAGCCAAAATGCCTGGACACACAGAGTTTGAAGCAATTTAAGTCCCCTTAAAATACATAAGAAGTAGATGTCTTATAATCTATAGATAGCTTGAAAAACTTTGCGAATAAATTAGCACTGGCAATTCAAAGGCTATCCGGTATGGATGGAAAAGTTGGTATCTTGGTCTTCTTGATTAGTTTGTAGATCTTAGATTTCAAATGTTAATGTGTGATGCTGGCAATAACATTGAGACTGCATCAACATTGCATACCCAACAATAACATCATAATGGTGTTACCTAAACAACTAGCTACTGTATGTATCTGTGCTTCATTATGTTAGTAAATATAGAACTTAGTCAGTTGTTAGACATACACATGTTTTTCATATAATAGTGTGAAAGCAACAGGTGAGTTAGTTTAAAATTATTGGTCATAACGGCCACACACCTAAATGGGCTCCCACAAAGAATGCCACCAACCAAGTCTCAGACTATATTCTTATGACCAAACTTAATCTAACCAAAGCTAACACATTCAAACTTAACGTAATCTAATTCGTAGTCTGATTAGAAATGTGGCCATTTTGGTTGTGTTTGTCTAAAATTGTGGTTGTTTTGGGTGTGACCGTCCAAGTTGTTTCTTGTGCCCTGCTTCCTAGAGGCCTACGCACTACTCTGACATCCCTCTCACTCTCCCAGGTAGCAAATTGTTAGCTCCATTTGTAGCTTTAAGTCTGCTATTAGTGTCACTTAGTCCATACCAACACAGGTTTTTCTACACCTCTCTCTCTCTCTCTCTCTCTCTCTCTCTCTCTCTCTCTCTCTCTCTCTCTCTCTCTCTCTCTCTCTCTCTCTCTCTCTCTCTCTCTCTCTCTCTCTCTCTCTCTCTCTCTCTCTCTCTCTCTCTCTCTCTCTCTCTCTCTCTCTCTCTCTCTCTCTCTCTCTCTCTTTATATACTGTATATACAGTATATGTATTTTTTTGTCTTTATTTTCTTTACTGGGTGTGTGAAACGCTGATTTGTGAGTTGTGCTTAATTAGCCAAGGAATTAAACTAGTACAAGATATTAATGTAGGCATGCAATAGAACACAGACAACACAGGATAACAATAAACACATATATTGACAAGAACAAAAATATTATGGCTGCTTGTGTTAATTGGCGAATAAGCACATGAACAAAATGAAAGATACAAAAATACACATGTAGCGAGATCCTCCGAATTAGCAAAATACTTAAACAAAGAAATGTGATTTTCGTTGAACATAAAGTTTATACTTATACACAATAAATAACATAAATAGAAGTACTCTCAAACGTGGAGTCTTCAAGTAATCTCGGTCGTGCACACATGTTTAGAGGTCACTCAGTCTTTACAGAAAATGGCGATGTTAATGGGGTCACTATTAGACTAGAGGAAAAGGTGTCCCTTCGATCATTTGATTTTACGTGTATTAGGGGAGGTGTGGTGGAGTGGTCTTGCCACTGGACTGGTAATCCAATGAACCCGGGTTCGAATCCCGATATGTCAATGGGAAGATTTTATTGGGATGGAATTTGTGCTGTATCTAGTATCAGTGCATTACCACAAAGCCCACCGAAATGCCAAATAAATACCCTCATTGTTCCCTGATTAAATAGCACTGTATGAATATTCCCATATTCAAAATATGCTACAGGGGGGCAATACCTAGTGAGTTAATTTCTCAATAATTGGCGTTCTGAAAGTGAGGGTCCGAGTCTAGGTGGTGAGATTGTGAAGCACAGAGGCAAAGCCGCTTCAGAGATGTGGCTGCTTCGAGCCGTGAGTGGATGCTTCGCATGTCTCACTCCCTAGACTGGAACGAGACAGGCTTCACTGTGTTGAGCGGTAGTATGTACAGGCTGTCACCTATGCCCGAGAGGGAGTAGTTGGAATATAGAAGAAAAAACAAAATTGTGATCTAGCACTAAATTATATTTTAAAAGGCCTCTGTCTACGTATTGTGAAAAACCTGTTATCCTCTGGAAAATTGTAGGGGTGAGCGAGTGAAGTGTGAAAAAGTAAATTATATAATGGATACATGTTTTTCATAATAAGTGTTGCTAGCCCCAAACGCAATCAACTGTGGCCTTCAACCATCGACACATCTCCTTTTATTTATGTACATCAAAGAACATATAAAATTCAAAGAGAAAATTTTAACACCCTAGCGTGGAAAGATTTGGGATACACCACTTCCCTTGGCCTCACACAATGGCATGGCCCAGTCGTACTGAGCTCATTACGCTGGTGGCATTGCCCCGGAGGATGGCCATCCCTAGTCTTTGCTTGAGCCAGAGGGTTTCCCGGGGTTCTCCTGTAACTTCTCTGATTTTGCGGCCTATTTCATTCACCATATTGAGGGTGGTAGGGAAAAGTGGAAGGTGGTCATCCCATCTGGCCGTTTGCCGTCAACTCTGGCAAGCCCAGGAGGATCAAGGATTGATGCACGGTTAGTACTCTGCAGGGCCCGTTTTATGATATCATTTAGTGATGAGTGTCTTGGCAGGCTGCCTGCACTGTGATTACACGATAGGGTATGGTGACCTTCAGCATCCATCAATGCACCACACTTGCAAGATTGTGGGTGACAAACTGACGTATCCACTCTGAGAGTAATGGCAACCCGGATCACTTCAGCATCCAAATGAGTTCCAAGAGGATGGCATGTTACCACAAGCCACTCTCCAAACGGGCGGCTGCTTTAGCAACCTGGTCCGCATTGGTTTGGAGATTTTCTTGTGTTTTCTTCGCCAAGATGGTATCCCACGCTTTCTGCTTGCTCTTGGAGGTACCCTGAGGCTCCTCTTCTGCTCCTGTACTTTCTTTCCAGGTGGTAATTGCTTCCGCCAAGTCCTCATTAAGTGTCATTCCAGGTTGAGAAGAAAGGATGGACACTACAAGGTCGTTGGTTGCGATAAGGGAAGAAATAAAGGCAAGGGAGGCAATATCCATGGCTATCCGAATCCCCAGGCCCCCGAGGCAGACAGGGAGAGTGGCTTGCTCCCAGTTCTGATCTTGAAAGTCCACATTGGTGATACTGGTCACTGCTTCTTGGATTATGTTGTCTAAATCTTGGAGGCCGCCAGTGTTCGGTGTAAGTCTTTGACGTGCGCAAAGGTATTGGAGTTTTGTGATGGAGAAGCAGTTCTTGAGAAGAGCCAGAGCTGAGTGGGTATCGATGTGTATCAAGCGCCTCACAAGCCATTGAAGCTCCTCCTTTTTACCTTGAAGTGCTTGTGCGATTGCTGCCGGAGTAAGTGGGGAACCTAGTAAGAGGGCTTGCTGGTGCTCCTGAAGGACCCTTACACCTGGCAAGGCGACTTCGAATTTGGCCCTAGTATGTTCTCTATTTTCAGGTGTGTGGTGGAGGAGGACAAGTTCATAATTGGTGTCATTTATTTCTAGCCCAGCCTGACTGAGGTCAGTTATGATGTTTAGATCGGTTAGGACATTTTCTACAGACCCACCCAAAGTAGCATCGTTCAGGGATGGAATTTGTGCTGTACTATCAGTGCATTACCTCAAAGCCCACCGAAGCACCCAAAAAATACTCTCATTGTTCCCTGATTAAATAGCACTGTACGAATATTCCCATATTCAAAATATGCTACAGGGAGGGCAATGCCTAGTGAGTTCATTGCTCAATAGGTGGCATTCTGAGAGTGAGGGTCCTAGTCGAGGAGTTCAGACAGTGAAGCTTACGGCGAAGCAGCCTCAGAAGTTGCCATGAGTGGTCAACCAAGAGCCTCGCGTCTTCGATGGCAGGTTGACGAAGGCTGGTTGTAGCTCACGCTTCACTTGTCTCACTTCCTAGACTGGAACAAGACCTCTTGTGCTTCACCGTGTTCAGCGGTGAATGTACTGTACAGGCTCTCAGCCTATGCCCGAGAGGGAGTAGTTGGAATATGGAAAACAAAAAACAAGAAAATTCAACTCTAACCTAGCTTTGTTAGCTGCTGCGTCCACCCCTAGTGTGAAAAGAGCAGGACCAATGCCATGAGATCTCCCTGCTGTAACCCGGTCGCTGATGGGATTGCCGTCTCGCCAAAAAACGGAATTGAAGGTTTGGAATAAGCTTGCCAAAGTAGGGGGTACAGAGTAGGGATGTGCTCTTGTGCTGCACAGAGGAAGACATCCCTGCAAATGCTGTTGAATGCATTCCTCATGTCTATCTTTAGAAACACTTGGTTATCCCGGGTATGGTTGAGGTAAGTGCGGGTTGCGTGTACAGCAGCTTCACATCCCCCTGGTTTTCCAAACCCTAGTTGAACTGGTCTTAAGTGTTGACCTAGGCCATTCGAAAGCGGTTTCAAACCCATCTTTGTGGCTAGGCGGCGGAAGGTGTTCTCTACTGCTATTGGGTGCTCACCGCCATCTTTCTTGGCCAGTGCACAGAGTGATGCAATATATATACAGTATATATATTATATTAGATTTATTATATTTATATTATATTTATAATTATATTATATTTATATTATATTATAATTATATTTATAATATAATATAATTATAATATAATATAATATATAATATAATATAATATATTATTTTATATTATATTATATTAAATTATATATATATATACTGTATATATTATATTATATTATATTATATTATATTATATTATATTATATTATATTATATTATATTATGATATTATATCTATTATATTATTAATTATATTTATATTATATTATATTATTATTATTATATAATTTATATATTTATATATCTTATTATTATATTATATTTATTATATTATATTATATTTATATTATATATTCTATATATTATATATTATATATTTATATTATATAAGTATATTATTATATTAATATATTATATTATATTATATATTATATATTATATATTATATTATATTATATATTAGTAACACCCCGTTCTTAACATTAATCATCAATTACAAACCCCAATGTACTTGAATATACTAATGAAAGCATATGGTCCTCCCGGGATTCGAACTCCGAACACCACACCCAAAACATAAGCACCTAAACCATTGCACCACCAACACAGTTTTATTTTGTTCTCTTCTCCCATCTCACTGTTTTTCCACCAGTTTTTCTCCAAGTCATATACAGTATACCCATCACTGTCTTCACTAAAATTTGTTTTTTATTCGGCTTGAATACCTTTTTATTTCAGTTTTTCTCCAAGTACTTTCCTTTCGCTCGTGACTGTCTCCTCCCTCACTCTACATGTTCTTATACGCTCTCTCTCTCTCTCTCTCTCTCTCTCTCTCTCTCTCTCTCTCTCTCTCTCTCTCTCTCTCTCTCTCTCTCTCTCTCTCTCTCTCTCTTTGAAGTAGTAGACAGGATTTTTTTCCCTGAAACCGAGATATGCCACTTGAAATATTTGGCAACTTTGATGTCAACTTAGCCTAAGCCTAACCTTATAAGATAGCATAACATTTGTTTATTCTAACCTATTATATTGTCATCATATATACCAAACAATAAAACTATACTCTTTAAGGATTATGACTCGTTTTAATGGTTTATTCTGGTTATCATTAAACATTAGAATCCATGGGCTAAAGTCCATCTCAATTCACCCATTGATACCGGTACTCATCTTCCCTTTCTAGGCTTAACACATATTCATATAATTATAGTCAAAATACAATTATTATGTTCTAAGGACAGAATACGTCCTGGTGTACTGAGAGAGTTAAAATAGGCATCAGTACAGGAAGCCTAACTAGCCCACTCACTGCCTGCAATATTTGGTCTAAGGACAATTAACTACAATCAAGTGGTCCTGCAAGGGGAGTCAGAGGCATCACTCTATCTATGGTGACCAAACGCAAATGGCATCTATTCAGGACCACACAAACACACGGACCTAGTTTCCAAAAAATCATGATTTCGTTTTTGAGATATATTTACATAAATACAGACAGGTTGATAATCAAACACAGATAATGCAAGTGCAAGAGAGGATGATGCATATACAGTACATGTACTGCGCGCTTGTAACGCTGCTGACCTTGTTTATTGGAGTACATACCTGTATATTCAGCATACATGACATTATTAATGTACAGACACAAATTGCAATCTTTGGCTTGTAGTCTGTAATGGGATATAATGTCGTGGTGCCATGCAGAACAGGGGAATTATCTAATGCTACCCATAAGATAATGAAAGATGTGCTTCGGTGACCAAATGAAGGCACTCACGATAGTGTCCGTAATTATGTTTGAAGGTTGTGGGAGAAATGTTGCACATACGCACACACACACACACACGCCTACAATATTGCAGTTAAATATAGTCAGCATAGCTATGAATTTCAGACATGTATATTTTCAGCCTCTGGCTGTAATTCTTAATAATCCGTTTACTATTATTATCATCATTTACATAGTAACTAGGCGAACAGTACATATAGTCAGTAAACATTACAGTACATATAGTCAGTAAACATTACAGTACATATAGTCAGTAAACATTACAGTACATATAGTCAGTAAACATTACAGTACATATAGTCAGTAAACATTACAGTACATATAGTCAGTAAACATTGTCAGTAAATCAACTTCATACCATCCAACAAACCCTTATACCCTTATATAAATGCGCAACTATTATCTATAACAGTATACCTAGTACATAATGTTTACTGGTCAAATAGCTCCTATGCTATCTATTATCTCAACTCAAAAATCATCTGCTAACCTAGTACATAATATTAATCTCGAAAACCGCTCATATGCAACCTCATGCTTTGGACCTTATTATAAAACAATGTAAGTTAGAGTTAAGCTACACACTGTTCCTCTGTACATGTTCACCCTACGGCTGCAATTATCAATAAACCGTTTTATTATTATTATTATTATTATTATTATTATTATTATTATTACACACACACACACACACACACACACACACACACACACACACACACACACACACATTACTGTACCATTTACAAGACTTAATCATGTATATAACTTCATCCAAAGAATGTAACCATCAATTTTGTAACACTAGTTTTTGTGTAAATACGTGATTGAGTATAATGCCTTTTTACATATAGGAGTCAATATCCCCATCCCATTGGAGTCTGCAGCTGAACGAATAATGTACTGAAGTGAATACGGATTCGGAAAATAATACATTGACTATCTTTAAGGGGGTCCATCTCGTTATATATACATATTTTTATTTATTTTTCTCGCTGGGCTGTTTCCATTGTGCCCCATTCAGCCTGTTTTAAGAAGTTTATCCCCATCCAGGTGTCGATTTTTTTTCCTGACGAGCGGTAGTGAGCCATCAAATTTAAACAAATTTTTTTGATAGCAGGTTAAATTTGTACATGTTTCGATAGAATAATGTCTCCGGCGAAGTCGGATTTCTTCATACAATGCTGGCTCGCTAGCTCACTCCCCTTAACATTGACCACAATCTGTAACGAGCCTGTGTTCCAAGGAGTTAGTGGACGAGAGCCATGGGTTATCATCGTTACTTTATGTTCATCACTCGTTAATAGTATTACTGTGGGTACCAAATTGATGTAATGAACAGGTTTCGTCACAATCCATTAAAACAGTTTTGTGATTTTTTTTTTTTTTTTTAAATACGGATAGACAGACAGGAGTGATTACAATACCCTCGCATGTCCTTGCATATGCAGTTGAATAATTGCGAAGACCAGATTCGGATACAGATTACCGGCTAAAGGAATCAATCAAAAACTAAGTTTAGTTTGCCTTAACAAAATTTCATAAAACTAACAATATACAGGCGGGCGGGGAATCTAGAACCAATAATTTTGATCACCCAATGCCTAAAAATTATTACTTGTCTCGCCTTTACTTTATTCCCTGTCTGTCTAGAACCCCATTATTGCCCTCGTTCCCTCACACAAAAAAACGTAACCCAAACAGTTGACACAAGAAACGTTTGGCAAACAGACCCCTTTCCTTCCCTCACCCCCGTTTGCCCCCCCCCCCGTTTTTTTTTGTCGTATTTACTTCACTTCTTCTTTACTAAGGAATGTACCTGTTTCTTGCGGTCATTAAGGGGAGGCAGACCGTTTTTTTTCTGGACCCCCTTCTCCCTCATGTTTAACATATTATTTTTGAGATTATAAGACGTTCGGCCCGTTAGTTTGGCAATTTTAACACCTTTCGCCCCATTTCGTTGTCAATTTTAAGACCTTTCGTGCCATTTAGGTGTCGATTATTTCCTGACGAGCGATAGCGAGCCTGCAATTTTAAGAGGAATTTTCTACCGAAAAATTTACAAATTTATCTTGAAGGGGGGTCTAGGGTTTTTTTCTTCTAAGCTTGATGAAGGTCTAGGAAGGAAATTAAAAGCATATATGAATAAATGAATTAATAGACCAAACAAACGGTCTGCCTCCCCTTAAGTAGTCATAAGAAACTTGCAGCAGTTTTTTTTATGTATAATTATTTTACACTTCCGTCTTTTTTATGTCACTTAGCGATGGTAAGAAGATTGTCTGGTGTATATATTTGAATACGGGCGGCCTTTTATCTTTGGCTGTAAGAAGAGCTAAGAGGGGATGTGAGTACTTGCCAACGTTATGTACACACACACACACACCCACACCCACACCCACCCACATACACACACACACAACAGCACGGTGTCTTATAAATGCATATATACACTGTATGTATACAGTATATAATGTATATATATATATATACTGTATATGCTAGGTATATAGTCTATGCAATGCATATTTTGTTGATGTTATATTAGTAGGCCTATTGTGGATGTTCAGTCTGAAACCTGAGGTGTTGCTATCCAGACATACCTAAATTCTTTCGCTACTCGTATCACAAAGACCGTACATTAGACATTGATCACATAAGGTTGCATCACTATCTATAATATTTATTATAATATTAATAATATTAATTTATTATTAATAATACTTATTAATCCTATTTATAATACACAGCCAGATAAACATGTAACAAAGTTAGATTATGATCACTTCCATTGGCGTTGTCACTATTATCCTATACTCCTCCTCCCCTATCCTACTATGGCACTCCATCCCTGGCCTATAAGTGGCACTCAGATAGGTGAAGGGTCAAGCCTCCACCACGAGAGGGAGAGAGGGAGAGAGGGAGGTGGGGCACTAGCTTACTCCCCACAGTATCCATGGTTGAACCAGTTAGGGTGCCAATACAACAGACTCGCACAAATTGTATATCATGCATAACCGTATCAACAACAATAACCGTATCAACAACAATAACCGTATCAACAACAATAACCGTATCAACAACAATAACCGTATCAACAACAATAACCGTATCAACAACAATAACCGTATCAACAACAATAACCGTATCAACAACAATAACCGTATCAACAACAATATATCGGCTATTATATATTTTTGTTTTGACAGCAAGCTAAATTTAAAAAAAATTCCATAGAAAAATTTCTCCGACGAAGCCGGATTTCTCCATACAATGCTGGCTCGCTATCGCTCGCCAGGAAGAAATCGACACCTGGATGGGGATAAACGTCTTAAAACAGTTCGCTGAATGGGGCCAAATGGATACAAGCCAGGGAAAGAGAGAAAAGGAGAGAAAGATAAAAAAAAAACGGTGACCCCCCTTAAATATAGAGCGGGTTCGAGTCGCATTTTGACCACCAGGGTTTGTGAGGTTGTATTCTCACATGCATAACGCCTAGTCCACAAGAAATAATACTAAATCATTATAATACAAACAATAATACATACTGATGTCAACGATCTTCTATTTCACCTTCTGTGCCTTGTCTTTGTCCAAACCCCGAGGCAAATCCAACTTACAATAATTAATTATTTTCTTTACCGCCAAGTTAGTCCTTGCATATAAGACAATACTTATAATTGTGATTTACAAACACTGTTAGTATTGATGTGATGATATTTCGATGTAATAACCTTACTCAGTGACTTTCCTTACCAGTTAGTAGCCGTGTGTAGGCTAGTCGTTGGTGACAAATGGCCTCCTCGGATACCTCAGAAAGAAACTTTAGAATCTGGCCCATGGACTAAAAAGAGCAAGAGAGAGTAAGAATACCAATCATTTCAACTAGATGACACAACACTTTGCTTTGAGTAACTTCCAGGTGGTGTTGCCTGGAAGTTAGAAGGTTATTTGAGAGAATCCTTGACCCACAATTTCTATATAAATCAAGTCAAACTATCTGGCAGTAATATCAACAAAGTAAAGTAATCGTTGGCTAATAATTGAAGGATTTAATTTAGTTTAGATGCATGTTTGGGAACACATACACTACATGATCGCATTTACATTTACTAATGGAAACTATCTATCTATTGCCGGACGCCTTACTCCCCTTACGAGGGGGGCCATACACAGAATGCCCCCAAGCGGACCTATTCCCTGTGAGAGGGACAACCCGAGCCAGTTTAGTGAAGGACTTACAGGATTGACCACTCAATTTAGGATCCGTCCGACGCAGAGGCCCTCTGTGTATCTTGTTAGCACTATTTTTCTACAGTGGTGTTCGGCTAATCCATCCACTAACCTGCCTTACCCTTAGGTAAGCAGTACGGATTTGTATCAGGTTTACTCCCCTAGACAGGTTGCCAACCAAGGCTGACGAGTCCCATCCACCCGGATTTGTATAAGGTTGTCTCCCCTAGATGAGTTGCCGACCAAGGCTAACGAGTCCCATCCACCCGAGAAATGGAAACTAAAGACAGCAAAATCATGCTCTAAGAGGCAGAGATTCTTAACAATAAGTTTGATAAGGCGAGAATTACTGATAACAAAACACTCAATCTTGATCTGTTCTTAGTTAATGTTTTGTATTATTTAGTAGTATTACGTTAAATAATAGTGTATTTTTATTGTTGCACACACACACACACACGCACACACACACACACACACACACACACACACACACACACACACACACACACACACACACACACACACACACACACACACACACACACACACACACACACACACACACACGAAATTCGCCTATATATATATCTGAGAGAGAGAGAGAGAGACACACAGAGGTTATATAAACATTTAACCAGTAACATTATGATAATGCTAAACATGGAAATACAACTTCTGCCCCCTCAACCCTTTCCTTCCCACGGGTCATTTAGAAAGTGTGACCCAGACCACTTCCGATCCCTCAGGTCACAAGAGAGGTCATGTCAGAGGTCAGAGCTTGTCACGTGAGCCCTTGACATGACCTCCCCCTTTGCCACGACCTCACCTTGAACCTGACTTGACATTAACCCTTTGACTACGCTAAACGTCTTTTCTGAACCTAAGGGTAGACTGTCCGTTTGTTTGGTCTATTAATTAATGTATTTATATATTTTTTTAGTTTCCTCCCTAGACCTCCATCAAGCTTAGAAAAACACCCCCTAGACCACCCTTCAAGATAAATTTGTAAATTTTTCGGTAGAAAAATGTGCCGGCCGAAGGCCGGTTCCTCTTAAAATTGCAGGCTCGCTTTCGCTCGGCACCTAAATGGCACGAAAGGTCTTAAAATTGACAACAAAATGGGCCGAACGTCTTATAATCTCAAAACTAGTGGGGCTAAACATTAGGGAGAAGGGGGTCCAGAAAAACGGTCTGCCTCCCCTTAATATGATCGTTTAGTGTGACATAGAATTTACAGGAAAACAGGCATCAAGTTACTAATAGAGTTCAAGTTACTAATAGAGTTCAAGTTACTAATAGAGTTCAAGTTACTAATAGAGTTCAAGTTACTAATAGAGTTCAAGTTACTAATAGAGTTCAAGTTACTAATAGAGTTCAAGTTACTAATAGAGTTTCAAGTTACTAATAGAGTTCAAGTTACTAATAGAGTTCAAGTTACTAATAGAGTTCAAGTTACTAATAGAGTTCAAGTTACTAATAGGGTTCAAGTTACTAATAGAGTTCAAGTTACTAATAGAGTTCAAGTTACTGGACGGTCTATCTAAGCAGAGCAATCTTCTAATAATAGCCAGAAGGAAATGCTGGGGACGCTATCCTATTGAAATGATGGAGACGCTATCCTATTAAAATGATGGAGACGCTATCCTATTGAAATGATGGAGACGCTATCCTATTGAAATGGTGGAGACACTATCCTATTGAAATGGTGGAGACGCTATCCTATTGAAATGATGGAGACGCTATCCTATTGAAATGATGGAGACGCTATCCTATTGAAATGATGGAGACGCTATCCTATTGAAATGATGGAGACGCTATCCTATTGAAATGGTGGAGACGCTATCCTATTGAAATGGTCACCAGACTAATTTAGCTTGCTATAATAATTTGACTTAAGGGGGGATGAGCCGGTTTTCTGGACCACTTTCTCCCTCATGTTTAGCCCCATTAGTTTTCAGATGTTAAGATGTTTGCCCCATTAGTTAGTCGATTTTAAGACCTTTCGCCCCATTTCTTCGTCAATATTTGGACCTTTCGTGCTATTTAGGTATCGATTTTTTCCCAGGCGAACGATAGTGAGCCTGTAATGTTGGAAGAATCGGCCTTCGGCCGGGACATTTTTCTACCGAAAAATGTACAATTAATCTAGAAGGTGGATCTAATGTTTTTTTGTTTTTTTAATATTTGATGGAGGTCTAGGGAGGAAACTAGAAAAATAATGAATACATGCAAAAATCGCCCAAAAAGTGAACCATCCCCCCTTAATCGGCATGACCTCTCACCAACTCATCAAAGATAGTGCCTCCTCTACCAGGGTTCATTTCAACATTACATTTTATGGTGAATAGAAACACCATCCGAGGAGGAGCACTTTATTTGCTCCTCCTCAAATGGTGTGTTTATGCATTCTATCAACTTCCCGTAGTTCATTTTAACCCTTTCAATCTCCAATACACGTTTCTGTTCTGTTTTCTGGATACTATTAGACGATTTTATTCAGATTAGTAACGGTAAACGGTAGTCAAAGGGTTGATTGAGATAGTATTTACCCTTTTAATACCCACAGATCCTTCCTAAGCTGCATAAAATCGTCTAATGATAGCCAAAATATACTGCTAAAACGCGTCAGAGCTTCAAGGGGTTAACACATTGTATTACCATGACTTGAACCCAGTCCCAGGTTGATCGTGCTGCAAGCCATCATATCCATGGACCAATGGGTTCTTATGTGTGATCGTGCTGCAAGCCATTATATCCATGGACCAATGGGTTCTTATGTGTGATCGTGCTGCAAGCCATTATATCCATGGACCAATGGGTTCTTATGTGTGATCGTGCTGCAAGCCATTATATCCATGGACCAATGGGTCTTATGTGTGATCGTGCTGCAAGCCATTATATCCATGGACCAATGGGTTCTTATGTGTGATCGTGCTGCAAGCCATTATATCCATGGACCAATGGGTTCTTATGTGTGATCGTGCTGCAAGCCATTATATCCATGGACCAATGGGTTCTTATGTGTGATCGTGCTGCAAGCCATTATATCCATGGACCAATGGGTTCTTATGTGTGATCGTGCTGCAAGCCATTATATCCATGGACCAATGGATTCTTATGTGTGATCGTGCTGCAAGCCATTATATCCATGGACCAATGGGTTCTTATGTGTGATCGTGCTGCAAGCCATTATATCCATGGACCAATGGGTTCTTATGTGTGATCGTGCTGCAAGCCATTATATCCATGGACCAATGGGTTCTTATGTGTGATCGTGCTGCAAGCCATTATATCCATGGACCAATGGGTTCTTATGTTTGATTCCTTTGATTGATCACTAGATATGGGCCTTACCGGACACTCAATGACAATTAGAATCCGTACTATTTCTACAAATTGATTTTTGATGACGTCATTGAGCAAATGCATGATTTTGAATGAAATCAACAGAAACTTGTGTCACATTTCAAGTCACTTATCACATGACTCTAACTCTAACCCGTGTGGGCTCGCCCATTGAGCCAAGATTCCACTCGTTCCTGTGTACTTCTTCACCGAGTCGTTACACAGATTTACATACATTTGCATACACTTATTTACCTGATTAGCCTCTAAGTGTTAAAGATACTCCTTCTCAAATGGTGATCATATTCATCCTTATTATATCCTATATTATTTACTGTCTACCCCTGAGCTAATTAATATCGTTTAACCCCTTCTGTACCGGCGACGTCTTTTTACCTTTATTTTGGCTACTATTTCACGATGTTATTCAGTTTTAGAAAGTTCTACAGCAATTAACAGGTTTCGAACTATCTCACCTAACCCTATTTAATACCACAGATTCTTTTTAAACTGCACAAAATCGTCTAAATTTAGCTAAAATAAAATGAAAAATACGCCGCCGGTACAGAAGGGGTTAATGCTAGTCAGAATAAGGTGGAGAAAGACGTGTTGAGCGATCCGTACTGAAAGGGTTAACACTAGCTCATGCGACGTCTTGGAGAATGTTAGGATGTTAGATTTATATATTTTGAGGGTATTTGTTACTTCTGCCAGTTTCGAACAATGTCCTTTTAGGTTTCCCCTAAACTCAAAAAATAAAAAAAATAAAAAAAATATAACACCTCAGACTCTATTCAAACATAACCCCCCCCCCCCCCCCCCTCCCCAACATTCTTCAAATCCAGGTCAAAAGCCAATTCCTCCTAAATTACAGGCTTGCTACCGCTCACCCGGAAAAAGATCAACTGCTGGATGGGATGAAATGGCACATAATCGCCAAGCTAATGGGGTAAACGTCTTAAAATCTCCAAATTAATTGCGTGAAATAGGAAGGATCCAAAACGACTTGCCTCGCAGCAGATAGGGTTAACTTGATGTGACTTTCTCCCTCTTCACCCCCCGCCCCCCCCCCTCCACCACATCCTTGTCCTGACCACCAGATAAACTTAAGTTGACCTGACCTCATTTGATCTACCCCCCCCCCCCGGAACCTGATGTGTTTGTGTGTGGCTTGGTGCGATTAGAAGGAGAGAGAGAGAGAGAGAGAGAGAGAGAGAGAGAGAGAGAGAGAGAGGGAGAGGAGAGGAGAGAGAGAAAGAGAGAGAGAGAGAGAGAGAGAGAGATAGAGAGGAGAGAGAGAGAGAGAGAGAGAGGAGAGAGAGAGAGAGAGAGAGAGAGAGAGAGGAGAGAGAGAGAGAAGAGAGAGAGAGAGAGAGAGAGAGCGAGAGAGGAGAGAGAGAGAGAGAGAGAGAGAGCGAGAGAGATAGGAGAGAGAGGAGAGGAGAGAGAGAGAGAGAGGAGAGGAGAGAGAGAGAGAGAGAGAGAGAGAGGAGAGAGAGAGAGAGAGAGAGAGTATGCTATACTTCGTTACAGTACTATATCACAAAGCTTACCGATACGCCCTTGCTGTATCTAATATACAATACCATTGTATTTGTATGATATTCATACAATAGTTCCATTTCTCTCTCTCTCTCTCTCTCTCTCTCTCTCTCTCTCTCTCTCTCTCTCTCTCTCTCTCTGTCTCTGTCTCTGTCTCTCTCTCTCTGTCTCTCTCTCTCTCTTTCCCTAATCGCTCCAAACCACACACAAACACATCAGGTTCCATATCAAAATAATGCATTATGTCATTGTGAGTCGGAACCTTGTTAGCGAAAAGTTTAAAAGGTAGCATGAGTGTGTGTGTAGTCCGAGGTAATGAGTCAAGATGGTGAGACAGTTGTGATGCAGGTTGGAGTTTCTGAACTGCACTGATGAGATAGCCAGGTGCCGTTGATCTGGGTAGACTATGTTGAGCCAATGGCAAAAATCATCTGAATTGACCTTTATCTCATCAGCTGGAATAAGACCTTCAGACTTCATTGTGTTGATCGATCAAATCTACAAGCTATAGAGAGCCTACTGTATATCTGGTGGGAGAGGTGGAATACAAAAACAAACTGTATATACTGTATATGTATATTGTAAATGCCAATGAATGAAGGAACAAATGCAAGAAAAGGTGATTAAAAAGATTAATACGGTTACGAAAAAGATGAAAACTAAGAATAAAACGAAAGAAGAAAAACACTAAAATGAAGAAGAAAACTGTTACACAGAGTTAATGAGTCTGCCCCCTTAAGTACAGGCTGCATGGTGACGAATAAAACCGATGACCATGACTCTGCCCCGGCTAAAGAAGGAAACATGGGCAACGGGGCAAGCCACGCCTCTCAGGTCCCGGGTAATCCCTGAGCCAGCCCACCTGAATCGCTCATTCTAATCTTGCTGCTTCCCAGGACCCAAAGAGCGAGATCGGCTTAATGACCAGCAGCCTAGGGAGCACCAACGTGACCTTGTAACCCGGATCAAGGGGACCAGCAGAAGATTAAAACGATTCTGACGATAGCTTACAAGTAACTTTTAAGCTCCTTCTCTGGTTTAATACGTGACGATAAATTCTGAGAATCTCGACTGCTGAGAACTTCCATCCCTCTGGTTACGAGGTACCCTAGCCTCAATCTTGAATAGCTAATACGAGATGAGCTTGGAAAATCCGGCACTAATGTGAGTAGTTCCATCAAAACTGTTGGTTGCAGATACCTAACCTCTATCTTGAGTAATTCATTCTGGCAAAAGTGAGATCACATGCACTACATGGCTTTGGGAGAGATCAGACTGACCGACACTCAAATTTGAACTGGCATCCATCAACTGGAAGGTTTACTGCATGGTGACATTGACAAACAAAATTAATATCACTTCAGCATATCCCACAAAACACATACAAAGCTAAACCATCAGATCAATGATTGTTTGGCTTCCACTGCCAGGAAGCCTCAAATTCTAAGTACAGGGCTTGGACTTGCTGTCAGAGAAATTCCACCAGGCAAAACTAATGGTAATGGAGGATACACAAAGGTGGACCATCAGACAGTGGGAATCTGAGTCACCTCAAGAGGAAGCTGAGATCTGGTAGCATTGGATTTAAACAGTGGAAGTCTATGGTAAAGAATCACCAAGAATATTCTGTGAATGATTCTATTCCTCTGCTGAATGGACAAAACAGATCTGTTGGCAGACCAAACTTTGAGAAAGCTGAACTACTGGCCTCTCGCTTTGCAAGAAAAATGCAAGTGCCTGACTCTCAAAAGCAACCTCCAATACTCCCTAAGAAAACCAACCACATCCTACAATCCATCAAAGTGAGTGAAGAAGAGGTGTATAAAGCACTTAATTCTTTGGACACTGACAAGGCCTTAGATCCCGACAAAATTAGCCCAAGAATCCTTCATAAGTGTGCATGTGCAATGGAATTAATTTCACCTCTCACCTCCATTTTTAACACCTGCATCACTCACAGCATATGGCCTTCTTCCTGGAAAGAGGCTTATGGTGTACCTGTTCACAAGAAGTAGAGCAAGCCTGACACCTCAAATTACAAATCAATTTCCCAGCTTTCAGTGTTTGCGAAGGTGCTGGAGAACTTAATCTTCAGGTATATAACTGAATTCTTTGACAAACACATACTTCATATTGACAGGCAATATGAATTCTGAAAGGTAAGATCAGCCGCCAACTTCCTACTGAATCTCTCGACCAAATGGAACCAGGCACTGGACGACACTGAAGACTGCTTCATGATTGCCCTCAACATCGTCGGTGCTTTTGATCAAGCTTGGCGTCAGGGGTTACTTGCAAAGCTCCAGGCTCTTGGGCTTTGTGGAAATACTTTGGCACTAATTTGGAGATTACCTGCAAGAACTTTTACTGCAGGTGGTTGTTCATGGAGCCAACTCAACCAGACACTAAATAGGAGTCAGTGTGCCACCGGGAAATCTCCTAGGTCTTCTACTTTGGAATTTGTACTTCAATGACCTCCTTAACCCCACTCCAAAATCTTATGCCTATGCAGATGACTGTACCTTTACGGTCAAAGATAAAACAGAGGAGAGGGCCTCTGCAGTCATCAAAACCATCCAACGTCTTTCAGAGCGTCTTTCAGAGCTGGCAAAGTCTCCTTTGCTCCTGAAAAAACCTAAGCAATGGAAATAACAAGACATCATAACCTACCAGAAGAGATTGGCTTGATTCTGGGTATGCGCAGCTACACAGAGAGGATTCTATAGGGATACTGAGAAAGAAATTTGACTGCAAGATGACTATGATATAACAAAAATCTGACAGCTCTATATAGAATTGCAAGATTCCTTGACAGTGGAAGCTCTAGGGTTTTCCATGATGCCTAGGTGTGCTCTCATCTTGAATATGCTCTCTTATCTTGGCAGGGATGTTCGCCTTCCCACTTACGTCTTCTAGACAAGGTTAAAGAAAGAGCGTACAGCCTGATTGCAACTCTTGGCGCAGAACAAAGGCATCAGCAGTCACATCAAACACTCCAACACAGATGAGATGTAGCAGCACTCACTGTGTTATATAAAGCCAATGTGGAGAGGATGGCACATCTACAACCTGCAGGTTAAGAAGGATGAGAGAGCCAGAAGTACAAGAAGCTACCTCATAAATTTGTTGGTCCCTGGTTGTACTATTCTCTCGGACTGCTCTCCACCAGCAAAGATTCATTCCTCAATCCACAAGAATATGGAACAAGTTTGATCAGGTTCATTCAGTCAGTATTATAACTTCAACTCAAGAAATGAAAGCTGGCAAATAGTTAGCTAGCTACAAGTTCACTGCTACCAAATGGATGATGAAGGAAGTGGCATGTAATGCATAATCTGCATATCTTCTAAAATTTGTTATAATAGTTAGAATCTGTATAATTAGGTTGGAATTAAGACGGGAAGAGGTCAAATCCTGCCCTTAGTGCTAGTAATGTCGGAGCTATGCACATGCTGGTAATGTCGGAGCTATGCACATTCTAGTAATGTCGGAGCAATGCACATGCTAGTAATGTCGGAGCTATGCACATTCTAGTAATGTCGGAGCTATGCACATGCTAGTAATGTCGGAGCTATGCACATTCTAGTAATGTCGGAGTTATGCACATTCTAGTAATGTCGGAGCTATGCACATGCTAGTAATGTCGGAGCTATGCACATGCTAGTAATGTTGGAGCTATGCACATGCTAGTAATGTCGGAGCTATGCACATGCTAGTAATGTCGGAGCTATGCACATGCTAGTAATGTCGGAGCTATGCACATGCTAGTAATGTCGGAGCTATGCACATGCTAGTAATGTCGGAGCTATGCACATGCTAGTAATGTCGGAGCTATGCACATGCTAGTAATGTCGGAGCTATGCACATGCTAGTAATGTCGGAGCTATGCACATGCTAGTAATGTCGGAGCTATGCACATTCCAGCCCATGCCCCCGATGCCTCTTCACTCACATTGCCAATAACTCTTGATAAAACAAGTAGATAAATAAATAAAACAAAAACAGACACACACACACACACACACAGATTGAGAGTCACAAGGAATATTTGGTATCTCAGCGACCTTATGGCCCATTCTGGAGAGACACTCGAAGTGGAAGGAGAGAGATTGTTTAGTGCACTACACTCATTGCAAAGTTTGCCAAATACTATCTACTCTCTTCTTGAACTTCTCTACTGAAGAACTGTTTACAACTTCTGAGGGAAGTTTGTTCCAGGTAGAACAAATCTTACGTGTGAAAAAAGTGTCCACAGATACTAGTGCTGTAGCACTAGCTTGTACTCTTTCCAGATGCTCTATATCTTTCCTGAGTGCTGGCGACCAGGATTGAACAGCATACTCAATGAGAGGCCATATCAGAGCATTGTAAAGTGTTGGGACTATTTCCTTCTTTCTGTACTTAACCCTTTGGTTGCGGGCTGTTTTGGGCTATTTAGGGCATATTCAGGCACTCCTGAATGATAAATCAAGCATCTGCATTAAATGAAGTGTATTCTGCCGAAAACTAGGCGAAAATAGCTTCAAAATTACACCAGAACGGACCGTATACGTGGTCTGGTTCACCCGCAGTGATCCCAGTGAAACGCGGGAACCCCGCTATTATGTAACACTCGCTCGCTTGGCTACACTGATGAGAGAGACAGAGAGAGACTCGCCGGACACACAGCTTAGCTCAGTGAGCCGCTCGGTGCTCTGAGTGTCGGAGGTGGGCCCCTCACTCTCCCACCCACTGACACTCGATTCTTACGTTTTTACAGGCTTTTAAAGCCTGGAAATTGCTGTAACTTGCCAAAACATTCCAGAATGTCACCCGCAGCAAAATGGTTAAATTGACTCTTAAAATAGCCCAATAATTTCTGAGAGTGAGAGTGAGAGAGAGTGTGTGTGAGTGTGAATATGTGTGTGTGTGTGTTTAGGGTTTGTTTACAATGAGTGGTGGTGGTGTTGACAGTGTATGATGTGTTGACGTATCATCATGCACGAGAGAGAGAGAGAGAGAGAGACCCCACATGGGCCTCAGTAAGCCACATGTGTTTTCTCTCCTTTCCCTTCACGTCTCTCCAGCCATGCACACTTCCCATTTTCATCTTTACACACTCTCTCTCTCTCTCTCCCATTCACATACTCCAATCTTTTACCTCTCATTTACAATGTTTTCCGCATGTTCTCAATCTTACTCGTAGTAGTAGTAGTAATAGTAGTGGTAATAGTAGTAGTAGTATTAATAGCAGTAGAATAACAGAAGGATAGTTGTTTATATTTCTGTGATGTTTTTTTACCTACAGTAATATAATGGTCGCTCTTCTGTAGATCAAAAATGGTTTCAGCGGTTGGACCTGACAGTATTCATAATAGTAGTTGTAATATGTATATATTTTGTTTCTCTCTCTCTCTCTCTCTCTCTCTCTCTCTCTCTTTCTCTTTCTCTTTCTCTTTCTCTCTCTCTCTCAGACGTTGACCACTGTTAGGGCCTACAGAAGGTGCTAATGTGTCTTCCCCCCCCCCCCCCCCCTCTTTCCTCCCACATTTGTTGATTATTTCCCGTTTCCTTCTTTATCCATTCCATTCCTTACCTTCATATTCGTTTTCATGCTTGCTTTCTCACTCCTCTCTTCATTTAGTACAATTCCTTCTCTTCTTCCAGCTCTTCTTCTATAATTTCTGTCCTTTTCCGTATTATTTATTTCCCCTCGCTTTCCATTTATCCCCTCGCTTTCCATTTATCCCCTCGCTTTCCATTTATCCCCTCGCTTTCCATTTATCCCCTCGCTTTCCATTTATCCCCTCGCTTTCTATTTATCCCCTCGCTTTCCATTTATCCCCTCGCTTTCCATTTATCCTCTCGATTTCCATTTATCCCCTCGCTTTCCATTTATCCCCTCGCTTTCCATTTATCCCCTCGCTTTCCATTTATCCCCTCGCTTTCCATTTATCCCCTCGCTTTCCATTTATCCCCTCGCTTTCCATTTATCCTCTCGATTTCCATTTATCCCCTCGCTTTCCATTTATCCCCTCGCTTTCCATTTATCCCCTCGCTTTCCATTTATCCCCTCGCTTTCCATTTATCCCCTCGCTTTCCATTTATCCCCTCGCTTTCCATTTATCCCCTCGCTTTCCATTTATCCCCTCGCTTTCTATTTATCCCCTCGCTTTCCATTTATCCCCTCGCTTTCCATTTATCCCCTCGCTTTCCATTTATCCCCTCGCTTTCTATTTATCCCCTCGCTTTCCATTTATCCCCTCGCTTTCTATTTATCCCCTCGCTTTCCATTTATCCCCTCGCTTTCCATTTATCCCCTCGCTTTCCATTTATCCCCTCGCTTTCCATTTATCCCCTCGCTTTCCATTTATCCCCTCGATTTCCATTTATCCCCTCGCTTTCCATTTATCCCCTCGCTTTCCATTTATCCCCTCGCTTTCCATTTATCCCCTCGCTTTCCATTTATCCCCTCGCTTTCCATTTATCCCCTCGCTTTCCATTTATCCCCTCGCTTTCTATTTATCCCCTCGCTTTCCATTTATCGCCTCGCTTTCCATGTATCCCCTCGCTTTCTATTTATCCCCTCGCTTTCCATTTATCCCCTCGCTTTCCATTTATCCCCTCGCTTTCTATTTATCCCCTCGCTTTCCATTTATCCCCTCGCTTTCCATTTATCCCCTCGCGTTCTATTTATCCCCTCGCTTTCCATGTATCCCCTCGCTTTCTATTTATCCCCTCGCTTTCCATTTATCCCCTCGCTTTCCATTTATCCCTCGGCTTTCTATTTATCCCTCGCTTTCCATTTATCCCCTCGCTTTCCATTTATCCCCTCGCTTTCTATTTATCCCCTCGCTTTCCATTTATCCCCTCGATTTCCATTTATCCCCTCACTTTCTATTTATCCCCTCGCTTTCCATTTATCCCCTCGCTTTCTATTTATCCCCTCGCTTTCCATTTATCCCCTCGCTTTCCATTTATCCCCTCGCTTTCCATTTATCCCCTCGCTTTCCATTTATCCCCTCGATTTCCATTTATCCCCTCGCTTTCCATTTATCCCCTCGCTTTCTATTTATCCCCTCGCTTTCCATTTATCCCCTCGCTTTCTATTTATCCCCTCGCTTTCTATTTATCCCCTCGCTTTCCATTTATCCCCTCGCTTTCCATTTATCCCCTCGCTTTCCATTTATCCCCTCGCTTTCCATTATCCCCTCGCTTTCTATTTATCCCCTCGCTTTCTATTTATCCCCTCGCTTTCCATTTATCCCCTCGCTTTCCATTTATCCCCTCGCTTTCTATTTATCCCCTCGCTTTCCATTTATCCCCTCGCTTTCCATTTATCCCCTCGCTTTCTATTTATCCCCTCGCTTTCCATTTATCCCCTCGCTTTCTATTTATCCCCTCGCTTTCCATTTATCCCCTCGCTTTCCATTTATCCCCTCGCTTTCCATTTATCCCCTCGCTTTCCATTTATCCCCTCGCTTTCCATTTATCCCCTCGCTTTCCATTTATCCCCTCGCTTTCTATTTATCCCCTCGCTTTCCATTTATCCCCTCGCTTTCCATTTATCCCCTCGCTTTCCATTTATCCCCTCGCTTTCTATTTATCCCCTCGCTTTCCATTTATCCCCTCGCTTTCCATTTATCCCCTCGCTTTCCATTTATCCCCTCGCTTTCCATTTATCCCCTCGCTTTCCATTTATCCCCTCGCTTTCCATTTATCCCCTCGCTTTCATTTCCCATCTTTTATAGTTTTGCTCTCTATCCCTCGTTATCACATAGTTGTAAGTTGTGGGGCATGACCAGTGCTATGTCTATGACTCGTATAAGACATGTTGACGTTTACCGCCTAGGGACATCCTCTCTCCCGGGACATGCTCCACCCTAAAGGTGCGTCCACACTGGCGAGAAAACATGTCGGCTACACAAAATGCAATTATAGTATGCAACAACCTGTTAAGTTGTTAATGATACAGTGTTGCAGACATGTTGGTACTAATGTGTAGGTGATATATCTGCAACACTGTATCACTAACAACTTAACAGGTTGTTGCCTACTACTGTATGTTGTACCAATATTTTGTGTTGCCGACATGTTTTGTCGCCAGTGTGGACGCATCTTTACAACCCCCAGCACATACCCTCACCTCCACCCCACAATAATATATTCCCCTTTTCCAGAAACTAAGCCTAATTTCTCTCAGTTTAACATAGTGTAATCTAACATAACTGGCATAGCACAACACAGGAGGGAGGGAGGGGGGGGGGGGGGGTATGTGCGGCAGGACATGTGTCCCGAGGAAAGGATGAGAGGGAGAGAGAAAGAGAGAGAGAGAGGGAAAGGATGGGGGGGGGGGGACTCATGCAGAAGGAAACCTATCAGAGGGAAAAACATCCGGGGGAAATGAGTGAGTGTGTGTGTGTGTGTGTGTGTGTGTGTGTGTGTGAGATTATTATTTTTTCTTTCGTCTTCTCTTTTTCCGCCTACACTTTGATGTTGGTTAGGCTCGGTTAGGATAACATAGGCTAATTTGGGAAAGTTAGGAAAGAGTTATATAATTGAAGTTAAAGGTTAGGTTAGGTTAAGCCCTGTTATGTTAGTATGGCAGCTATATTATTGGCTCATTGTTTGGTTGTGTTCATCAAGCTATGTTTCACTTGACCGCTATGTTATGTTTGGTAAAAGCTCGGTATCCGTTTGGTAGGGCGTGCTATAATAGGTTGGTGTGCCATGTTACGCTAGGCTAGGCTATGTTATGTTAACACTTATGCTGCGGGTATATTTGAGCTATTTAGGGCATATTCAGGCACTCCTGAATGATTTATCAAGCATCTGCATTAAATGAACTGTATTCTGCTGAAAACTAGGCGAAAATAGCCTCAAAATGAGACCAGAACGAGCTTCGTTTACCCGCAGCGTTGCTATAGACATTCTGGAAAACTTGCTAATTATTAGCTCTCACTCGCTCGGCAACACTGTTGTGAGACACCCGCGAGAGACACAGTCTCCCTCAGTGAGCGGCTGGCTGCTCTGAGGGTCGGAGGTGGGTCCCTCACGCTCCCGGCCACTGACACTCGATTTCTACGGCTTTTACAGGCTTTTAGAGCCTGGAAATTGCTGTAAATTGCCTATGCGTTCCGGAACGTCACCCGCATGGAATGGGTTAAAATTAGGCTAGGTTAGGTCAGGTGCATGTGAATTGACCCCAAATTAGTATAGCCAATGTTACATTAAATATATATATATATATATATATATATATATATATATATATATATATATATATATATCAGGGAAAGCGAGAGAGAGAGCAGTGAGGAAGTGAGGGTCAGTGGTTGGAGGAAAAAGATCAACCTGACGGAAAGAGAAATATTCACGAAGGGAATAACTCAAGGTGAACAACAAACATACAATGTGTACACCAAGACACACATTGGCTACATTACCCTATTTGTACGCGGTGATCCAATTAATACCAACAACTCGACATAAAATACTATCCATACAATAATCAAATTTGTATTTATTTAAGAGGGGTGACCTGTTTTGGTTCTGTCCTTTTCTATCTTTCTCTGGCTTGTATCCATTTGGCCCCATTCAGCCTACTGTTTTAAGACGTTTATCCCCATCCAGGTGTCAATTTTTTACTGGTGAGCGGTAGCGAGCCAGCATATTTTTTATTTATGTTTGACAGCAGGCTAAATTTGTACATTTTTTGATAGAAAAATGTCTCCGGCGAAGCCGGATTTCTTCATATAATGCTGGCTCGCTATCGCTCGCCAGGAAGAAATCGACGCCTAGATGGAGATAAACGTCTTAAAATAGTTGGCTGAATGGGGCCGAATGGATACAAGCCAGAGAAAGAGAGAAAAGGACAGAAATAACAAAAAGCAGGTCACCCGCCTTACTTGCATTTTTTTGTGTTCCAATCAAGTGTTTATTATTCACAGTGTATACTCAACCAAGAATGATGGTAGATTGATGGTAGAATGATGGTAGATTGATGGTAGATTGATGGTAGATTGATGGTAGTTTGATGGTAGATTGATGGTAGATTGATGGTAGAATGATGGTAGATTGATGGTAGATTGATGGTAGATTGATGGTAGAATGATGGTAGATTGCGCTAATAGGCTGAACATCGTCACCATAACTTTCCATAAATAGCGAGCAATGCCATATTCGATGCATATATACATTACATACCACTTGCCTAAAATGACTCGCACATTACAATTTCATTATGTCAGGAAAAGCATGTCAATGGGCTTATATGATGAAGTATTAAAACTAATGTCTCCCTCAGATATACCGGGAGTCGAACCCAGGTCAGTAGTAGTATTACAAGTCTAGAAAGTGTTTGTTTGGCAGCTGGTGGTAAATTGATTCCCTTAGCTCGATACCTAATGGAAATATGTGAAACTGCATCATTTCAACATCCTAATATTGCCAACTTTACATAATTAACAACATATTTCACTAAATAACAACGTTTCACTAATTAACAACATATTTCACTAAATAACAACATATTTCACTAATTAACAACATATTTCACTAAATAACAACATATTTCACTAATTAACAACATATTTCACTAATTAACAACATATTTCACTAATTAACAACATATGTCACTACACAATGTTCCTAATAGCAGAGTAATCAAGATAAGGACATGGCAATTTATCATCAGCTGGTAGAAAACAAACTATAGCCACACCTCCCCCAATATATGAAATGATAAATTAATAAAGAGAGCTGAATTAATAAAGGAAGGTGGATTAATAAAGAGAGCTGAATTAATAAAGGAAGGTGGATTAATAAAGAGAGCTGAATTAATAAAGGAAGGTGGATTAATAAAGAGCTGAATTAATAAAGGAAGGTGGATTAATAAAGAGAGCTGAATTAATAAAGGAAGGTGGATTAATAAAGGTGAATCCATAAATGATAGTGAACTAATAAAGAAAAGCGAATTATTTAAAGTGACTTAATATAGAAAGGTGATTTAATAAAGAAAGGTGAATTTATATATATAACGATGAGTTAGTACAGAAAAGCACATTAAGAAAGGTGAATCAATACAGAAAGGCTAATTATTAAAGGTGATTGAATATAGAAATGTGAATTGATAAGGTTGAATAATTATAAAGAACAGTGAATTAAGGGGAGGTCTCCACTTGAGGGATTTTTTTCTTGACCCCTATCTCCCTCATGGTTAGCCCCATTGTTTTTGAGATTTTAAGACGTTTGCCCCATTAGTTTGGTGATTTTAAGAATTTCCGCCCCATTCTGTCAATTTTAAGACCTTTCGTGCAATTTAGGTGTCGATTTTATCCTGGCGAGCGATAGCGAGCCTGTAATTTAAGAGTAACCGGCCTTCGGCCGGGACATTTTTCTACCGAAAAATGTACAAATTTATCTTGAAAGGGGGTCAAGGGGGTGACATTTTAAGATTGCTTGAGGAGTAGGAAATAAATTAGAAACCTCCGCTTAGTAGATGAAATAATAAAGAATTATGAGTTAATATAGAAAAGTGAATTACCAAAGAAAATGAATGCTGGTGTCATGCTATATACCTGTGTTGTACCCTCAGGCTGTGTTGTACCCTCCAGGCTGTGTTGTCCCCTCCAGGCTGTGTTGTTCCCTCCAGGCTGTGTTGTCCCCTCCAGGCTGTGTTGTACCCTCAGGCTGTGTTGTACCCTCCAGGCTGTGTTGTCCCCTCAGGCTGTGTTGTCCCCTCAGGCTGTGTTGTCCCCTCAGGCTGTGTTGTCCCCTCAGGCTGTGTTGTCCCCTCAGGCTGTGTTGTCCCCTCAGGCTGTGTTGTCCCCTCCAGGCTGTGTTGTCCCCTCAGGCTGTGTTGTCCCCTCCAGGCTGTGTTGTCCCCTCAGGCTGTGTTGTCCCCTCCAGGCTGTGTTGTCCCCTCCAGGCTGTGTTGTCCCCTCAGGCTGTGTTGTCCCCTCAGGCTGTGTTGTCCCCTCCAGGCTGTGTTGTCCCCTCCAGGCTGTGTTGTCCCCTCCAGGCTGTGTTGTCCCCTCCAGGCTGTGTTGTCCCCTCCAGGCTGTGTTGTCCCCTCCAGGCTGTGTTGTCCCCTCCAGGCTGTGTTGTCCCCTCCAGGCTGTGTTGTCCCCTCCAGGCTGTGTTGTCCCCTCCAGGCTGTGTTGTTCCCTCCAGGCTGTGTTGTCCCCTCCAGGCTGTGTTGTCCCCTCCAGGCTGTGTTGTCCCCTCAGGCTGTGTTGTCCCCTCCAGGCTGTGTTGTCCCCTCCAGGCTGTGTTGTCCCCTCCAGGCTGTGTTGTCCCCTCCAGGCTGTGTTGTCCCCTCAGGCTGTGTTGTCCCCTCAGGCTGTGTTGTCCCCTCAGGCTGTGTTGTCCCCTCCAGGCTGTGTTGTCCCCTCCAGGCTGTGTTGTCCCCTCCAGGCTGTGTTGTCCCCTCCAGGCTGTGTTGTCCCCTCCAGGCTGTGTTGTCCCCTCCAGGCTGTGTTGTCCCTCCAGGCTGTGTTTTCCTCCAGGCTGTGTTGTCCCCTCCAGGCTGTGTTGTTCCCTCCAGGCTGTGTTGTTCCCTCCAGGCTGTGTTGTTCCCTCCAGGCTGTGTTGTCCCCTCCAGGCTGTGTTGTTCCCTCCAGGCTGTGTTGTCCCCTCCAGGCTGTGTTGTCCCCTCCAGGCTGTGTTGTCCCCTCCAGGCTGTGTTGTCCCCTCCAGGCTGTGTTGTTCCCTCCAGGCTGTGTTGTCCCCTCAGGCTGTGTTGTCCCCTCCAGGCTGTGTTGTCCCCTCCAGGCTGTGTTGTCCCCTCCAGGCTGTGTTGTTCCCTCCAGGCTGTGTTGTTCCCTCCAGGCTGTGTTGTCCCCTCCAGGCTGTGTTGTCCCCTCCAGGCTGTGTTGTCCCCTCCAGGCTGTGTTGTCCCCTCCAGGCTGTGTTGTCCCCTCCAGGCTGTGTTGTCCCCTCCAGGCTGTGTTGTCTCCTCCAGGCTGTGTTGTTCCCTCCAGGCTGTGTTGTTCCCTCCAGGCTGTGTTGTTCCCTCCAGGCTGTGTTGTTCCCTCCAGGCTGTGTTGTCCCCTCCAGGCTGTGTTGTTCCCTCCAGGCTGTGTTGTCCCCTCCAGGCTGTGTTGTCCCCTCCAGGCTGTGTTGTTCCCTCCAGGCTGTGTTGTCCCCTCCAGGCTGTGTTGTCCCCTCCAGGCTGTGTTGTCCCCTCCAGGCTGTGTTGTCCCCTCCAGGCTGTGTTGTCCCCTCAGGCTGTGTTGTCCCCTCCAGGCTGTGTTGTCCCCTCAGGCTGTGTTGTCCCCTCAGGCTGTGTTGTCCCCTCAGGCTGTGTTGTCCCCTCCAGGCTGTGTTGTCCCCTCCAGGCTGTGTTGTCCCCTCCAGGCTGTGTTGTCTCTTCCAGGCTGTGTTGTCCCCTCAGGCTGTGTTGTCCCCTCCAGGCTGTGTTGTCCCCTCAGGCTGTGTTGTCTCCTCCAGGCTGATGATCAACCTGGACTATGGGGGGAGTTACGTTCATCAGGACTAGAGAGAACTTGTAGTAAGAGAGATCGATCAGCTTTCTTTCTTTAAGGGAACCCCACCTCGCTTTTTTTATCTCTTGCTCTCCCTCTCTCTCTCTTTGGCTTGTATCCATTCGGCCCCATTCGGCCTACTGTTTTAAGACGTTTACCCCCATCCAGCTGTCAATATTTTCCTGGCGAGCGGTAGCGAGCCATCAGATATATATTGTTGTTTTACAGTAAGCTAAGTTTGTACATTTTTCGATAGAAAAATTTCTCCGGCCAAGCCGGATTTATCTATACAATGCTGGCTCGCTATCGCTCGCCAGGAAGAAATCGACACCTCGATGGGGATAAACGTCTTAAAACAGTTGGCTGAATGGGGCCAAATGGATACAAGCCAGGGAAAGAGAAAAGGAGAGAAAGATAAAAAAGCAGGTGACCCCCCTTAAGGCCACCTTTTCTCTGCCATAAATATCAAACAGCGGGGTTATAATTTATATCTGATGATGTAGAACGTTGATTCAAACCCCAAACTATATCTTCTGTAATAGGGTGACCGGTCAACTCAACCAGTAGACCATTTCAACCAGTAGCTCTCAACCAGTACCAAATCAACCAATACGGTTAGGTTAGGTTAATATTTTGGCACTGGTTTGGTTGGTCTGGGTTAATTTGGCACTAGTTGAGAGCTACTGGTTGAAATGGTCTACTGGTTGAAATGCCATGGAACCCTGTAACCGCATTGCCGAATATGTTTGTATGCGTGTAAGGCGGGAATATAATGGTACAAGTGGCACCCATATAGCAGAGGTTGGCTGATCTCTGTTACTATAGTGTGTGTATAATAATGATCTCCTCAGGAACTGTTGTCCTCATCACCATCACATATCAATATAGCTAATTTATCCGGGAGGGTTTCAACACCTGCGGGCGGGTTTCAACACCTGCGGGCGGGTTTCAACACCTGCGGGCGGGTTCCAACACCTGCGGGCGGGTTCGTAACCAAGGGCGTCTACTTTCATTAAGGGGAGATTTCCACCTGGAGGGATTTTTTTTTCTGGGCCCCTTTCTCCCTCATGTTTAGCCCCATTGCTTTTGAGATTTTAAGACGGTCGCCCCATTACTTTGGCGATTTTAAGAACCCTCGCCCCATTTCTGTCAATTTTAAGACTATTCGCGCTATTTAGGTGTCGATTTTTTCCTGGCGAGCGATAGCGAGCCTGTCATTTAAGGGGAACCGGCCTTCGGCTGGGACATTTTTCTACCGAAAAATGTACAAATTTATCTTGAAAGGGGGTCTAGGGGGAGTTATTTTAAGCTTGATGGAAGTCTAGGGAATCAACTAAAAACCTCCCCTTAACGCCTACAGGGACTAAAACACTTTAGAAGGTAACACCAGCCTCCATCGTCATTGCCTTTATGTAAAGCCGGTATCACACGAGAGCTTTTATAGTCAACATTCCATGATCAACATTTTTCTGGCAACATTTCTGGAATATTTTGCACTAGTATCGGAAACTAGACTGATGGTAGAAGAATTTAGGAGACCGAAATATACTGAATGTTGACCTCATAAGATGTCAGACCAGTGTTGAGGATAAATGTTGAGTGAAAAAGCGCTCGTGTGATACCGTCTTAACAACCAACCTCAAATTACCAATCCTCTCTGGTGAAACTGCTGGTGATGGGGGATAATTCAGGGGGCGAGACGCGTGAGCTGAGAGGTGAGAGGAGGATTATGCAAGGTGATGGGTCGGTCTGGGAGTTAAGGGGGGTCACCAGCTTTTGTTTTTATCTTTCTCTCCTTTTCTCTCTTTCCCTGGCTTGTATCCATTCGGCCCCATTCAGCCAACTGTTTTAAGACGTTTATCCCCATCCAGGTGTCGATTTCTTCCTGGCGAGGGATAGCGAGCCAGCATTGTATGGAGAAATCCGGCTTGGCCGGAGACATTTTTCAATCGAAAAATGTACAAATTTAGCTTGCTGTCAAAACAAATATATATATGCTGGCTCGCTACTGCTCGCCAGGAAAATATTGACACCTGGATGGGTGTAAACGTCTTAAAACAGTAGGCTGAACGGGGCCGAATATATACAATCCAAAGAGAGAGGGAGAGAAAGCGAACAAAAGCGAGGTGGGCCCCCTTAATAGATCTACAAGGATGGTGTCTATATGCTTCTCACGTATGTTACATGTTAGTCATGGACAGAATCATACTATTTTCTAGACCCGTCCCACACATCATAATATGAAGAGTGGGCTTCTAGGATGATGTCTGCGTGGTGATGTTTGTTAAAATATGCTCGGAAAATTTGACAGAATAGATATCCAGCATAATTTTAAATGGAGCACTATATTAACAAAGAAGCACTCACCTATAAAGATGCTTGCTGGGTTTTTTTTCTTGCAAGTTGGGGCTAGTGGTATGCTCTAGTCCTCTTGTTGCCCATCAGTCTGCTCTGTTTGAGCCGCTCCGAGGCCGTGGATATCATGTTGCTCCTGAGCTTGGCCGAATGTCGTCCTAGTATCTCTAAGGATGCAGGGTCTGAGAGGGTGCTTTTGGTAAGAGATTTTCATGTAATTCTTACAATTCCTTCCTTGCCTAGCCTCCAAGACGAAGATTTGCATCCTTACCAATACCATATCTTTAGTTGGTATTGGTTGAGCTGGAAGAACAATTTGTTTTCCTTTAATTCTGTAATGCCCTGACCCAGGGTGTAATCTACTCACGCGACGACAACTGATCAATCTACCTTGCTTCAAGTCCTGTCTGACCCAGGGCAGCTTGGTGCAATCCTTAATCTTCTCATTCGGCAAGAGATTCCTGTTAGAGAATGACAATCTGGGGTATTGGTGTAAACAAATGGCAATCAATACTGGCATGGAGCTTCGTCGGTCAGTGTTTAACATCAAACTAGAGATCCTATAGAACCACGGACCAATGAATAAGCATGTGGTCCGTCAACTATGTGCGACTGACTCACATCGGAGAGCGGTGGTCTATCAGTATCCCGAGCTTGGAACCAGTTTAATATGAAGGGAAATACTAAAACTCAAACATCATGCAGAAATAATTAATTATTTGAGTCCGGTAGTTTTATTTACCCTTGGCCAACATTAAGCTGGCACGAGAGTCATGAGAAGAACTATTTTAAGTCGCTAGAAGGTAGGGGACTCATTCTTAACTCCAAAGCATAGCATGATGAATGTGTGCCTTCACAGGGACTTTATGTCCACAATTTTGTGTCCGATACATTTGATTGCTGGCTAGATATATATGGATCATTGATGACAATCTAAATATCTTTTCAGGGACCATCTGTGTCATTTAAAATCCTTATTGTGTTTACATGTTGGTTTTGGATGGCGTTGATAAGCAGCAAATATAATAATTTGAATCCCCTTAACAAGCATCTGTGCCTCATTTCAAGTAACCTATCACATGACTCGAACACACAACCTGCAGCTGTGAAGACGTCTATTGGTACAGTCATCCATTCCTGGTGGTGAACATATTCTTAGATTTAGAGGCCTCAGGACGTACCACATACCAGTACCGTAAATGGAGATCGAGGATTAAGGGGAGATATCCACTTGAGGGATTTTTTTTCTTGACCCCTTTCTCCCTCATGTTTAGCCCCATTGCTTTTGATATTATAAAATGTTTGCCCCATTAGTTTAGCGATTTTAAGAACTTTCACCCCATATTAAGACCTTTCGTGCCATTTAGGTGTCGATTTTATCTTGGCGAGCGATAGCGAGCCTGTAATTTAAGAGGAACCGGCCTTCGGCCGGGAAATTTTTCTACCGAAAAATGTACAAATTTATCTTGAAAGGGACTCAAGGGGGTGTAATTTTAAGATTGATGGAGGTCTAGTGAACAAACTAAATACCTCCCTTAAGAGCCACCAGGTCCAGTGTTTTTAGGGAGTAAATGATGGAGGGCAACAGTAGAACGAATGATGGAGGGCAACAGTAGAACGAATGATGGAGGGCAACAGTAGAACGAATGATGGAGGGCAACAGTAGAACGAATGATGGAGGGCAACAGTAGAACGAATGATGGAGGGCAACAGTAGAACGAATGATGGAGGGCAACAGTAGAACGAATGATGGAGGGCAACAGTAGAACGAATGATGGAGGGCAACAGTAGAACGAATGATGGAGGGCAACAGTAGAACGAATTGCGTAGTGGTGTACGTAACCAAAGCTGAGGTTTCTATTGTTCATATTAGCCATCACCACCTGGTTTGACCAGGGAGAACCTGAGAGTTTCAATAATTCTTCATAACCCCAAGAAAACTATATATTTGCTCATCCTCTCTATAACTATAGGGCAGGCAAACTCTTTGTCTCGGTCTTTCCTCTAACGTCTTCCCTTTTTGCTGGAAGTTTGCTCTCATTCAACCTGTCCCAAAGAAGGGTGACCACCTTAAACCCTCTAACTATCATCCAATTGCTCTCATTTCTTGCATCTCTAAAGTTTATTAATATATACTTAATTCAACATTTATGAAGCATCTGTCTTCCCATAATCTTCTTTCAGATTGCCAGTATGGTTTCCTTAAGGGCTGCTATACTGGTGATCTCTTATTTATGTCTTGGTCATCCTCCCTTCGGGACTTCGATGAGACTTTTTCTTTTGCGCTAGAATTGCGCTAGACATATCAAAAGCCTAAGATACACAAAGCTCTAGTTTCCAAATTACTCTCCTTCGATTTCTATCCCCCTATCTGTGCCTTTGTCTCTTATTTCCTTTCTGGCCGTTCCATAGCTGCAATTGTGGACAGCCATTGTTTACTTCCTCAACCCATCAACTCCGGTGTTCCTCAGGGTTCTGTTCCATCTCCAGTTATCTTCCTAATATTCATTAATTATCTTTTTAACTGTACTTCTAACCCTATTCACTCATATGTTGTACTTCTAACCCTATTCACTCATATGTTGATGACTCTACCTTACATTATTCAACTAGTTTTCCACAATGACCCACCACACAATCATTCCAAATCTCATGTGATAAGGCCATAGCATTCCTGTCTTCTGATCTATTTCCAATTGGGGCAGAGAGAATCTTGTTACTTTCATTGCCTCCAAAACCCAATTTCTCCTTCTATCTACCCATTGCAATCTTCCACTAGACTATCACTTATTATTCAACAATACACAAATCAACCCTTCATTTTATCTCAATATTCTTGGTGTATCTTTTTCTTCTGACCTTTTCTTGGAAAGATCATATTACCAGTCTTGCTAAAAAAACAGCTTCCCAGAAGTTGGGTGTGCTCAACCGTCGCTGTGGGTACTTCACCCCCACACAGCTTCTTGTTCTGTACAGGGGCACGGTGTGCCCATGTATCGAATATATTTTGCATGTGTAGGGAGGCTCCACCCATACCGCACTTCTCGAAATAGTAGAGTCTAAAACATTTCGTCTCATCAATTCACTTCCTCTTACTAATTCCCTACAATCTCTCTCTACATACCACAGTGGTGCATCTCACTCACTCGTTTACCACTATTACAATGTTCAATATTCTTCGAAGCTTTCTCAGTACATACCACCTCCCTTACGGAGAGGGGGGGGGGGGGCACCTGACTTTTCAACACATTCCCAACCCTTCTCTGTCCCAGTCTTTCTTCTATTTAACAAGTAGGCCCTGGAACTCTCTGCCTCAGTATGTCTTTCCCTCATCCTATGAGTTAAACTGCTACAAGCTCCGTGTGTCCAGACATGTTTACTGCAACGTACCTTAAATTCCGATCTCTATCATTCCTTCAACTTCGGGTGGGGGTGGGGTTGGGGGGAGGGGGGGAGGGACACTTGTTACAGGCAGCTTTGCCTATTGTCTACTTCACACACATAGAAACAAATAGGTTCCGTTGGAGGAGTTAGCGGATTGGTGAGCCGACCACAACAATAGCATACGCAACAAAATTTATGCAACACAAATCATATATTTTTGTATGATGCCTGTTACTAGCAGTACAACTCGTTCTAACCTCCCTTGTCTTAACACTGATATCTTCCTAACAAAGTGTGAGCAGACAAACACACGCACGCACACACCAACGAACCCACGCACACGCATGCTCTCTCTCTCTATCTATCTATCTCTCTCTCACACACACACACACACACACACACACACACACACATACACACACACACACACACACACATACACACCTGACCGTGGGTGACCTGGGGACGGAAGAGAGGTCAAGGTAGGAGTACACACAGTATGTACACACACGTCCCCTACAGAGCACCCTATGGGAAAAGGAAATCAGTCCACTTCTGCCATTAGCTGGTCCATGAATATTGTTGCGGCAAATTATCGGATGCACTGAATAGAAATCATAAGTTGTTGAGTTGGAATCTATTACATGATTATTTCCAACTGATCCACAACGGAGGCATGCTTCTGATACCCCATAATAACTTTAACTGGTCATATGAAACCAAGAAGGGTTACCAAATCAAGTCCGCTAGATAGTTAATAAATGCCGAAATCGCTAGAATAATGCCACAGTATCTAGACTATCGCTATGAAATTAATTGAGTTTAGAGGTGAAGTTGGTTGGTGGAAAAAACACAATAATTACTCAAATCTCCAGAATATCGCTAGAATCCATGCCACTAGATATACAGATCGAAATAAATACCGCTAGATCTTGTGGGAAAGTAGCTAAATTGGCAACACTAAAACGAAGAATAATCACCATAAACCCATCCCATTATCTGATATATACCTCTTAAAATAATATTGTTCCTGAGGTAGTTATTATTTTTTAAGTGATGACATTATTTTGACACTAAAATGGCATCGAGTTAACATGGTGTCTAATGTCATGCTTTGTCGAAGGATTACGCTCTCTCTCTCTCTCTCTCCTCTCTCTCTCTCTCTCTCTCTCTCTCTCTCTCTCTCTCTCTCTCTCTCTCTCCTCTCTCTCCTCTCTCTCTCTCTCTCTCTCTCCTCTCTCTCTCTTCTCTCTCTCTCTTCCTCTCTCTCTCTCCCCTCTCTCTCTCTCTCTCTCCTCTCCCTCTTCTCTCTCTCTCTCTCTCTCTCTCTCTCTCTTACAAATAATGTAAACACTTGGTGGCTTAGTACCGTTAAGGGGAGATAGCTCACTTTTTGGTCGATTTTTTCATGTATTTATTATGTTTCTAGTTTCCTCACTAGACCTCCATCAAGCTTAAAAAGACGCCCCCTAGACCCCCTTTCAAAATAAATGTGTAAATGTCCAAGCCGAAGGCCGGTTCCTCTTAATTTACAGGGTCGCTATCGCTGGCCAGGAAAACATATGACACCAAAATGGCAGGAAAGATCTTAATATTGACAAGGAAATGGGGCGGAGGTCTTAAAATCGACAAACTGATGGGACAAACCTCTTAAGATCTGAAAACTAATGGGGCTCAACACGGGGGAGAAGGGGGGCCAGAAAAAACAGCCCATTCCCCCCCCCCCCCTTAAAGTGTACAGAAAAGGGTCCTTTGTTATTGTCCCTCAAATATTGAAAGGGTTGTGTACCGTTTATCTCCTTTAAGGGGGAATGGTTCGTTTCTCTGGCCCTCCCTCTTCCTCATGTTTAGCCCCATTAGTTTTCAGATTTCATGATGTTCGGTTTATTCGTTTGGCAATTTTAAGACCTTTCACCCTATTTCTTTGTCAATATTATAAGACTCTTCGTACATTTCAGATGTTGATTTCTTTCCTGGCGAGCGATAGCGAGCCTGTAATATAGTACTAACCGGCTTCCGGCAGGTACATTTTTCTACCGAAAAATGTAGTACAAATTTATCGTGAAGGTGTTTTGTTTTTTGTTTTTTTTAAAGCTTGATGGAGGTCTAGGGAGCAAACTAAAACAAATAATAGTACAAATATTAATAAATAAGCAAATAAAAGCGCCTATCCCCCCTGAAACCAGTATATGCGTTTAATGTTGCTATGATACCATGCACAGCAGTAAGGTTGAACGGCAATTTAGTTCTTAGCTATCTCGAGACGATTTTAGCAGATCAGGAATGACCTATTGGAGGGTAAAAGGTGAATTGCAATGTCTCATAACCCTATCAGCACGATGACCATTTCTTTGGTATTCTGTGTTGGTGGTGTAATGGTTTAAATGCTTATGTTCTGGGTGTGGTCTCCCGAGTTCGAATCCCGGGAGGACCATATTTGTCCATTAATGTATTCAAGTGCATTGGGGTTTGTCATGGAGGATAAAATTCTGGGAGAGACGGGCTAGAGAGGAAAGGGGGAGGCTATAAGAGAGGAACAGAGATCGAGAGGAGAGAGAGAGAGAGAGAGAGACGATAGGGAGAGAGAGAGGAGAGAGGATATGAAAAGTTAGGAGACGAGGTGAGATTATACCTTAGGAAGAGCAAGGGGTAAGACAATACATTTATATAAAAAACCTGCCTAAGTGTAACAACCCTACAGTAGCTATATACAATGAAAAAGACGAAGATGGTGAGAGGGTTAAAACATTACGTGAAAAGTTAGACGTGGTTATAATTTTTGATAGCTGTAAGACGAACGGTGTAGCTTAGGGGGTAGTTAAAGGGTTAGTTTAGATAGTTTGTGAAGCCTTAGTTCTAGTAGAGGTCCTTCCTAAGGCTGAATAAAATCGTCTAATAGTTGCCAGAATATAATTAAAAGGACGTCCTGGTACTGAAGGGGTTAAGAGGGGATGGGCGTATATATATTTGTTCATGTGTGTATCTGTAAGTACCAGCGACGTGTTATAATGTGGTATCTGTGTTATCTTATATACGATTATCATGTGTCTGGTATGATGTGTGTAGTATTATCATGTGTGTATTTTATAGTGTGATCTGTATATCATGCTAGAGGTCATTAGCATGTGTGTGTCATATTCTGTATTATCATGTGTACTGTCCTTGTATCATGAAGGTGTTTTTAATCATGTGTGTATGGTGGTGTCTGTATTATCTTTTGTTTACATGTTCCTCCCTAGACTTTAAAAAAAAAAAAAAAAAAATCCCCTAAGACCCTCCTTCAAAGTAAATTTGCACATTTTTCGATATAAAAATGTCCTGGCCGTAGGCCAGTTCTTTCAAAATTATAGGCTCGCTATCGCTCGCCAGGAAAATATCGACACCTACTGTAAATGACACGAAGTACCAAGAAATGATGCGAAAGGTCTTAAAATCGCCAAACTAATGGGCCGAACGTCTTAAAATCTGAAAACTGAAGGATCTGTGGTAGTAAAAAGGGTTAAGTGAGATTGTCCGAAGCCTGTTATTTGATGTAGGTCGTTTTTAAACTGAATGAAATCGTCTAATAGTAGCCATAATAAAGTTAAAAGGTCGTCGCTGGTACAGAAATGGTTAAGGTAATCTAGTATCAGTCTAGTTTCCGATACTGGTGCTAAAGACTTCTGTTGCCAGAAAAATTTAGATCATAGAAAGTTGAGGATAAGCTCTCGTGTGATACCCCTTAAGGGGAGATGGGTCGTTTTTCTGGACCCTTTCTCCCTCGTGTTTAGACCCATTAGTTTTCATATTTTAAGACGTTTGGCCCATTAGTTTGGCGATTTTAACACCTTTCGCCCAATTTCGTGCCATTTAGATGTCGATTTTTTTGCTAGCGAGCGATAGCGAGCCTGTATTTTTGTTTAGAGAAAATGTAAACATTTAGCTTGAAGATGTTTTTCTGAGCTTCATGGAGGTCAAGCGAGGGAAACAAAATAATAAATTAATTTGTAGACCCAAAAAACAGCCACTGTTCTCTTAAAAATGTACCGGGTAGTGGGTAGTCTTCTGATTGAAAAGGCTGGAAGAAGAGTGGATACAAAAATATATGATTTTTGTTTGTTCTTTAATCCTTGTTTGTCATTTCTAAACACCATCAGTCTCCAAAAATTGTTTTGTTCTTAAAAGCAGAAACATACGGTTATTTTAAAGGAGTCATATTAGCATATTATTTCGGCTTTTATCATGACTAATTCTGAATTGGAAAAAAAAAAAAAACACAAAAACGGTATATATATATATATATATATATATATATATATATATATATATATATATATATATATATATATATATATATATATATATAAACGCTAACATGTTTTAAAACTCAAATTGCCATGTGGTGGAATGGTCAAGTGAGCGAAATAATTTGTGGGGTACAACAAAGCAAAATCCACCGACATTTACATAATTATACCAAGCAGTGTCGAGCGGTGAGGGCATGCACACGGAATCCCGAGGTCGGACTTTATGATGACAATATATATTTTTCTGGATAGTGCGTGTGTCTTAAGAGTATTGAGGAGACTTATGTTGACTGTGTATTATTATGTGCTGGAATATGATATCTACTCAGGAGGTATGTTCAAGGATGTCTTACATTATTTTCTTATTCTTGTTCACTTCCGCTGTGGGAGAGAGAGGAATTAGTTTCGTGTTCACTTGCAATCGTAATGCAGAAATCTACAGGTCCTGTATAAGATTGATGTCTTATCAATGTTATACGGAGTACATGTGTCCTTTGCCAGCCATGAAAGTGACGACGGTCCTGTATACACTGACCTGAAGTCATACACTATTTGCTAGACACTTGTGAATAAATGTCTGCGAACACTTGCCTTTTAGAAGTGGACTGACCACCTCCATGAGAACTAGGCGTATGTTATATATTTATGATTATGTTTAGTGCTTTGAGTGCGAGTCAACTCTCTCTCTCTCTCTCTCTCTCTCTCTCTCTCTCTCTCTCTCTCTCTCTCTCTCTCTCTCTCTCTCTCTCTCTCTCTCTCCTCTCTCCTCTCTCTCTTTCTCTCTCTCTCTCTCTCTCTCTCTCTCTCTCTCTCTCTCTCTCTCTCTCTCTCTCTCTCTCTCTCTCTCTCTTTATATATATATATATATACTGTATATGTGTATGTGTGTGTGTGTGTGTGTATGAATATGAGTGTGTGTGTGTGTGTGTGTATAAATATGAGGCCGTGTTGTTTACTCGTCCCACGCGCCTGTTTACCCGGTTTTAAAATGCTCCGGAAGCCTCCCTACTTGTTTACCGCCTCGGCTCCATCCGGAGTTTGTTTGGCAATCCCGCTCGTTTGCCTTTCCCGAGCTAAAAGAACGGCTCAGGTGTCGGGGGGGCCCCTTAGGCAGCATAACGCCCCTTTTGTATACATCATCTACAGGGGCCCTTTAGCGAGCATCATCAACCTGCTCTTCTAAAACTCCCAATATCTATAGAGAAGACGGCAGGGTTTATAGGGTTTATAACTCTGAAAGCCATCCAACCAAAGAAACAACAACAATATCCACAAAGAATAAAGAGGAAAGTGATGGAAGTTAGAACAATAATTTTCTACAGAGACATTTCAACTAAACGCTTCCCGCCGTGTCAAAGCAGGAGAAAATTATTATGAATTATATAGGACGCGCATCGGAATTAGGAGCCGTAAAGGGAGGGAATGGGATATGAATATGTTAATGTGGAGTGTGTGTCGCCGGTAGAGAGGCTCCGGGATCTCTGTTGTCTGGTGAATCAAGGGCAAGTCATGGACCCTGAAGTGTTTACTGATTTGATGTCTTACTTTACCTCCACTTCTACTTTATGCATTGATTATTTACTTACAACAGACCTTAAGGGCAGATTTCCACTTGAGGGACTTTTTTCTTGACCCCTTTCTCCCTCATGTCTAGCCCCATTGCTTTTGAGATTTTAAGACGTTTGCCCCATTAGTTTGGTGATTTTTAAGAATTTCCGCCCCATTCTGTCAATTTTAAGACCTTTCGTGCCATTTAGGTGTCGATGTTATCCTGGCGAGCGATAGCGAGCCTGTAATTTAAGAGTAATCGGCCTTCGGCCGGGACATTTTTCTACCGAAAAGTGTACAAATTTGTCTTGAAAGGGGGTCAAGGGGTGAAATTTTAAGATTGCTGGAGGAGTAGGAAACAAACTAAAAACCTCCCCTTAATTTAGGTACGTATTATATTTCCATTATTACTTAGTTATGTATTCTGTTAAGTATAGGCAAAACTAGAAGAAGTAATGATAATGGTAATAATATTAACAATATTAAATGTGTGTATGTATGTATGTATGTATGTATGTATGTATGTATGTATGTATGTATGTATGTATGTATGTATGTATGTATGTATGTATGTATGTATGTATGTATGTATGTATGTAAGTATGTATGTATGTATGTATGTATGTATGTATGTGTATGTATGTGTATGTATGTATATGTACCGTATGTATGTGTATGTATGTATGTATGTATGTATGTATGTATGTATGTATGTATGTATATGTATGTATGTATGTATGTATGTATGTATGTATGTAGGCCTATGTATGTATGTTGTATGTATGTATTATGTATGTCTGTAGGTATGTTGTATGTATGTATGTATGTATGGGGTGTGATGTGTGTGTGTGTGTGTGTTGTGTGTGGTGTGGTGTGTGTGGTGTGTGTGTGTGTGTGTGTGTGTGTGTGTGTGGTGTGTGTGTGTGGTGTGTGTGGTGTGTGTGTGTGTGTGGTGTGTTGTGTGTGTGTGGGGTGTGTGTGTGTGTGTGTGTGTGTGTGTGTGTGTGGTGTGTGTGTGTGTGTGTGTGTGTGTGTGTGTGTTTTTGTCACGCACATACGGGGAGATTTCCACTTGAGGGATGCCCTTTCTCCCTCATGTTTAGTCCCATTTATTATGAGATTTTAAGACGTTCGCCCCATTAGTTTGGCGATTTTAAGAACTCACCCCATGTATTTTAAGACCTTTCGTCCCATTTAGGTGTCGATTTTTTTCCTGGCGAGCGATAGCGAGCCTGTATTTTAAGAGGAACCGGCCTTCGGCCAGGACATTTTTCTACCGAAAAATGTACAAATTTATCTTGAAAGGGGGTCATGGGGGTGTAATTTCAAGCTTGATGGAAGTCTAGGAAACACACTAAAAACCTCCCCTTAAAGTTCCTATTCTCAGGGTCCGGGACCACTATCTCGTTCTCTCGCCCGTTTCTCTGACTTGTCGAGTAGGAGAATTATACAAGGGGGGGAGGATTCCTAGCCTCCTGCTCCCAACAATATTAGATAAATACATAAATGAATTAATAGATAAATATGTAAATAGATACATAATTATAATATTAATGACAATAATCTAATTGATTCATTTCACTCCCAACACCAAACACCTCCCGATGAAATGTATGCAATCATGTGATCCTCCCGAGATTCGAACCTGTGTTACCATATACAGTTATTAAACACTCTAACCATTATACCACCAAGACAATTAAAGGTTAAGTACATGACTACGATTTTATAGCCATTTATGGATTTTTTTTTTTTTTCTATGTGATTGAGGGAGGCAAAAGGCATAACTGCCTATAGCGAGTGCCTCCCCCATAGTTGAAAGAGTGACAGGGCCAAAATCAAGGGACGTTCTAGCCAAAATGCCTGGACACACGGAGTTTGAAGCAATTTAAGTCATAGGAAGAGGGAAAGACTGATTCTGGGAGAGAGTTCCAGAGCTCAGCTGTTGAGTAGAAGAAAGTTTGAGAATACTGGATATCAATCTAATCATGAACTCAGACCCAACTGCACACTGAATAGCCTAATGTTTATGTGAAAGGGAAGATTTATGGGGCCCAGATCTCCAAGGACCGACCTCGCTATGAAATGTTCCTCTGAACCTATAGGAATAATTGAATTGATTGAATTGACTCCCAACACCCACCAAACACACCTCCCAGTCAAGTTAATGAAAACATGTGATCCTCCCGGTTACCACATACATATCTTAAGGGGAGATATCGCCTTGAGGGATTTTTTTCTGGACCCCTTTCTCCCTCATGTTTAGCCCCATTGCTTTTGAGATTTTAAGGCAGTCGCCCCATTAGTTTGGCGATTTTAAGAACTTTCGCCCCCATTTCCGTCAATTTTAAGACCTTTCGTGCAATTTAGGTGTCGATTTTATCCTGGCGAGCGATAGCGAGCCTGTAATTTAAGAGGAACCGGCTTTCAGCCGGGACATTTTTCTACCGAAAAATGTACAAATTTATCTTGAAAGGGACTCAAGGGGGTGTAATCTTAAGATTGATGGATATCTAGAGACCAAACTAAAAAACCTCCCCTTAAACGCTCTAACCACTACACCATTGATAACTAAACACATTATAGTGGCAAGAAACGTTGTCCTGGGTTCGAGCGGTTACCACATACATATCTTATACGCTCTAACCACTACACCATTGATAACAAAACAAATTATAGTGGCAAGAAATGTTGTCCTGGGTTCGAGCGGTTACCACATACATATCTTATACGCTCTAACCACTACACCATTGATAACAAAACAAATTATAGTGGCAAGAAACGTTGTCCTGGGTTCGAGCGGTTACCACATACATATCTTAAACGCTCTAACCACTACACCATTGATAACTAAACACATTATAGTGGCAAGAAATGTTGTCCTGGGTTCGAGCGGTTACCACATACATATCTTATACGCTCTAACCACTACACCATTGATAACTAAACAAATTATAGTGGCAAGAAAGGTTGTCCTGGGTTCGAGCGGTTACCACATACATATCTTATACGCTCTAACCACTACACCATTGATAACTAAACACATTATAGTGGCAAGAAACATTGTCCTGGGTTCGAGCGGTTACCACATACATATCTTAAACGCTCTAACCACTACACCATTGATAACTAAACAAATTATAGTGGCAAGAAAGGTTGTCCTGGGTTCGAGCGGTTACCACATACATATCTTATACGCTCTAACCACTACACCATTGATAACTAAACACATTATAGTGGCAAGAAACGTTGTCCTGGGTTCGAGCGGGTACCACATACATATCTTAAACGCTCTAACCACTACACCATTGATAACTAAACTCATTATAGTGGCAAGAAACGTTGTCCTGGGTTCGAGCGGTTACCACATACATATCTTAAACGCTCTAACCACTACACCATTGATAACTAAACACATTATAGTGGCAAGAAACGTTGTCCTGGGTTCGAGCGGTTACCACATACATATCTTAAACGCTCTAACCACTACACCATTGATTACTAAACAAATTATAGTGGCAAGAAACGTTGTCCTGGGTTCGAGCGGTTTTGCACGCAGGGTATTGTGTTGGATACAAGGGATGTGTGATATATATAAACAAATGATTTAACTTATTGGGCATAAAGATACTAAAGAAGGAACAAATTGTAGCCATTTTGGCAGTGGCCATTTAGGAGTGTAGCCGTTTTAGCTATGGCTGTGTATGAGTATGTATTTGTACATTTTCCGATAGAAACATTTCTCCGGCGAAGCCGGTTTTCTCCATACAATGCTGGCTCGCTGTCGCTCGCCAGGAAGAAATCGACACCTGGATGGAGATAAACGTCTTAAAACAGTTGGCTGAATGGGGCCGAATGGATACAAACCAGGGAAAGAGAGAAAAGGAGAGACAAAAAAAAAAAAAAAAAAAAAAAAAAACGGTGATCCCCTTAAATACGTCTACCTGTATACCTGAAGCTCGGCCCACTACCGGGTACTCTCTCACTACCCATTGGTTATATTGTATACTATTACTTGTACACCATTACTTTTTTCCGGCTAATTATTTCAGTATTTGTTGAATACATTTTAATTAGTATTTTTCAAGTTGCATTTTCCTTATTATCAATATATTTCCCCAATTCTTCCCTACCTCCAACATTTTCCTTATCGTGTGTCTCTATATTGTTTTTCCTCTTATCTGTGTCCCTACTTATTCTCTAACTTTTGTTTTCCTTATCCAGTGTTGTGTTATGGCCATGGAAGTGTTTCTCCTACATACTGTATATACTTGAAGCTTGACCTGCCGACTCTTTCATGTTTACCATTATATTTTCCTCGACAACTCTTTCCTTCCCACATATTTTCCTCCGACTTTTCCCTATCTGTTTCGCTACTCCTATTGGTTTCCCTAACTTTTCCCGTAATCCTATTTCCTTTGCACATTGTCTTTCCCTAATCCCCTGTGGGGCATTGGTAAGGAAGCTCTGTTCACAGTTGAAAGGACCATTGTTCGACCATTGTCAGGACGAGACTATTTAGGCGAGTCTCCTCACACCCGACTCCTGTGCTCCCCTAACAGTAAATGGGAACCTGGAGTTACTGGACACATGTGACGTCCCATCCCAGGAAGTAAACTGTAGTAACTTGGATAATATACAGTAGCCCCTGTGTACCAGGCTGGGTAACTAACTCACCACAGGCTCTAAAGGGCAATGCTGTGAAGATGAGCTGAGGCCAAACGTAGCTTAGTCTACAGTAAGTCCCTGACTTTCTTTTACTGTACATCATTTATTCCTCAGATCATAGCCTACCTCCGTGTGTGACAACCGTAAAATATTATCTACCTGCATATACTTGAAGCGTAAACCTGCCCACCTTCTCATTACCCATGTATCACACCTCATAACACTGGTACTTATTTACTACCGGTACTACTTTATTCATATCATTGTGTTTCAGTTATGTTATAAGTAGTAGTATTTTTACTTTGTTTCTTCGCCTACGCCATATTTCTTGAGACTTTCCTACTCCCAGCTTCTCTCCCTAACTCTGTTCCTGATTTTCTTCATGTCGATAGTTTTCCCTTACTGTCTTCTCAATGTCTTTATTTTCTTTTACTGTTTTCCCAAATTCCGCGTTTTTTTTAATCCATGTGTCTTAAGGGGGGTAACCAGCTTTTTTTGTTTATCTTTCTCTCCTTTTCTCTCTTTCCCTGGCTTGTATCCATTCGGCCCCATTCAGCCAACTGTTTTAAGACGTTTATCCCCATCCAGGTGTTTCTTCCTGGCGAGCGATAGCGAGCCAGCATTGTATGGAGAAATCCGGCTTCGCCGGAGACATTTTTCTATCGAAAAATGTAAAAATTTAGCTTGCTGTCAAAACAAATATATATATATATGCTGGCTCGCGGTAGGAAAATATTGACACCTTGAAGGGGGTAAACGTCTTAAAACAGTAGGCCGAATGGGGCCGAATGGATACAAACCAGAGAGAGAGAGAGAGAAAGCGAAGAAAAGCGAGGTGGGCCCCCTTAACACTTTCTTACCTCCATCTGCTCTCCCTTACTATTGTTTCTTGAGTTTCCCCTAGCCCCATCTTTTACCCTTACTATTGTTTCTTGAGTTTCCCCTAGCCCCATCTTTTACCCTTACTGTTTTCATTATCCCCCTTGCTTCCCATCCATCGTTTTTTTCCCATATGTCCCTTCATCTTGTTGTTTCTGATCACGTATCGTAATTTGTGTGTATCAAATGTATGATTACCGTCTACCTGCGTGCTACAAACTGACCAGGCCGACCCTCTCATCATCCATTGAGCATTGTATTAGCCCTTACCTGTTTTTGTTTTCTCCCTCAACTTTTGCCTTCCCCGAGATATTTAGCTACACCCAAACTATATTCTTTCGTAACCTATTTTCTCCTTTTTTTTTTTCCTCAACGTTTGCCTCCCCGAGATATTTAGCTAGACCCATACTGTATTCTTTCGTAACCTATTTTCTCCTAACCCCAACGTTTTTGTCCTCAACGTTTGCCTTCCAGAGATATTACCCTACTCCGATGCTATTTTCTTTCTTAACCTATTTTCTTTCTTAACCTATTTTCTTTCATAACCTATTTCCTTTCTGAACCTATTTCCTTTCGTAACCTATTTTCTTTCATAACCTATTTTCTTTCGTAACCTATTTTCTCGTAACCCCATTGAGCTTCCGATACATCTTTCCTTGTTCCCCATTATTATCTCTGGATCCTTCTCCACCCCGAGGTCCTGTCTTTATAATAATTATGATGACCGTGAAACCCTGTCTAACCTACCTGCATATACTTAAGGGAGCCCACCTCGCGTTGGAATTTGTTCTCTCTCTCTCTCTTTCTCTCTTTCTCTCTCTCTCTCTCTCTCTCTCTCTCTCTCTCTCTCTCGCTCTCTCTCTCATCCTCTCTCTCTCTCGCTCTCTCTCTCTCTCTCTCTCTCTCTCTCTCTCTCGCTCTCTCTCTCTCTCTCTCTCTCTCTCTCTCTCTCTCTCTCTCTCTCTCTCTCTCTCTCTCTCTCTCTCTCGTATTCGACACCATTCAGCCTACTGTTTCAAGACGTTTATCCCCATGCAGGTGTCGATTTTTTTCTTGACTCTGCCAAAATGCTCACCTGTGCGAAGGTACCTAAATAAGTTATCTCCCTTATATTGGCGGCCAAAATTCACCCAAGTATTTTCCTATCTTTTCCCCACCACCATTGTTATCATACTATTTCACCTGTCTTTCCTTACCGTAACCCTATCTCTTTTCCCTAACTTTTTTGACCGGATGTTGTGTGTCGGCCGTGGAAGCCTGTCTATTTGCATACTTGAAGCTCACCTCGCCACCCCTCCCCTTATCCATTGTTTACAATATATATATATATATATATATATATATATATATATATATATATAATAGCCGCGGCGGTCGAGTGGTGACCACGCTCACGTGTGAATCTGTTTGACCTGGGTTCGATCCTTGCCCAGGCGAATATTTAGTGGATGTTGAAGTACGTCCTAGCATGTTTCACATGCTTGCACCCAGTCGGGGGACACCTCGACGACGTATACAAACTAATAACACACATAACAAAGCGACTCCAACAGCTTCCTCTCTCTCCAACACCCCTTCTCCCCTCTCTACACTCTTCAGAAAAATAGGAACAGTAGAATGTAGATGCGAGGTGCCGTTGTAAAGGCTTATCCCTCAAGACCTTCACCTGACCTGATATACACTTAATTATATACATGTTCCTCAACTATCTATCTATCTATCTATTGCCGGACGCCATGATCACCGAAGGGGTGGCCACGAACGAAACGTCACCATGCAGTGCATGCACTTCTGTTCCCAGTCAGTCGACGTCCCTCCTCCCAGCCAGCACCGCTTTCACGCATATACTTCTTGACTCCATCCTTCCACCTCTCACTCGGTCTACCTCTCCCTCTCTGTCATTCCACCTCACTCTCGTACACTCTCTATATACTATACCCCTGCAGTTTTCCTGATCTTTACTCCCAATAATTTCCTTCCATCTTTCCTCCTAATTTTCTCCCCAAATCTTCCCAAACATCATCTCGTTTCCTGGACTTTTTACCCTATGTCGTGTGATGAGCGTGAAAGTTTGTCTACCTGTACCCTTGACACTCGCCTCGCTTTTGTTATCTTTCTCTCCCTCTCTCTTTGGCTTGTATCCATTCGGGCCCATTCAACCTACTGTTTTAAGACATTTACCCCCATCCAGGTGTCCATATTTTCCTGACGAACTGTAGCGAGCCAGCATATATATATTTTTGTTTTGACAGCAAGCTAAATTTGGACATTTTTCGATAGAAAAATGTCTCCGGCGAAGCCGGATTTCTCCATGCATACAATGCTGGCTCGCTATCGCTCGCCAGGAAGAAATCGACACCTGGATGGGGATACACGTCTTAAAACAGTTGGCTGAGTGGGGCCGAATGGATACAAGCCAGGGAAAAAGAAAAAGGGAGAGAAAGATAAAACAAAAAAATACCGGTGACCTCCCTTAACACTCACCTTGCCGACCCTCTCCTTACCCCATTGGTTACCTTTAATACAGTTACTTGTTTATTATTACCTCGTTTCCTGATCGTACGTCTCCCAGTTACTTGTTCGTGTTGTTATTTTTCTTGTTTGCATTCCGTGGATGTTTCGTGTATTATCTCGTGTTAATCAACTTCTTACTGGACTTTCCCCAATCTTTATATTTCCCCAATCTTTATGTTTCCCCAATCTTTATATTTCCCCAATCTTTATGTTTCCCCAATCTTTATATTTTCCCAATCTTTATATTTCCCCAATCTTTATATTTTCCCAATCTTTATATTTCCCCAATCTTTATATTTCCCCAATCTTTATATTTCCCCAATCTTTATATTTCCCCAATCTTTATATTTCCCCAATCTTTATATTTCCCCAATCTTTATATTTTCCCAATCTTTATATTTCCCCAATCTTTATATTTCCCCAATCTGTATATTTCCCCAATCTGTATATTTCCCCATTCTTTATATTTCCCCAATCTTTATATTTCCCCAATCTTTATATTTTCCCAATCTTTATATTTCCCCAATCTTTATATTTCCCCAATCTTTATATTTTCTCCATATTTGTTTGCATCTACTCCCATTTCATTTTTCCGACTTTTCCCTGGCCCTACCTTCTTCTTTCTTATGTGTATATCTTTCTTATGTGTATATCTTTCTTATGTGTATATCTTTCTTATGTGTATATCTTTCTTATGTGTATATCTTTCTTATGTGTATATCTTTCTTATGTGTATATCTTTCTTATGTGTTATATCTTTCTTATGTGTATATCTTTCTTATGTGTATATCTTTCTTATGTGTATATCTTTCTTATGTGTATATCTTTCTTATGTGTATATCTTTCTTATGTGTATATCTTTCTTATGTGTATATCTTTCTCTGGTCCCCACCGCTTTCGACCTCTTCTCTTTCCTTACCACCATCTTTCCCATAACATTTAAGGGGGGTGACCTGCTTTTTGTTATTTCTGTCCTTTTCTCTCTTTCTCTGGCTTGTATCCATTCGGCCCCATTCAGCCAACTATTTTAAGACGTTTATCCCCATCTAGGTCTCGATTTCTTCCTGGCGAGCGATAGCGAGCCAGCATTATATGAGGAAATGCGGCTTCGCCGGAGACATTTTTCTATCGAAAAATGTACAAATTTAGCCTGCTGTCAAACAAAAATAAAAAATATGCTGGCTCGCTACCGCTCACCAGTAAAAAATTGACACCTGGATGGGGATAAACGTCTTAAAACAGTAGGCTGAATAGGGCCAAATGGATACAAGCCAGAGAAAGTAGAAAAGGACAGAACACAAGCAGGTCACCCCCCTTAACCCAATGTAGTGTGAAAGTGTGCGTACCTGCATCACTTCGCCGCCCGTCTCATAACCCATTGTTACCTTATAGTTACGTCTTAGCTTCTCCAACTATATTACTAAAGGTAGCGCCAGCTAACTTGAATATAATCTTGGCCCCTTAACTTCTTTTAACTCGAAATTCATTAAATCAATCGGGCTGACGTTTCTATAATTTGGGAAGACTCCACCAGGAATTAGGTGTGGATATTTACAGCCAGTTTGCTCTAGGCCCTTTTGAGTTACAGAGAGGTCAGGGATCAAGATTACTGTCAAGTTCGTTGGTGCTACCTATAACTTCTTCCCTATCACCTTTCCTTCTCCCATCTTTCCTTCTCCGATTTTGCGCCAACCATCTGTTTTCCCCCAACCATCTGTTTTCCCATACCGTTTGGCCCCAACCATCTGTTTTCCCACACCGTTTTACCCCAACCATCGGTTTCCCCACACTGTTTTATCCGTTGTGGAGTGATGGGCGTGAAAGCGTGTCTACCTGCATACTTGAAGCTCACCTTGCCGGCCCTCTCATTACCCATTGGCCACGCTGCCACCATTATCCCACCTAGACCAATACCCATTACCATGTCGTAGCAGCCCTCTCACTCCAGCCAGGTTATACTCTCGATCGCTCGCTCTCGTTGTACGTTGGATCTCGTTCTCGGTTTCGTTTGACCTCGGTTATAAGTTCAGTCCAAACTTGGTTCAGTCTTGGTCTAGTTCAATTTCGGCCTGGTTCAATTTCGGTGTTGTTCAATTTCGGGGTTCTGCAATTTCGGTCAGGATAAATTTCGGCCTAGTTCAATTTCAGTCTTGCTCAAGTTTGGTTTTCAATTCCGGTCAATTTTAATTTGTTCAATTTTGGTCTAGTTCAATTTCGGTTACGTTAATTTTCAGTCCAGGTTATTCTAGGTAATATACGCTCTCGTCTCTCTCTCTCATTAATAATTCATTCTCTTTCATAATTTTTGTTTTCGGTTAGTCTAGGCTATCACCGCTGGTGGCCTATTTCTGCGTACCGGTATTTCATAATTTTTGTTTTCGGTTATTTTTGTTTTCGGTTAGTCTAGGCTATCATCCCTGGTGGCCTATTTCTGCGTACTTCAATTTTTAAATTTTCAGTTAGGCTATCACCGCTGGTGACCTATTTCTGCGTACCGGTATTTTATAATTTTTGTTTTCGGTTAGGATAGGCTATAACCCCTGGTGGCCTATTTCTGTTTAAATAAACATAAAATTGTTTTCGGTTCGGCTATCACTGCGTATTCAAATGTAATTTTGTTTTTGTTTTAATTTTGGTTAGGCTATCACCGCTGAAAACCTATTTGTGGTGTATTTCAACATTTTTGTTTTCGGTTAGGCCTATTTAAGTAAGTGAAGCGACCTGAAGGGAGTGAAGTGTTTTTAAAGTGAGTTTAGTGTTTTTAAAGTGAGTTAAGTGTTTTTAAGTGAGTGAAGTGAACTGAAGAAAGTGATCGTCACCATGCCTCGTGCCTGTACGAACTGCGCCGGTAGGTTTGGTGCTTCCATGTTTGCTCCTGCCGATCCACAAGCCTGCCGCCTCTGCCAGCAACGAGAGGATTTGACAGCAAAATTGGATGAAGCCCTCAACAAGATCAACGCCCTCACCAGGAAGCTGGAATCACTCCAAGAGTTTGTAACACTCAACGTTGGAGTATCACTAACTCCAATTGTTTCAACTCCAGCATCCACCACCGCCCCAACGTCATCTGCCAACAATCCAACACCTGCAGTAGACACTGCAGCAGATGCTTCTGACGAACCTGAGCCGACATCAAACCAGGACAGCCGCCCTGTTCACCTTAGTCTCTCCCCCACTCCTCGTGCAAGAAGCCTGCTAGCACGAACAGTACCAACCCCTCGCCCCCGTTCTAACCACTCCTCTCCCCGACCTGTACGTAGAGTCCCGCCACCACAGGTTTCCGGATTTACACCAGTGAGGAACGGTGCACGGCCAACGCAGAAAAGGTCTCATCTACCCGTCACAATGTCCAACAGATTTGAGATATTGGTAGAGATGGAAGACGAAAACCAGAAGAGGAGACCAGGCTCGTTGGGGATTCCATCCTACGGGGACAGGTCGAAGAGTTCTGCGACAGAGTCCCAAATCAACGAAAAAGATTTTGCATCCCAGGAGCTGGACTGGACGACATTGTGGAAGCCTTCGAAGATACCACAAAGGATTGCAAATGAAAATACCCTTTGTGTCATCCATGCTGGTTCAAATGACGTCATGCGCACCAGATCCGAAGAGTTGATGGATAAATATCGCAAGATGATCCAGCACTACAAAAAACAAGTCAAGGAATCTCAACATCTCAGGCATTCTCCCCAACATCGACGTATCTGACAAATTCTATGATAAGGCTCTCAGCACAAATAGCCGGACTCTAAAACCATTTGTGTCTGAGGGAAGAAGTTGAATTCATCAACCTCTGGGACAACTTCTACAACCAGCCTACTCTGTTCCGCCAAGGATGGCACTCATCTAAACCCTGTGGGTTCAGCACGCATGGGTCGTCTCCTACACGAAGCAGTCCGCAGCCATGGATCAAAAAACGCCATCCGAGAAGAAGCAGCAGTGACATAAATCATCCAACGCCAAGAAAAAAAACAGAGGCAACCGAGGACCACCAGCGATAAGGACCGAAGACAGCGAGGACCGAGGACAGCCATGAATATAATGTAGATCCGACAAGAACCAAAAATATTATTAAAGATGCGTTCCGTGAGTTCTAAAATAACAAATTTAAAGGTTTTCTATGCAAACGCTCGTAGCATACGCAATAAATTTTCAGATTTAGAGGAGCTAGTGTTTACAGAAAATTATGATGTGATTGGCATAACAGAATCTTGGCTCAATACAGAAGATAGAGACTTTTTAGGAGGGTATTCACTTCCCGGTTATGTAATGTTTGAGAAAAGCCGAATAAATCGAAATGGAGGTGGCGTTTTACTTTATATCAAAGAAAGTCTTAACCCTACCCTCTTGTCAAAACCTCAAATCGTGAACGTCGCCGCATCTTTTGTGCTAATAAAGAATAATAAAGGTACAAAAATAATACTTGCGTTAATATACAGACCTCCAGCTCAATCAGTGCAAACTGACCGAGAAATTTACGAACAAATTGCAGATGTAAGTAACTCACAAGATACCGTAATTTTTGGCGACTTTAATTTACCTGTGACCAAGTGGGGCGATACTCTTACTTCACACTACGGACATGACTTGTATACGAACTTGCAAGAGAGTTCGCTTTATCAATTTGTTCGAAATGCCGACCCGTGGTAATAACGTTCTTGACATTGTACTTGCAACAAAAGAAGAATTGATAGAGAATTTGAATGTTGGTGATGAATTCAGTAACAGCGCCCATCGTACGAAATCTTCCACTTAAAAGTTTATTAGTAACGAACCAAATAGTAGCATCGAAAAAGTCCCTAATTTCAAGAAAGCAAACTTCCATAAACTTAGAGCTATGTTTAAAGAAACTGACTGGTGCTTTTTAATTAACAATAACGACATAAATACATCTTGGAAGTTATTCGAAACCACTTACCTAAAAGCAGTGCAAGACTGCATACCATCAAAAAAAGGCGTCCAGGCCATAATAATAAGCCCAAATGGTGGAATAAAGATATTTCAAACTGCCTGCTTGCTAAAAAATTTGCTAATGATAGATTAAAATCCTCACAAAATGACGAAGAACGGGTGAAATTTGTAGAGCTACGACGCAAAGCCAAAAAGTTAATTAAGCAAAGTAAAAAGACCTTAGAGTTACATATTGCGAATCAAAGTAAAACAAACCCGAAAGAATTCTATAGTTATATCAGAAAGAAAAAAGTAGTTACTTCAACTGTTGGACCGTTAGTCGATGAAAAAGGAGAATACACCAACGACGAAGTACAAATGAGTAATGCCCTCAATACCTTCTTTGCATCAGTTTTTACAACAGAAGACCTCAGTGATATCCCTACACCATCGCCGATTCAGATTGATAATTCAGATGTTCTAAGCAATATCACTGTTACAGAGAGAGAAGTATTGAATTGTTTAGATAAACTCAAGGTAAATAAAACGCCGGACCTGATACAATCTCGCATAGAGTTCTAAAGGAAGCTAAGAATGAGCTCTCCAAACCACTGACATTACTATTCAATAAATCCTTGCAGTCTGGAACTATGCCGGATCAGTGGAAGCTAGCCAACGTAACACCGATATTCAAAAAAGGCGTAAAGTTAAATCCCTACCCAGTAACTATCGTCCAATTAGCTTAACCTCAGTTGTATGTAAAATGCTAGAAACGGTCATACGAGACAGACTCGTAAATCACTTAGAGGAAAATAACATACTTAAAGATACTCAACACGGCTTTCGTAAAAAACGTTCCTGTTTAACAAACCTCTTAGACTTCGTCCACGATATCCTCAACCTCTACGATGAGAGTAAAGCTGTAGATATTATATACCTTGATTTTCAAAAGGCCTTTGACAAAGTTCCCCACAAACGTTTACTGCTAAAACTAAAAGCGCATGGAATACAAGACGGTGTGTTGAAATGGATAGAAATTGGCTCAGCGACAGAAAGCAAAGGGTAGTCATAAACGGTAAGGCATCTAAATGGACCAATGTAAGTAGCGGGGTACCCCAGGGATCGGTACTAGGACCAATTCTCTTTCTAATTTACATCAACGACATAGATGAGGGTCTCACCTGTCACAATCTCAAAATTTGCTGACGATACAAAATTTGCAAATAGCGTACTCTCAAAAGAACAAGTTGACGATATGCAACACAATCTAGATAAATTGTCAGGTTGGGCCCAAATTTGGCAAATGAGTTTCAATGCGGATAAATGTAAAGTACTACATGTCGGATACCTAAATGAGAAAGCAAACTATTCGATGAATGGCACTCAGCTTAAGAATGTAAACAGAGAAAATGATCTGGGTGTAACAATATCGAGAAACCTAAAACTGTGTCAACAATGTTCAGAAGTTGTAAAGAAGGCCAACAAAATAATTGGCCTTAGAGGCAGCTCATTTGAGCATAAATCCAAAGAAGTTTATCTAACCCTTTACAATTCCTTAGTCCGCCCTCTTCTGGAATACTGCGTTCAATCCTGGTGCCCTTATTACCAAAAATATATAAACAAGCTAGAACGAGTTCAACGTAGAGTTACCAAATGATACCTAGCCTAAAGAACAAACCATACGAAGAGCGTCTTCGAGAATTAAATATATTTCCTTTAACCCAGCGCAGATTAAGGGGCGACATAATTCAAGGGTTCAAAATTATCAAAGTCATTGACAATATGAACTGTAGTAAGTACTTCACTATCGACCAATCTAATTACGCTCGGGGAAACGATTGCAACATTATTGGTAAATCGTTTAACTCGCACGAATCTAAGAATTTTGTCTTCAATCGAGTTGTCAACTTGTGGAATGGGCTTCCCCGAGACGTTATAGACTGCAGCAACGTTGATTCATTTAAATTCCGCCTAGACAAATATCTCGCATCAAACCCGCGCCTGACTGCGTTTGTAAATGAATAACTTTATCCTCCCCTCAGTTACTAACCCATATGTCACCTACTAACTTCCTAGTCCTGCCACGTTAGTGGCAGGGCAGTAGTTCCCTTTCCAATGTTCCCTTACCCACTCTAAACCACTGTTTGGACACTTGATCCTCAGTGTTTTGGAGGACAAGCAACCTAGAAGGGTCACTAGACCTGTTGTTGCTTGATTTCCTTTGTACTTTTGTACTTTGTACTCTCTCTCTCTCTCTCTCTCTCTCTCTCTCTCTCTCTCTCTCTCTCTCTCTCGCTCTCTCTCTGCAGTCCTAAATATTTGTAGCAGTGATTCATATTGTTTTCATCTTAATGGTTTGCTTAGCGATAACTTTACTGTTTGTATCTGTGTGTAGTATATACACAATAAATTTCTTTTAACTAACAATGTTTAAGTATTATTTAAAATAATCAAAGTAGTTTTATCGTTAATTTGTTGTTAATATTATTTTTATCATTATTTGTATTGGTAGTAGTAGTATTATCAGTACTAGTAGTAGTAGTAGTATATAAACAATAATGCAATTATTTTATCTAATTCAATCTTGCTAAACCCGAACAGGAACAACAAACCCTTAAAAAAAAAAAAAAAAAAAAAAAAAAAAACACACACACACACAGCTAGGGCATGAGTAGATTAAGAGCGAGAGAGAGAGAGAGAGAGAGAGAGAGAGTGTGAGTGAGTGAGTGAGTGAGTGAGTGTGTGAGTGTGTGTGTTGTGTTGTGTTGTGTTGTGTTGCAGATGTGGCAGCAAATGACTAGACTAGCACATTCCTCTATCATTGCTGGGAAAATATAGATCGAGAGTTATACAGACAGATAGATGGATACATACATGCATAGATTGATAAATACAAAAATATAAATACATACCGGTACTTAAATAGCTATTGATAGATATATTGCTTAATACACAAATAGATAGTTGTATATATACAGTATATACAGTATATATATATATATATATATATATATATATATATATATATATATATATATATATATATATATATAGTATCTTACGGAATCTTCATTCTCCTAGTCACTAGTGGAAAGAGAGATTGTTTAGTGCACCACACTTGTTGCAGAGTGTGCAAAAACAATGTACAATCTTCTTGAACTGCTCTACTGAAGAACTACTCACAACTTCTGAGGAGAGTTTGCTTCCGGTAAAACAGACCATACATGTGAACAGTTTTCTGCACACACTATACTCGTTTCTATTCAACTGACGATACATTGAATCCTTTAGTAGCTACTGTCTCGATACTTAATGGAAAACTATGAATTTACTATGTCTCTGCCTCATATCAAGATCAAGTTTATATAATTAGCACCATATTTCACTACAAAACCTTCGAAATAACTGAGATTTCAATTCTAACTTCCAGCCATGGTTGCGTGTTGTATTCCTATTGAGAATAACCATTGTGTTATAATTCACATTGTCAAACCCATTAGGTATTATATAGAGTTCAATGACCTGACCTCGTAGTCTACGTGTTTTCAACGAAAAGAGACCAAGAGTACTCACTCGGTCCTCATAGTTCAATCTTCCTATCGATGTAGTAGGTTTATAGCTTAAATATTGTTGTTCAGTGGCGCTAATAAGAACATAAGAACATAAGAACATAAGAAAATGGGAGTCTGCAAAAAGCCGATCGGCCCATACAAGGCAGATCCCTGTCACACCCAACCCCAATTACTAGGCCCAATTATAGGCCCAACTCACTAATACCTTGAGTACTGACCCCACCAAAACGGTCAGAGATTACCGGTAACACAAGATTACGGGGTCTGCTGAGCGCCGATTGGCCCACACCTGGCAGATCCCCCTCACACCCAACCCATCTCGTCCATATACCTATCTAATTTTATATTAAAGCTCCCTATCGTTCTTGATCCCACTATATCACTCGGTAGCCTATTCCACCCATCTACAACTCTGTTACCAAACCAATATTTGCCTATATCTTTTCTGAAACGAAATTTATCTAATTTGAAACCATTTGTTCGAGTTCTTTCGCTATCACTGAGCTTCTTTCGCTATCACTGAGTCATGTCCCAGCTGTCATTACGCTTAGCTTTCTCTGTGCTGTATTAATGTCTGTCGGATGTTGAATAGGGTGCGTAAGTGTAGGAACATGTTTGTATATTATCACTCCATATGAAGAAATGAAGTTTAGAAATTGCTGGTACCAATTATTGATCAAAACATACTTGGTGCCGAGACATCACTTATTAGCGCGACTGTACTTCATAAAATAAGTACATAAAAACAAATGTAGCCATCTCTTTATCCATCACAAACTCACATAACCATTATAATTATGCTAAATATCGATGTTTACGGCTCCAACTTCTTTACCGCTTGAAATCGCAAGTAGTCAATTAACCTTCATATATGTGTTTAAGGGCCATTTCTCTCGTACCCTTCCTCCGAGATTCAATACGTCCGCTTAGGGAAGAAACATTGGATAAGTAAGGTAGCTAAAATTGTCTGAGTACAGAATAACCATATTTCCTACAATAGACTAAGGCCTATACAACCGTAAAATCATATTTACCTGAAACCACTACCCCTGGGTCTTCTACTCCCCACCACACACTCAA
>CM064501.1:42616150-42722551 GCA_032716605.1 Paralithodes platypus
TTTTTCTGTTACCAAACTTCACCTACCATCAGTCTAGTTTCCGATACCAGTGCAAAATATTCCAGAAATGTTGCCAGAAATGTTTTGATCATCGAATGTTGACTATAAAAGCTCTCGTGTGATACCGGTTTTAGTAGTGAGATCATAAAAACAAAAGTGCTAATGCATGGCAAATCAATATAGCCTATACTGGTTCATCTGTTTGAGAATGATGGGTGATGATACTGTGACCTAATAACATCTTTCAGTTGCCAAAAAACAAACCAAATAACTATATTACACAGAACGGTACCATCAGCCAAATCAGCTCAAAAATACGTGTTTAGTTCAAAGCAAACAAGTACAAATTCGTCAGGTTAAGGGGAGATATCGACTTGAGGGATTTTTTTCTGGACCCCTTTCTCCCTTATGTTTAGCCCCATTGCTTTTGAGATTTTAAGACAGTCGCCCCATTAGTTTGGCGATTTTAAGAACTTTCGCCCCATTTCCGTCAACTTTAAGACCTTTCGTGCAATTTAGGTGTCAATTTTATCCTGGCGAGCGATAGCGAGCCTGTAATTTAAGAGGAACCGGCTTTCAGCCGGGAAATTTTTCTACCGAAAAATGTACAAATTTATCTTGAAAGGGGCTCAAGGGGGTGTAATCTTAAGCTTGATGGATATCTAGAGACCAAACTAAAAACCTCCCCTTAAAGACAAAATAAAGACAAAACTAAAAAAATCTAGAAGTCATGTTCGGAGAATGAAGGTGAGGTTAGAGAGGGTTAGGTTGATAAAACATCGGTGAAGTCATAGGCTTGAGGAACTGTCCCATCTCTGTGGATTAACAACATCAGTGGCCTCCTTAAGGGGGGTGACCTGCTTTTTGTTCTGTCCTTTTCTATCTTTCTCTGGCTTGTGTCCATTTGGCCCCATTCAGCCTACTGTTTTAAGAAGTTTATCCCCATCCAGGTGTAAATTTTTTACTGGTGAGCGGTAGCGAGCCAGCATATTTTTTATTTTTGTTTGACAGCAGGCTAAATTTGTAAATTTTTCGATAGAAAAATGTCTCCGGCGAAGCCGGATTCTTCATATAATGCTGGCTCGCTATCGCTCGCCAGGAAGAAATCTACACCTAGATGGGGATAAAAGTCTTAAAATAGTTGGCTGAATGGGGCCGAATGGATACAAGCCAGAGAAAGAGAGAAAAGGACAGAAATAACAAAAAAGCAGGTCACCCCCCTTAGCGTACCGGTATATACAGTCCATCATGGTTATTTATTACCACTCAATAGTTATTATTTTGTGCGTGTGTGTGTGTGTGTGTGTGGGGGGGGGGGGGGGGGCTTTCACCAAGTCGTGATCACCTATGAAACCTTTGAGCGTGGTGGACAGCTAAAACAAACAAACACACACACACACACACACACACATTCTCTTTCTCTCTTATGCCTACACCTACTGTATATTTCCTGAAGAATGCAACTGGCCAACTAAAGGAGGGGGGAGGGGGGGGGGGGGAGGGGAGGGGGGAATCTTCACCGAGTAAACAGACTCGATTCCTCTACATCTATTACAGGGAGTGTTAACAAACCCTTTACAACACTTGCACACCTTATTCAACAATGTGGACCCAAATAGAATATAACACAAAGTTAATACCAATCGTTTTGTAAATTTGTTGACGAGGTAAGCCAATCACTAAAACCCTAAAGAGTGATTATAAATACTTGGAATAAAAGAACAACTACCGGTACCAACAGCAACAACATTCCAATCAGTCTCCAATTATATATATATATATATAAATAAATATATATATATATATATATATATATATATATATATATATATATATATATATAATATATATATATAGGCGGTTGGGCTAGCAACCCTCCCCCATAACCAAGAACAAACTAAATAAATGAAGGATCTGCCTGAACTGGATGTAGACTCATGAATGAATGAATGAATTAATGATGGCTAGAGTAAAGTAGGAGATTAGAGAGTTTTGGATACAGGAAGACTAAGTTGAGAAATGGGAAGTACAGTCAAAGTTAAAAGTAATGCAGGAGATTAGAGAGTTTTGGATACAGGAAGACTAAGCTGAGAAATGGGAAGTACAGTCAAAGTTAAAAGTAAAGTAGGATTAGAAAGTTTTGGGTAGAAGAAGGCTAAGTTGAGAAATGGGAAGTACAGTCAAAGTTAAAAGTACTTGGGCTCAGGAAATGATTCGTTGTACACCCCCTCCAGGATCATGTTGCCTGGTAATGGATAGAAATACTATAGACCGCATCCAACTGCGCTCACAATCACTGGCTGCACATCACATGCTATAACATATCCACGAGATAATAATTATCACTCACATAAAACGGATATTGGAATGTAGTATATACTGTCTTAAGGGGATAGTGGATATTTTTTGGTCTATTTATGTACTCTATAGTGTATATGATTATGTACTCTATAGTGTATATGATTATGTACTCTATAGTGTATATGATTTTATAGTTCCCATCAAGCTTGGAAAAAAAAAAAAAAAAAAAAAACCCATAGACACCTCTTCAAGATAAATTTGTATTTTTTTCGGTAGAAAAATGTCCCGACCTTCCTTTTAAAATTTCAGGCTCGCTATCGCTCGACAGGAAAAAAACAGCACCTAAATGGCACGAAAGGTCTTTATATCGACAAAGAAATAGGACGCAAGGTCTTAAAAACGCCAAACTAACGGAACGAACGTCTTAAAATCTTAAAAACAATTTGCTAAACACGAGGGAGAAGGGGGTCCAGAAAAAGAGACTACCTCCCTCTTAATAGCAAGCTCAGTCCAGTACTACTGTATAATGTTCCCCACCACCATGACAGTGGTCTACAACTACTTAAGGGGAGGCAGACCGTTTGTTTGGTCTATTAATTCATTTATTCATATATGTTTTTAGTTTCCTCCCTAGGACCTCCATCAAGCTTATAAAAACACCCCCTTTAAGATAAATTTGTACATTTTTCGGTAGAAAAATTTCCCGGCCGAAGGCCGATTCCTATTAAGATTGCAGGCTCGCTATCGCTCGCCAGGAAATAATGCAACTCTGTTCCTCATTCATATCAATGATCTACCACTCATAATCCTCCAATACATTCCTACGCAGATGACTCAACGCTCCACAGTTCCTTCACATTTACCAATTCTTTCACCCAACCCGATCTTATAAATTCAAAAATAAACACTGCAATTTCTCTGAACCAGGACCTTTCTAGAATTGAAGAATGGGGACAAAAGAATCTAGTTTCCTTTAATGCACAGAAAACCAAGTACATTCAATTTTCTAACCGACAGAATCTCACTGACTCCCATATATTTTTTAATGATGTAAATATTCCCACTTCCCCTAGTATTGACATTCCTCGGTGTACATTAACTACTAACTTGAGCTGGACACATTATGTTAGAAGCATTGCTAAGAATGCCTCTAAAAATCTGGGACTCCTGTACAGAGTTCGAGAATTCTTCACTGACGAGCAGTTGGCCGTAATATATTGAAGTCATGTGCGTTCTCAGATGGATTACTGTTCACCTCTGTGGGGTGGAAGTGGAGTGGTTGCATTGAGGCAGTTGGACAAAATTAAAAATAAAGCTATTAAATTAATCAATAACCCTGCAATCACACAGGACCTGCCTACATTATCCATACGAAGAAACGTTGCATCCCTTGCATTATTCTACAGATATTTTCACAGCAATTGTTCCGAGGAACTTGCTTCAATTGTGCCGCCTCTCCACATCTTTCCCCGTAGAACTAGGGCAGCTGAGAGCGTCCATGAATTTACACTTTCTCCTCCACAATGCAGAACTTCTGTTTATCAAAATTAATTTATCCCTAGAACTACTACTCTTTGGAATTCACTTCCCTCGAGTTGCTTTCCACAAACTTACAATCTACAACAGTTTAAATCCAGTTGTTACAAACATTTTATGAATGGAGGATGCCTTTAGGCACATGGACCTTTTTGTTTTATCTGTTTTTCCTTCCTCCGTTCATTGTCTCAAAAAAAAAACTCCACCTAAATGGCACGAAAGGTCTTAAAATTGACAACGAAATGGAGCGAAAGGTGTTAAAATCACGAAACTAATGGGCCGAACGTCTTATAATCTCAAAACTAGTGGGGCTAAACATTAGGGAGAAGGGGGTCCAGAAAAACAGTCTTCCTCCCCTTAACATATACCTATCTATATGCTTCTCTCTCTCTCTCTTTCCTGTCCCCCCACCCCCTCTCTCTGTATCTCTATCTCTCGTCTCTCTCTCTCTGTATCTCTTTATCTCTCCCTCGTCTTTCCGTCTCTCTCTCTCTCTCTCTCTCTCGTCTCTCTCTCTTTATCTCTCCCTCGTCTCTCCGTCTCTCTCTCTCCCTCGTCTCTCTCTCCTTCTCTCTTTATCTCTCCCTCGTCTCTCCGTCTCTCTCTCTCTCTCTCTCTCTCAGTAAGGCAGGGTCCAGACGAGCCAGGCAGAATAATTCGTCACAGCAATTTTCTCTCACGCGTGTTCTTTTTTGTAGCTTTAATTTATTTATTTTTCTTTCCCTCGAACCCTGACCCTAAGAGACCCTTTAGCAAACAAGGGACTGGACAACTGAGGATATTCTGCTATGTGCTCTTGGGATATGTTTTTCTGGGTCGTAGGAACAAAATCAAATGAAATATCTGGGGGAAATAACCAGAAAAGTACGGAACCAACTTACTCTACTAATCTATGTAACTTAACCTATGCTAAGCTAACTTACACTTCCCCATGTTAATTTTACCCTGGCTTAAGATAATCAAACTTAGCTTGAACTAACTTACCCAACCCTAAACTAATCTAACAAACTAACTTAATCAAACCTAAGCTTGTTCAATTTACTCTAACATACGGTAATTCAACTTAAACTATTATAACTTTATATATAGCAACCTAAGCTAGCTTAGGCTAACTCAACTTAGCTATCAAATTAACGTTTTTTCTGTTAGGTCATACACGATTTATTATCGTGCAACTTTTTCAGTCCGTTATCTTCCTAAGAAACACAATCTGGCAAAATATATATTATACCGACGTTCGTTTGGCTGACAATTTTCGGTTTGACGACTAAGTCAAATCATCAAAATGTGAAATGTGAATCAATACCTAGTGACTAAAACTGTGACCAATGTGAAAGACGTCAACACCCACAAGGTAAGGCCCAGTCACACGAGAGCTATTTCGGCAACTTTGATCAACAACTCAATTCGGTTCAAATTTAGCCATTTCAATCACAATTTTGCATGTTATCTAGCCAACTCCAGACGATTATCATTATGCCAGATTCTATAACTTACGAGCACATTGCCAGTCTACAAGTTGCCACCTCCCTATTAGATCTGTCTAGTCCACCATGGTCATCTGGCACAAGCAGTCACCCCTTCGCCTCAGCTGTGCTCTTCGAACCAGTAGCAGGTCAACAGAAAATGAGGACAACGCCAGAAGCGGCCATTTTCCTTCCCTGTGCTACCACCTCCATTGTCCTTAATTACCCCTCTACCTGTCACTCCAGAGAAGAAAGGGCCTAAGTCCATCGAGATCCTAGGGGTCCAGGTAGCCCCTTTTCCCCGAAAGCCCAGCTTCAGCAAGAGACACTAAAATAGGGCACAGGACCGGATGGAGATATTGTTCGGCAGCTTGACCGCTTCTTTGCTAGGCTCCCCTACAAAAGTACACTTGCTGTGTCCTCTGAACAAGGCCACAGTGCATCCTCCGATTGAAGAACCATTGAGTCCTTCAAATGGTTTAAGATTGCTGCATCCTCCGAGCCTTCCTAAAGAGATGTGTCCACCAAACTCTAGCGAGTTGCATCCTCCAAACTCTCACCCGGTGTTGCATCCTCCGAATACCGCACCAGCGCACTCGCATAGCGAGGAACCAGGGCGTATCCTTGCACGTCGAAAAGTGCCTCCTTCGTCAAGCATACCAACTGCCCAGCAGAATAAGTTTGAGATACCAGAGAAGGCGCCAAGACAAAACTACAGTCAGACCCCAGAGAAGGCACACAGGCAAGATTACAGCCAGGAGAATGAGAAGCCCTGGTCCTCCTACCTTACTTTCCAAGTTAGGAGCGAAGGCATAGGTCTACTAAGTGCTGTTCATCTCTCTGAAGATCCCTTGTGTGTATAAATTCACGCAATACACTCTGTCCGCTTTGCCACGCAATACACTCTGTCCGCTTTGCCATATTTGCAAAGGACATACTTATACATTAATGTTCTCTAGACGACTTTGTCTATGCTACTGAATAGGCTATATAAATACCTTTCCTACTTCCCGTAATTAATATGTACCATATATACAACACCACTCGTTTACACAGCATTCTAGTTATCCTCACTACCTCCCTTCCCCTTTCCATTTCATGTCTATTCTCTCTTCCACGTTCCACTGATCTGTGTCTGTACATAATTGCTTAGCCCTTAGTGTTAGTCGCCATATTGTTCTTAGTACTTGTATGTTAACCTAAATAAAAACATATTCTTAGCACTTGATCGTACCTTATAAATAAAACCCTCTATACCGGTACCGTACAGTGACCGTGTAGTCTGTTCTAGTTTTAGATTCCCAGTTAATATAAGATACATCACAGTCATAAAAGGTTATTCTATGTACTATAAGACACCTGAAATAATTGCCAGGTATGTGGCCTTTGAATTATATTCAGCCTTTGAAAAACTTCTATAAGATCCAAAGGCTTAACATATACGAGTATTTTAAACTACCGGTATGCATTTAACTACAACAAAATAATTGGTACATTGAATAAAATCATCTAGAGGTAGCTAAACTAAAGTACGGTAATTGAAGGGATTAAGGGCACCTTTATTTTGACAGGATATACTAGACAGAAGGTAGAATGCTTTAAGGGGAGGAAGACCGTTTTTCTGGACCCCCTTCTCCCTAATGTTTAGCCCCACTAGTTTTGAGATTATAAGACCTTCAGCCCATTAGTTTGGCGATTTTAACACCTTTCGCCCCATTTCGTTGTCAATTTTTAGACCTTTCGTGCCATTTAGGTGTCGATTATTTCCTGGCGAGCGAAAGCGAGCCTGCAATTTTAAGAAGAACCGGCCTTTGGCCAGGAAATTTTTCTACCGAAAAATTTACAAATTTATCTTGAAGGGGGGGGGGGGGGTCTAGGGGGGTGTTTTTCTAAGCTTAATGGAGGTCTAGGGAGGAAACTAAAAAAAATATATGAATACATGAATTAATAGACCAAACAAACGGCCAGTCTCCCCTTAAGTACCCATAATTCCATGCTTACGAAACGTGGCTTCAGAAATCATTGAACATCTTGCCTCTAGTTTCATAAAGTTGCCGGAAATAGTGAGCTTGTGACACCCCCTCTTGCTATAGCTTGTGACACCCCCTCTTGCTATAGCTTGTGACACCCCCTCTTGCTATAGCTTGTGACACCCCCTCTTGCTATAGCCTGTGACACCCCCTCTTGCTATAGCGTGTGACACCCCATCTTGCTATAGCTTGTGACACCCCCTCTTGCTATAGCCTGTGACACCCCCTCTTGCTATAGCTTGTGACACCCCCTCTTGCTATAGCTTGTGACACCCCCTCTTGCTATAGCTTGTGACACCCCCCTCTTGCTATAGCTTGTGACCCCCCCTCTTGCTATAGCTTGTGACCCCCCCTCTTGCTATAGCTTGTGACACCCCCTCTTGCTATAGCTTGTGACACCCCCTCTTGCTATAGCTTGTGACACCCCCTCTTGCTATAGCTTGTGACACCCCCTCTTGCTATAGCTTGTGACACCCCCTCTTGCTATAGCTTGTGACACCCCCTCTTGCTATAGCTTGTGACACCCCCCTCTTGGTATAGCTTGTGACACCGCCTCTTGCTATAGCTTGTGACACCCCCTCTTGCTATAGCCTGTGACCCCCCCTCTTGCTATAGCTTGTGACACCCCCTCTTGCTATAGCTTGTGACACCCCCTCTTGCTATAGCTTGTGACACCCCCTCTTGCTATAGCTTGTGACACCCCCTCTTGCTATAGCTTGTGACACCCCCTCTTGCTATAGCTTGTGACACCCCCTCTTGCTATAGCCTGTGACACCCCCTCTTGCTATAGCTTGTGACACACCCCCTCTTGCTATAGCTTGTGACACACCCCCTCTTGCTATAGCTTGTGACACCCCCTCTTGCTATAGCTTGTGACACCCCCTCTTGCTATAGCTTGTGACACCCCCTCTTGCTATAGCTTGTGACACCCCCTCTTGCTATAGCTTGTGACACCCCCTCTTGCTATAGCTTGTTACAAGTTAGCCAATATGTGTGTTCCTTAAGGGGGCCCACCTCGCTTTGTTCTCTTTCTCTCCCTCTCTCTTTGTATTGGCTTGTACCGGTATCCATTTGGCCCCATTCAGCCTACTGTTCTAAGACGTTTACCCCCATCCAGGTGTCAATATTTTCCTGGCGAGCGGTAGCAAGCCAGCATATATATATGTATATATATGTATATATATATATATATATATTTTGTTTACAGCAAGCTAAATTTGTACATTTTTCGATAGAAAAATGGGTCCGGCGAAGCCGGATTTCTCCATACAATGCTGGCTCGCTGTTGCTCGCCAGGAAGAAATAAACACCTGGATGGGGATAAACGTCTTAAAACAGTTGGCTGAATGGAGCCGAATGGATACAAGCCAAAGAGAGAGGGAGAGCAAGATAGCAAAAAAGCGAGGTGGGCTCCCTTAAGAAACTCGTGACCAACCCAAATTAGTCACCTGCACAAATTACTGGCGTAGTTTGACAGGTTTTTGTTGCAGATAAAATGCGAGAAGTCGAAAATTAAGATATCTCAATCAAATATAATAAGACGGGTCACAGGCTTTTTTTTTCTCCTTTTCTCACTTTCTCTGGCTTGTATCTATTCGGCCCCATTCAGCCTACTGTTTTAAGACGTTTACTCCCATCCAGGTGTCGATTTTTTCCAGCATATTTTGTTTATAGTTTTTGACAGCAGGCTAAATTTGTACATTTTTCGATAGACAAATGTCTCCTGCGAAGCCGGATTTCAGCATAGAATGCTGGTTCGCTATCGCTCACCAGGAAGAAATTGACACCTGGATGGGGATAAACGCCTTATAACAGTAGACTGGATGGGGCCGAATGGATACAAGCCAGAGAAAGAGAGAAAAGGAGAGAAAGATAAAACAAAAAAAAAACAAAAAAAAACGTTACAGGTAAGCAAACGCGACACACCACCACCATATAATATCGTTAAGGGGAGATTTTCACTTGAGGGACTTTTTCTTGACTCCTTTCTCCCTCATGTTTAGCCCCCTTGCTTTTGAGATTTTAAGACGTTCGCCCCATTAGTTTGGCAATTTTAAGAATTTACGCCCCATTCTGTCAATTTTAAGATCTTTCGTGCCATTTAGGTGTCGATTTTATCCTGGCGAGCGATAGCGAGCCTGTAATTTAAGAGTAACCGGCCTTCGGCCGGGAAATTTTTCTACCGAAAAATGTACAAATTTATCTTGAAAGGGGGTCAAGGGGGTGAATTTTTTAGATTGCTGGAGAAGTAGGAAACAACCTAAAAACCTTCCCTTAACCACTTCTGTACCGGAAACGTTTTATTTTGTTTTTATTATAGCTATATTTAGACGGTTTTGTGCAGCTTGAGAAGGCTCTGCAGTAGTACACAGGGTTCATTAAGATAGTTCCAAGCCATTTAATTTAGGAAGGATTTGTGGTACTGGTAGTTGAAAAGGGTTGGTCGAGATAGTTTGAAGCCTCATTATTGCTAAGGGTCCTTCCTTAACTGAATCAAATCGATTAATTATTATGTTCCTTCCAACAACCAACCATACTCCTAAAATCGATTAATGAAATTTACAAACACGATTAATGAAATTTACAAACACTATTACCCAGAATAAGATAACAAAGACATCGTCGGTACAGGAGGGGTTAATATAATATATGGATGGCACAGGCCTAATGCAACACAGACATGCAGTAATGATGTAGGTTTCTGATGGAGAGAAAGCATGATTATTTTAAGTGAATGGGTTTATCAATGCACTACAACACAATTTTAGCTGGTAATTCTGCTAAATATCGATGTCTACAGCTCCAACTTCCTTATAGCCTGAAACTCGCAAGTGGTCAATTATCAGAATGTAAACTATACAATTGTCAATGTTTAAATCCAGTTGTTACAAACATTTTATGAATGGAGGATGCCTTTAGGCACATGGACCTTTTTGTTTTATCTGTGTTTTTCCTTCCTCCGTTCATTGTCTCTTTAAAAAACAAAAAAAAAACAAAAAAAAAAAAAAAAAAAATTGAAGGTGTAAACAACGATACTAGGCAGAGCAGCAAAACTGGTGAGCTATCTATCTATCTATAACCACACACCCTGATCGCCGAGAGGTGGACACGAATGAATCGCCTCAATATTCTGCGGCAATTATGCTCTACAGTAACTTGTTATCGGGAAAGGGTTGCTGGCCCAACCGCCCATTGTGGTTGATGGTGTGTGAAGTGTATGGGAAATATTGTCGTACTGTTGGAAAGGTTGTGGATGTTAAGGGGAGGTATTTAGTTTCTTCCCTAGAACTCCATCAAGCTTAAAATTACACCCCCTAGACCCCCTTTCAAGATAAATTTGTACATTTTTCGGTAGAAAAATTTCCCGGCCGAAGGCCGGTTTCTCTCAAATTACAGGCTCGCTATCGCTCGCCAGGAAAAAATCGACACCTAAATGGCACGAAAGTTCTTAAAATTGACAGAAATGGGGCAAAAGTTCTTAAAATCGCCAAACTAAAGGGGGCGAGTGTCTTAATATCTAAAAAACAATGGGGCTAAACATGAGAGAGAAAGGGGTCCAGAAAAAAATCCCTCAAGTGGAGATCTCCCCTTAATGTAGTGTAATCAGCTTGCCTCATGCTTCTGCTGAATACAAATTATGTGGACTTTATGTGGACTTTATATTGTCTGTAATGTACCGTACTGTATTCATGTGTATTGATGTGTGTAATGTACCGTACTGTATTCATGTGTATTGATGTGTGTAATGTACCGTACTGTATTCATGTGTATTGTTGTCTGTAATGTACCGTACTGTATTCATGTGTATTGATGTGTGTAATGTACCGTACTGTATTCATGTGTATTGATGTGTGTAATGTACCGTACTGTATTCATGTGTATTCATGTGTGTAATGTACCGTACTGTATTCATGTGTATTCATGTGTGTAATGTACCGTACTGTATTCATGTGTATTGATGTGTGTAATGTACCGTACTGTATTCATGTGTATTGATGTGTGTAATGTACCGTACTGTATTCATGTGTATTGATGTGTGTAATGTACCGTACTGTATTCATGTGTATTCATGTGGAAGCGTATAATATTAGCTAGTCTCCGGGCAAGGATCTAGAGCTCTACAGATAGAACTTCTTATTGACTTACAATCGCAAGTGGTCAATTCACTTCTTAGCCCATTTCATTCCTCGACTGCATTATACTGTACTGTGAGGCAACATGCAAAACGGAAGTAATATAAATAGGTCCATGTAGCTGTTTCATCAGTAAATGAAACTACCGGTACCGTATATAGTCACATTGACCACCATAAATTTATTCTCACCTGTGTTGTAAAACAAGAGGAATTGACCACACAGGTTGACTAGATGGAAGGTAAATAAGACGAGACCTGACCGTCGCAATAACTACAATAGGCTACCGTATATGGTAATTATTGACCTTCTAAGCCATTGTAACTTTTCACCTCTGATAAAAGGCCTATCTCGTAAATGTGACACGGTACCGGTAATACATACTGTGGCTGCGATACCATACAATCGCCTGCAATGAAACATGGTACACATTTTACGGAACAATTCTGACACGCTGACGAACTATTTTGAATCATTCCCTTTAAACAAAAGTTGGAGTAAATTTTTCCCTCATCCAATGTTCACTGTCGAGTTTTTTCAAACAGTACACTGTACACCTGAACGCTTTATTGTAACAAGTGATACACAGAATTGTTTGTTCGTGTAGGCCTATGTGTGGTAATTTGAACACGAGGCTACCCGATTAAAACATTTACCGTATCTGCATCATTTTGTTACAATAATGCGTTGAATGTTTAGTATGGTGTTCCAGCTACTTGTTCAGGCAATTGTATTTATAATCTAACATCCAAAATAGACACGGAACCGTCTCGGTAGAAGAGACCAAGACGAGTCACATGTGGTCAAACATCAGAATGTAAACAAACCGTACTTGGCCCATCTCTCTCTCAGGGTCTAAGGTAGTTTTGCCCACAAGTCGGTTTGCCCATATTCAGAGTCGATTTGCTCGAATCTAATCTAACTTAACGATAATATAACCCAAACTTTAAAACTAAATCTAAACTAAAGTAACTTAATACAATATTGAGCTGACCTCATTTTGACCTAGCCTAATCTAATCGTAACCTAACACAGACCAACAGTAATCTTAATCCAACATATTCTTAACCTAACCAAGTCTAAGTTTACATAGTCCACCCTAAATGACCTAACATACCTTAACCTACCCTAAACTAACCCTAATTAAATATAACCAGCTCCAAAGTTGGCTACGGGCGAAACAGGTTGAATGTGGGCCAAAAGACTTGTGCACGAAATATCCGACACCCTTCCTTCCTTCAGCAACTTGGCTCGCAGCATCGATGAAGACTATGTGGTAGTAAATGACAAGAGGGTACGCCGTAGAGGCAAATGGACTTGACAGACGACAGGAGATAGATAGATAGATAGATAGATAGATAGATAGATAGATAGATAGATAGATAGATAGATAGATAGATAGATAGATAGATAGATAGATAGATAGATAGATAGATAGATAGATAGATAGATAGATAGATAGATAGATAGATAGATAATAGATAGATAGATAGATAGATAGATAGATAGATAGAGATAGATAGATAGATAGATAGAGAGATAGAGAGATAGAGATAGAGAGAGAGAGAGAGAGAGAGAGAGAGAGAGAGAGAGAGCTACATAGAGCTACATAGATACACAGACCACAAGGTCCTTACTAGGCAGTCTGGCCTTACAAACTATATATGTATATATGCATATATATATATATATATACATATATATACATATATTCACCGGTACATACATATACACACATACACATACATACATACATACATATACAGTATATATACACATACTGTACAGTGAACACACATACACTTACATACATTTTTTTTTTTTTTTTTTTTTCATATCACCCCAGCCCTCTGCAGATAGAGGTCAAGCCTTCCCTTGAAAGCGTTTATTGTGTCGCTCTCCACCACTCTCGCTGGTAGTTTATTCCACTCTGTCGCCACACTGTAGGTGAAGAAACTCTTTGTGACATCTAGGTTTGCCTTTTTGGTTTTTAATTTCATTCCATTTCCGCGAGTTTGATTAGTATTGTTTAATGTGAATAGTGCATTTACATCGACTTTGTCGAAACCTTTTAGTATCTTAAAGCACTCAATAAGCTGACCCCTCAACCTCCTCTTTTTTAATGAGAACAGGTTCAATCGTTTAAGTCTTTCTTCATATGGTTTATTTCTTAATGAGGGTATCATCTTCGTCGCTCTACGCTGTACTGACTCGAGTCTTACAATGTCCTTGATCAGATAAGGTGACCAGAACTGCACACCATATTCAAGGTGGGGCCTCACCATACTTTTGAACAGTGGCACTATTACGTTTTCATGTTTATATGTAAATTTTCGTTTAATAAAGCCCAATGCTATGTTTGCCTTATTTGCAGCTGCTATACATTGGTCGGAAGTTTTTAGGTTTTCAGATATTAGTACCCCTAGGTCTTTTACTACCGTTGCGGTTTTTATTTGTTTGCCATTCATTTCGTATTTGTATTTCATATTTCTGCTACCAACCTGCAGCACCTGACATTTATCGACATTGAAGGGCATCTGCCATTTTTTCGACCACTCTGATATTTTGTTTAAATCAGATTGCAACGCATTTCTATCATCTTCGTTCAGGACTGTATTTCCTATTTTTGTATCGTCGGCAAATTTGGAAATGGTGTTGTTTACCCCTACATCAATATCGTTAATGTAAATGAGAAACAGGACCGGTCCAAGGACTGAACCCTGTGGAACTCCACTAGTGACAGGCTCCCACTCCGATTCCACTCCATTTATCACCACTCTCTGTCTTCTGCCTGTAAGCCAATTTTTTATCCAAGAATGAATTTCACCTTTGATACCTATCCTCTCCAGTTTAGCCAATAGTTTTCGGTGAGGCACCTTGTCGAAAGCTTTTTGAAAGTCCAAGAAGATTATATCTAGTGATTTCGTCATGTCGTTATATGTGAATAGTTTGTTATAAAATTCAATCAAATTTGTTAGGCATGACTTATTTGATCTAAAGCCGTGTTGACTATTTTTGATTAGGTTGTTTGATTCGAGGTAATCTACTATCTTATCTCTAAGGATTTTTTCCATGATTTTTCCTACAATTGAAGTTAGACTAATTGGTCTGTAATTACTCGCTTTGGCCTTGCTACCCTTCTTGTATATCGGCGTAATGTTCGCATCTTTCCAATCACTCGGTACAATCCCCTGTAGTAATGATAAGTTAAATAGTTGTGTCAGGGGTTTTGCTATTTCGTCCTTAACATTCTTAATTATTTTCGGGTGGAGCATGTCGGGTCCCGGGGTCTTATTTACATTTAAATTACTCAATTTGCTTTGTACTTCGCTAACACTGATGGTGAAATCTCCTATCACATGAGTTGAGGTGTTATTTTCAAGGGTATGATCGATAATTTCTTCTGTGAAAACTGAGCCAAAATATTTGTTGAGCAGATTTGCCGTGTTTGTGTCACCTGTTATTGTCTGGCCATCTTCTATTAGCGGTCCGATTCCGCTTTTGATCTGTTTATTTATTTACGTAACTGTAGAATTTTTGAGAGAGAGAGAGAGAGAGAGAGAGAGAGAGAGAGAGAGAGATAGAGAGAGAGAGAGAGGAGAGAGAGAGAGAGAGAGAGAGAGAGAGAGAGAGGAGAGAGAGAGAGAGAGAGAGAGAGAGAGAGAGAGAGAGAGAGAGAGAGAGAGAGAGAGAGAGAGAGAGAGAGAGAGAGAGAGAGAGAGAGAGAGAGAGAGAGAGAGAGAGAGAGAGAGAGAGAGAGAGAGAGAGAGAGAGCGCAAAGTAGAATCCAAAACAAAAACTACAAGTGTTAGCCAAGTGGAACTTGGACAGTGGGTTTGCATGGTGACGTACAGTCGGGCTAATAAGTGATGTCTCGGCACAAAGTATAGTTTAATCGATAATTGGTATCAGCAATGTCTAAAACTTTATGTATTCGTTTCGAGTGAGATGTTTAAGCATGTTCCTACACTTACCCACCCTATTCAACATCTGACAGACATTAATACACCCCAGAGAGAGCCAAACGTAATGACAGCTGAGACATAACTTATTAGCGCCATTGTACACTCTACTGTAAGACGCATTATTGGATCCTTATGGCTACTCAAACCGCTGAAGGGAGCCCACCTCGTTTTTTTTTTATGATATATCTGATCCTATGCCAATTACTGTGGGGTCCCGCAGGGAAGCATCCTTGGTCCCTTACTCTTTCTCTGTTATGTGAACGACATGGAACTGAGCGTCTCGTCTCGTGTAAATTATTACTGTATGCAGACGACAGCGTGCTTCTGGTCTCAGGAAAAGACCCAATAAGTATTGCCGCTTCACTTTCCAAAGAACTAGAATCATGTAGTGAATGGCTAGTGGACAATAGACTATCTCTTCACCTGGGCAAGACGGAAGCCATCTTATGTGGAACAAAACGCAAACTGAAAGACATTGTGGGCTTCTCGGTCAACTGTAATGATATTCCTATAACAACAGTGTCACAAGTTAAATATCTCGGACTAAAACTGGACTCGACTTTGTCAGGTGAAACAATTTTGGAATCTATCCTGAGTAAGTGTAGAGCACGTATAAAATACGTGTATAGACAGGTGGGATGCTTGCCAGCGGCGACCAAAAAGACCCTATGCCAAGCGCTTGTTCAATGTCATTTTGACTATTCTGTGTCATCCTGGTACTCTGCATCATCTAAATCGGCACAGCACAAACTCCAGGTCACTCAAAATAAAATGGTTAGGTTCATGCTGAACCTAGGACCCAGATCACATGTTGGCCAGGAACAACTTCAGTCACTAGGTATGCTCAATGTCTCTGACAGGGCCAAACAAATCAGGCTCACTAATGCCTTCAAGATATTCTATGACAGAGCTCCAGAGTATCTAAAGAGTAATATGTTAAAGCAAATGAGAGGAGTGGACATAATACAAGAAATAGGATGTTTAATTTTTACGGTCCCGAGAATCCAAGGACAGGGTAAGCTAACATTCTTCTTCACCGCCATCAAAGACTGGAACGACCTACCCCAGTCAGTCCGTGAAAAGAGAACACTGTATTCCTTCAGACGTAGTCTGAAGGAGCACCTGAACCGGACAGCTGCGAGAAGGGAGCACCAAGCTTATGCCTACTACTAAATACGACATAAGAGATAGGCAAAACAAACTGAAATGATTACTGATATTTACCATAGGATGTAAGGTATCTTAAAATAACCCCCTAGAAATATTTTCTCTAAAGTATCTACTTCTTTTATCCTCCCCTCTTTCCCCAGCTAACCTAATCCCACAAGGACCCCCAATGGAAATGCGCCTAACGGCCTTATTGGGCTATCCTTAGTTGGAATTATGCAAGGCTGGTACATGTCATATTTGTAACATATTATGTGGTACCATCACTGTAAAATGCTAACTGAATAAATATTATTATTATTATTATTATTATTATTATTAAAGGAAACAGGTTAATTGTCTACATCAAGGCTCTTACACTACAATATTCTTATAATATAAACACATGATAGTCAGTTAAGGGGAGGCTTTTAGTTTGTTCCCTAGTCCTCCATCAAGCTTAAAATTACACCCCTAGGCTCCCTTTCCAGATAAATTTGTAAATTTTTCGGTAGAAAAATGTCCCGGCCAAAGGCCGATTCCTCTTAAATTACCGGTACAGGCTCGCTATCGCTCGCCAGGAAAAAAATGACACCTAAATGGGATGAAGGTCTTAAAATGGGGCAAAAGTTCTTAACATCGCCAAACTAATGGGGTGAACATCTTAAAATCTCAAAAGCAATGGGGCTAAACATGAGGGAGAAAGGGGTCCAGAAAATAATCCCTCCAGTAGAAACCTCCCCTTAAATCTTACGACCAATAACTAAACAGGTACCATTTTTCCTAAGCAACACAGGAGCCACTATTGCAAGGAAATGCAATATAAAAGCAACCCATTAAAGCCGGTATCACACGAGCACTTTTTCCCTCAACATGATGCTTAACACTGGTCTGGCAGCTTATGAAGTCAACATTTATAATATTTCTGCTACCTAAATTCATCTATCATCAGTCTAGTTTCCGATACCAGTGCAAAATTCTCCGGAAATGTTGCCAGAAAAATGTTGATTATCGAATGTTGACTATAAAATCTCTCGTGTGATACCCGGCTTAAGACACTATTGCAAGGAAATATAAAAGTGAAAGTGCTTAATTAGCATTTAAAAAGTCATTGTCAAAATTAACATATTAAAACAGACGAATGTACAGGAAAGTCCCAATGCAAATAGCGAATGCTTAAGGGGACATGGGTCATTTGTCTGGTCCCCCTTCTCCCTCATGTTTAGCCCCATTCATTTTCAGATTTTACGAAGTTTGGGCCATCAGTTTGTCGATTTTAAGACCTTCCGCCCCATTTCTTTGTCAATGTGAAGACCTTCCGTGCCATTTAGGTGTCGATTTTTTCCTGGCGAGCGATAGCGACCCGGTAATTTTATGAGGAACCGGCCTTTGGCCGGGAAATTTTTGTACCGAAAAATGTACAAATATATCTTGAAGGGGGGTCTAGGGGGTGTTTTTCTAAGCTTGATGGAGGTCTAGAGAGAAAAAACAAAAAAATACGAATAAATGAATAAATATACCAAAATAACAGCCCCTTAAACCAATAGCCCATTAATGTCCCCCACCTGTCACTTTAAAACCCTCAGTATAGCTTTATTAACAACACTCCTCAGGTATTGTGATAGTGTGTTTATGTTTGGTAGTAATATGAAGAGGTGCAGTGCCTGCTATTTTTATTGGTATGGTGATGCTTAAAACAGCTGGGACATTGAGGGGGTAGTGCTTGTTTTTGGCCTATACAGTATATATACAGTATATATACAGTATATATATATAATATATAAATATATATATATATATATATATAATTTTCTTTAATACATACGAGGTTGAAAGAATGGCAATTTCTGCGTTGGAAATTTTATTATTCAAAGTTTCCAGGTCTCTGATGAGTTTTCGCTGGGTGGCAGGAAGTAGATGAAGGAGATGAGCAAAATTCATGGTGGTACAGGGTTACATTAAAGTACATGATACAGGATACACGACGCGTTTCACTGGACAACCAGCATTATCAAGTAAGGAAGGAATGATATAAAAGGTAAACCTTTTATATCATTCCTTCCTTACTTGATAATGCTGGTTGTCCAGTGAAACGCGTCGTATATCCTGTATCATCATGTACTTTAATGTAACCCTGTACCACCATGAATTTTGCTCATCTCCTTCATCTACTTCCTGCCACCCAGCGAAAACTCATCAGAGACCTGGAAACTTTGAATAATAAAATTTCCAACGCAGAAATTGCCATTTCTTTCAACCTCGTATGTATTAAAGAAAATTTATTACCTGGCTTTACCAACATATATATATATATATATATATTTATTTCTATATTTAATTATTAACTTTATTGGTTTAGTTTCCTCGATAGACCTCCATCAAGATTAAAAAAAAACGCCCCTAGACCCCTTTTCAAGATAAATTTGTACATTTTTCGGTAGAAAAATGTTTCGGCCGAAGGCCGGTTCCTTCTATAATTATAGACTCGCTATCGCTCGCCAGGAAAAAATCGACACATAATGGCATGAAAAGTCTTAATATTGACAAAGAAATGAGGCGTAAGGTCTAAAAATCGCCAAACTAACGGAGCGAACGTCTTAACCTTCTCCGACATATGACGCGATTTTGAGCCTATTGGCGATACTTTAAAGCCTTTGTTACCATCAGGGGTATTTAGAAACCTTTAGTTTAGTTGCTAATCTGGCAACCTCTGCGTCATAAATGCGTGAAAGAGTTAAAATCTCAAAACTAATATGCTAAACATGAGGGAGATGGAGGTTCCTAAAAAGCGAGTACCTGCCCCTTAATGCAGGTTTACGGTTTGTTTACAGTCGCTACCCTCAAAAATCCTGGCCTACCTCTTTAAGGGGGTGACCTGCTTTTGTCTCTCCTTTTCTCTCTTTCTCTGGCTTGTATCTATTCGGCCCCATTCAGCCTACTGGTTTAAGACGTTTATCCCCATCCAGGTGCCGATTTTTTCCTGGCGAGCGGGAGCGAGCCAGCATATTTTTAAACAGATTTTTGACAGTAGGCTAAATTTGTACATTTTTCGATAGACAAATTTCTCCGGCGAAGCCGGATTTCTCCAGCTGACTCGCTATCGCTCGCCAGGAAGAAATCGACACCTGGATGGGGATAAACGTCTTAAAACAGTTGGCTGAATGGGGCCAATTGGATACAAGCCAGAGAAAGAGAGAAAAGGAGAGAAATGAAACAGGTGACGCCCCTTAATTTAGCCTACCGGGTATTGGTTATCGCCCGTGTATAAAGTTAATTAACAATCCTAAGCATGTCAACAGCGCCTTCTATCCAAGCTTTAAGGGGAGATATCCACTTAAGGGATTTTTTTCTTGACCCCTTTCTCCCTCATGCTTAGCCCCATTGTTTTCTAATGTTAAGACGTTTGCCCCATTATTTTGACGATTTTAAGGACTTTCAACCCATTTCTGTTAATTTTAAGACCTTTCGTGCCATTTAGGCGTCTATTTTATCCTGGCGAGCGATAGCGAGCCTGTAATTTAAGAGGAACCGGCTTTCAGCCGGGAAATTTTTCTACCGAAAAATGTACAAATTTATCTTGAAAGGGAGTCGAGGGGGTGTAATTTCAAGCTTGATGGAAGTCTGAGAAACACACTAAAAACCTGCCCTTAAGTTTTGTTGATGAGTATTGCTTTCTTGTACGGTCGCGCTAATAAGTCATGTCCCATCTGTCATTACGTTTGGCTTGCTCTGTGCTGTATTAATGTCTGTCAGATGTTGGATAGGGGTGGGTAAGTGTAGGAACATGTGTGTGTATTGATATGCCGAAATAAAGCTACACATATGGCCGATACCAATTATTGATCATAACATACTTGGTGCCCGAGACATCACTTATTAGCGCGATTGTACAGTGTATCAAGCAAGAAACACAAAAGTTAATGATTTGAATAAGACACATATGACTTTGGTGGTTACTACTTTAGCTAAAATTAATATTAAATACATATTAAATACATATTAAATACATATTAAATACATATTAAATACATATTAAATACATAACAAATAACACTGTCAACAAACATGAACCCCCCCCCCCCCTTTGTTAAGTGTTCTTAGCAAATGTTATTCTTATATATCAAGTGAGGACATTTAGTTGAGGATTTGAAGATGGAACCTTGTTTTGGTTGGTCAGATCAGGTCAGGTGAAGTATTGAGGGATAAGCCTTTACAACGGCATCTCGTATCTACATTCTACTTTTCCTATTTTTCTGAAGAGTGTAGAGAGGGGGTGTTGGAGAGAGAGGAAGCTGTTGGAGTGGCTTTATTATGTGTGTTATTAGTCTGTATACGTCGTCGAGGTGTCCCCCGACTGGGTGCAAGCCTGTGAAACATGCTAGGACGTACCGTACTACAACACCCACTAAATGTCCGCCTGGGCTGGGATCGAACCCAGGTCAAGCAGATTCACACGTGAGCGTGCTCACCACTCGACCGCGGCGTATACGCCTCTAGTACAATGTAAATAATTAAGTGTTCTAGGAGTATTCTTTTCGTATATATCAAACGAGGTAAAGTTGAAGTTGTGAGGGCAGGCCACGATTTTTTGTCACGACTGTACACCGAGCCCACAAAGAGAAACCTGTAAAACTCAGAAGATGATGATAATAATAATAAAACCGAAACACCTCTTGTGCCAAATGATACACGCACAAGAGTCGGACGAAGGAGCCCATCAACTTGCTATAAAGACAGGAAAATCGAAAACTAACTATTCTCGCCCGACCAAAAAACGAATAGACGAACTGTATAAGGCCTAATACCACCCCCATGGAAGATACGCGCAGGGGGAGATAATAGCCAAGGGAGAAGACTAGTGAAATTATAATGGTCAGGGCTTGAAACTGGAAAATTGTAAAACCAACTTGGGGCGAAGAATAGAATGGATTTAAGGGGAGGTTTTTAGTCGATTCCCTAGACTTCCATCAAGCTTAAAATTACTCCCCCTTGACCCCCTTTCAAGATAAATTTGTACATTTTTCGATAGAAAAATTTCCCGGCCGAAGGCCGGTTCCCCTTAAATTACAGGCTCGCTATCGCTCGCCAGGAAAAAATCGACACCAAAATGGCACGAATGGTCTTAAAATTGACAGAAATGGGGCGAGGGTTCTTAAAATCGCCAAACTAATGGGGCAAGCGTCTTTAAATCTCACAAGCAATGGGGCTAAACATGAGGGAGAAAGAGGTTCAGAAAAAAATCCTCCAGGTGGAAATCTCCCTTTAAGTAGCTACAGGAATGCGCGCACTTAAGCACGCACTGACACACATATACACACATTCTCTCTCGTTCTCGCTCTCTCTCTCTCACACTCGAACACAGTTCGTTGGAGGACCTGCAAAGTGTCCCTCTCTCGGGCAGCATAATGTGCAGGGTTGTGATCCAAGGGTTAAAGTAAATTTATTACCGGTACGGCAATGACAGTTTGTAAATTAATTGGCATATATATTTTGTTTTACATTAAAAAAAAGCTCCTTATTCTATAGTGTTGTGTGAAATGTGATGTTGGCAATACTCCTCCTCCCCCCCCCCCCCTCCCCCCAGGAGTAACAATAGACCAAGTACGGTACCCTAGTTATAATTCATCTATCTACAGTTATAATTCATCTATCGACAGTTATAATTCATCTATCTACAGTTATAATTCATCTATCTACAGTTATAATTCATCTATCTACAGTTATAATTCATCTATCTACAGTTATAATTCATCTATCTACAGTTATAATTCATCTATCTACAGTTATAATTCATCTATCTACAGTTATAATTAATCTATCTACAGTTATAATTCATCTATCTACAGTTATAATTCATCTATCTACAGTTATAATTAATCTATCTACAGTTATAATTAATCTATCTACAGTTATAATTCATCTATCTACAGTTATAATTCATCTATCTACAGTTATAATTCATCTATCTAGTTATAATTCATCTATCTACAGTTATAATTCATCTATCGACAGTTATAATTCATCTATCGAGTTATAATTCATCTATCGACAGTTATAATTCATCTATCTACAGTTATAATTCATCTATCTACAGTTATAATTAATCTATCTAGTTATAATTAATCTATCTAGTTATAATTCATCTATCTACAGTTATAATTCATCTATCTACAGTTATAATTCATCTATCTAGTTATAATTCATCTATCTACAGTTATAATTCATCTATCTACAGTTATAATTCATCTATCTAGTTATAATTCATCTATCTACAGTTATAATTCATCTATCTACAGTTATAATTCATCTATCTAGTTATAATTAATCTATCTACAGTTATAATTCATCTATCTACAGTTATAATTCATCTATCGACAGTTATAATTCATCTATCGACAGTTATAATTCATCTATCTACAGTTATAATTCATCTATCGACAGTTATAATTCATCTATCGACAGTTATTACTCATAATTATTACTAATATAACCCCAAGACCCCCCGACCATTTTTCATCTCCCGTATCTGGTTATCATCCGGCATGGTGATGATGATGAGGTTATCAATGCAATACAGAGGAACGACTGATCCCTTATCAGAGTCCCACAGTAGGGCCACAGAGATAACACGTCTGCCACTCAAAACCAGTACACTGTGTGATCCAACAGTTTTTAGGGAGAATTAAGGGGAGGTTTTTAGTGTGTTCCCTAGACTTCCATCAAGCTTAACATTACAGCCCCTAGCACCCCCTTTCAAGATAAATTTGTAAATTTTTCGGTACAAAAATTTCCCGGCCGAAGGCCGGTTCCTCTTAAATTACAGGCTCGCTATCGCTCGCCAGGAAAAAATCGACACCTAAATGGCACGAAAAGTCTTAAAATTGACAGAAATAAGGCGAAAGTTCTTAAAATCGCTAATATAATGGGGCGAACGTCTTATAATATCAAAAGCAATGGGGCTAACCATGAAGGAGAAAGGGGTCAAGAAAAAAATCCCTCAAGTGGAAATCTCCCCTTAAGACATACTATTTTAAATTAAGTTCCGATAGGTTTAGGCAGCTAAAGAGAGAGAGAGAGTAAAGGAACTGGTAGAGGTTCTTAAGAGGGTGGGTATGGAAGTTAAAGATTTAGGAAGCAAGTATAAACTACGTTACGACAATTTGGTTACTGTATAGGCTATAGCCAACGACAATACAAAGGTACAAAGGGAGTACAAAGGAAATCAAGCAACAACAGATCTAGTGACCATTCTAGGTTGCTTGTCCTCCAAAACACTGAGGATTAAGTGTCCAAACAGTGTCCAAGTGTATAAGTGTCCAAAATACGATGGACTGTCAAGCGTGTGTCCATTGGCTCTTAGGCTAGGCTACAAGGAATGCAGGATTAAGGCGAGGTTCTTAGTTTGGTCCCTAGATATCCTTCAAACTTAAGATTACACCCCCTTGAGCCCCTTTTAAGATAAATTTGTACATTTTTCGGTAGAAAAATTTCCCGGCTGAAAGCCGGTTCCTCTTAAATTACAGGCTCGCTATCGCTCGCCAGGATAAAATCGACACCTAAATGGCACGAAAGGTCTTACAATTGACAGAAATGGGTTGAACGTTCTTAAAATCGTAAAAATAATGGGGCAAACGTCTTAAAATTAGAAAACAATGGGGCTAAACATGAGGGACAAAGGAGTCCAGAAAACAAATCCCTCAAGTGGAAATCTCCCCTTGAGTATCTGTCAAGTTTTCGTTTTCGTTTGATACAAATTCAAATAAATCGACACTAGATATTATCGACCCAACTTAAGGGGAGATTTCCACTTTAGGGATTTTTTTCTGGACCCGTTTCTCCCTCATGTTTAGCCCCATTGTTTTACAGATTTTAAGACGTTCGCCCTAGTAGTTTTGACATTTTAAGACTTTTGCCCCATTTCTGTCAATTTTAAGACCTTTCGTGCCATTAAGGTGTCTATTTTTTCCTGGCGAACGATAGCGAGCCTGTAATTTAAGAGCAACCGGCCTCTGGCCGGGAAAATTTTCTACTGAAAAATGTACAAATTTATCTTGAAAGGGGGTCTAGGGGGTGTAATTTTAAGCTTGATGAAAAGGTAGGGAACAAAATAAATACCTGCCCTTAAACAGTACCGGTACACTGTATGATATGCGACAGACCACAGCAACAGGGTGTACATCATGTCTGGTAATGTTAAAGAGGTTGACGCAATTCTCCCTCTAAATAACTTTGACAATTTGTACCCTGAGGCCATCAATCACCTTATCAGTGTCTCAGAAGGCATGGGTATTGTGTGGGGGTCCGGGGTATCAGTGTCTCAGAAGGCATGGGTATTGTGTGTGGGTCCAGGGTATCAGTGTCTCAGAAGGCATGGGTATTGTGTGTGGGTCCGGGGTATCAGTGTCTCAGAAGGCATGGGTATTGTGTGTGGGTCCAGGGTATCAGTGTCTCAGAAGGCATGGGTATTGTGTGGGTCCAGGGTATCAGTGTCTCAGAAGGCATGGGTATTGTGTGTGGGTCCAGGGTATCAGTGTCTCAGAAGGCATGGGTATTGTGTGTGGTTCCGGGATATCAGTGTCTCAGAAGGCATGGGTATTGTGTGGGTCCAGGGTATGTGTCTTATAAGGCATGGGTATTGTGTGTGGGTCCAGGGTATCAGTGTTTCAGAAGGCATGGGTATTGTGTGGGTCCGGGGTATCAGTGTCTCAGAAGGCATGGGTATTGTGTGTGGGTCCAGGGTATCAGTGTCTCAGAAGGCATGGGTATTGTGTGTGGGTCCGGGGTATCAGTGTCTCAGAAGGCATGGGTAGTGTGTGGGTCCAGGGTATCAATGTCTCAGAAGGCATGGGTATTGTGTGTGGGTCCGGGGTATCAGTGTCTCAGAAGGCATGGGTATTGTGTGGGTCCAGGGTATCAGTGTCTCAGAAGGTATGGGTATTGTGTGTGGGACCAGGATATCAGTGTCTCAGAAGGCATGGGTATTGTGTGTGGGTCCAGGGTATCAGTGTCTCAGAAGGCATGGGTAGTGTGTGGGTCCGGGGTATCAATTTCTCAGAAGGCATGGGTATTGTCTGGGGGTCCGGGGTATCAGTGTCTCAGAAGGCATGGGTAGTGTGTGGGTCCAGGGTATCAGTGTCTCAGAAGGCATGGGTATTGTGTGTGGGTCCGGGGTATCAGTGTCTCAGAAGGCATGGGTATTGTGTGGGTCCAAGGTATCAGGCGTACCTAGACCAGATCAGGCAAGGTATAACTAGATTAAGGGGAGATCTCCACTTGAGGGATTTTTTTCTTGACCCCTTTCTCCCTCATGTTTAGCCCCATTGATTTTGATATTATAAAACGTTTGCCCCACTAGTTTAGCGATTTTAAGAACTTTCACCCCATATTAAGACCTTTCGTGCAATTCAGGTGTCGATTTTATCCTGGCGAGCGATAGCGAGCCTGTAATTTAAGAGGAAGCGGCCTTCGGCCGGGACATTTTTCTACCGAAAAATGTACAAATTTATCTTGAAAGAGACTCAAGGGGGTGTAATTTTAAGCTTGATGGAGGTGTAGGGAACACACTAAATACCTCCCCTTAACCCCTTCCGTACCGGTGCCGTCCTTTTAACTTTATTCTGGCTACTATTAGACGATTTTATTCAGTTTAAAAAGGGCCTCCAGCAATGAACAGGCTGCGAACTATCTCGCCTAACTCTTTTTTACTACGACACATCTTTCTTAAACTGCGCAAAATCGTCTAAATAAATCGTCTAGAATAAACTTACAAACACGTCGCCGGTACACAAGAGGTTGAGGGGAGGTTTCTACTGGAGGGATTATTTTCTGGACCCCTTTCTCCCTCATGTTTAGCCCCATTGCTTTTGAGATTTGAAGATGTTCACCCCATTAGTTTGGCGATGTTAAGAACTTTTGCCCCATTTTAAGACCTTTCGTCCCATTTAGGTGTCAATTTTTTCCTGGCGAGCGATAGCGAGCCTGTAATTTAAGAGGAACCGGCCTTTGGGCGGGACATTTTTCTACCGAAAAATTTAAAAATTTATCTGGGAAGGGACTCAAGGGGGTGTAATTTTAAGCTTGATGGAGGACTAGGGAACAAACTAAAAACCTCCCCTTAAGATAAGGTACGGTATAACAGCCCCAACTCATTATAGGTAAGGATTCTATGTTAGTTATGATAAGGTACGGGTATAACAGCCCCAACTCATTATAGGTAAGGATTCTAGGTTAGTTATGATAAGGTACGGGTATAACAGCCCCAACTCATTATAGGTAAGGATTCTAGGTTAGTTATGATAAGGTACGGTATAACAGCCCCAACTCATTATAGGTAAGGATTCTAGGTTAGTTAAGATAAGGTACGGTATAACAGCCCCAACTCATTATAGGTAAGGATTCTAGGTTAGTTAAGATAAGGTACGGTATAACAGCCCCAACTCATTATAGGTAAGGATTCTAGGTTAGTTATGATAAGGTACGGTATAACAGCCCCAACTCATTATAGGTAAGGATTCTAGGTTAGTTATGATAAGGTACGGTATAACAGCCCCAACTCATTATAGGTAAGGATTCTAGGTTAGTTATGATAAGGTACGGTATAACAGCCCCAACTCATTATAGGTAAGGATTCTAGGTTAGTTATTGTATCTTTCTCTTCTTTTCTCTCTTTCCCTGGCTTGTATCCATTCGGCCCCATTCAGCCAATTGTTTTAAGACGTTTATCCCCATCCAGGTGTGGATTTCTTCCTGGCGAGCTATAGCGAGCCAGCATTGCATGGAGAAATCCGGCTTCGCCGGAGAAATTTTTCTATCGAAAAATGTACAAATTTAACTTGCTGTCAAAAAAAAAATATATATATATATACTGGCTCGCTACCGCTCGCCAGGAAAATATTGACACCTGGATGGGGGTAAACGTCTTAAAACAGTAGGCTGAATGGGGCCTAATGGATACAAGCCAAAGAGAGAGGGAGAGAAAGAAAAAACAAAAAGCGAGGTGGGCTCCCTTAACCATCTCAGATTTGCATATGCCATTGTCTTAATTTCAGAAAAGGCAGAAAAGCTCCAAGAAATGCTCAATGATCTCCATAGAGTCTCAAAGTAGGTCTAACAATGAACCGGAATAAGTCATGTCCCAGTTGTCATTACGTTTGGCTTGCTCTGTGCTGTATTAATGTCTGTCAGATGTTGAATAGCGTGGGTAAGTGTAGGAACATGTTTGTATATTTCACTCGATATGAAGAAATGAAGCTTAGATATTGTTGATACCAATTATTGATCAAAACATACTTGGTGCCGAGACATCACTTATTACCGCGACTGTACAATGGTACGGCTCAACGTAGACTAATTAGGATTAGGCTGATAAATTAAACATAGCCAATTTCTTAGCATCTCCAACACAACCGGTACTCAATTCAAGGTTCCATGTCATCTCAACCAGTAGACCATTTCAACCAGTAGCTCTCAACCAGTGCCAAATTAACCCAGACCAAACAAACCAGTGCCAAAATATAGTACTAACCTAACCTAACCGTATTGGTTGATTTGGTACTGGTTGAAATGGTCTACTGGTTGAGTTGACCGGTCACCCTCAATTCTACATGTGCCATAAGTTGCGTGTTTTTGTTATCACACTGAAGTTATGCATTATTATTTGTCTAAAGCTTACAGAACTAGTACCGTATTTTATTTTACCCTATGCATGTAGGTTAAGTACGGTCGAGGTTAAGGGGAGATTTTTAGTGTGTTTCCTAGACTTCCATCACGCTTGAAATTACACCCCCTTGACCTCCTTTCAAGATAAATTTGTAAATTTTTCGGTAGAAAAATTTCCCGGCCGAAGGCCGGGAAATAAATTACAGGATCTTAAATTACAGGCTCGCTATCGCTCGCCAGGAAAAAATCGACACCTAAATGGCACGAAAGGTATTAAAAGTGACACAAATGGGGCAAAAGTTCTTAAAATGGCCAAACTAATGTGGCGAACGTCTTAAAATCTCAAAAGCAATGGGGCTAAACATGAGGGAGAAAGGGGTAAATAAAAAATCCCTCAAGTGGAAATCTCCCCTTAATAAGTGTTGTCAGATATTTCACAAAGTTTCGGACACTGACTAATACTCTGAGGGATAAGCACTCTTCCCAGTAACTATAAAGATACCAATAACACTCTTTGAGCGAACACCACTGGAATCTATGACAACACTTAATACCCCCGATTGTACAATACTAGTACAATGTCAGTTTGTCCAGCATAGCAGTTGAAGTGCCGGTAAACCACTGAAATACACTAGTACCCATGCTTTGTCCATATCAGCCACTAAGTCTACCATATACAGTACATCTCTCACGCTCTCAGTACCGGCACTTGTTTTGGTATCATGCACGGGAATAATATATATATATATATATATATATTATATACTGTATATAATTTATACACTCACAATTCTGTTTTTTTCTCTATTTATATATCTCTTCCAGAATTTAATGATTCTCCGGACATATATTTGGCTTTACAAAACTATTTGTTTTTCTTAAGCCAATTCCTAATATAGCTACCGGTACTGTCATATGCAAGGCTTAACTATAATTTACGGTACTGGTATCAACATTATTTGCATAATTTTATGATTTGATTGGTACCGGTATTTAATTTCTTTCTTTCAAATCTGAAAATGCATTTTGTGTTACAGTTGGATACTTCTACTTGTTGGCATTTATTCTGACTACCATTTATTCTGACTACCATTTATTCTGACTACCATTTATTCAGACTACCATTTATTCCGACTACCATTTATTCCGACTACCATTTATTCCGACTACCATTTATTCCGACTACCATTTATTCCGACTACCATTTATTCCGACTACCATTTATTCCGACTACCATTTATTCTGACTACCATTTATTCTGACTACCATTTATTCTGACTACCATTTATTCAGACTACCATTTATTCTGACTACCATTTATTCTGACTACCATTTATTCTGACTACCATTTATTCCGACTACCATTTATTCTGACTACCATTTATTCAGACTACCATTTATTCTGACTACCATTTTACGATTTGAGCCTATAAATGACCTCTAATATTGAGCAGAGGTATACCGGTATATTGATTTAATTTAAAATAGCTTGCTACAATATTTCCGTACTTACATTGTTTAACATCATACTTAGTGGTGATGGGCTGGTCTATCAGAGTGAGAACTGAGCGATCTCTGCCATACCCATAGCTTACTCTGACTGTTCCTTTTACTTATATATTTTCTAGATCTCAAGTGACGGCGTCTCTTCCGTGGATTGACCTCCCAATCTACCAAGATTGGAAGCCAAAGCGTCACATTTTTCCTTTGCCTCTCAACTTTCTCTTCATAATTGCTGAGGGGCACAGGGCCCTGGGTGGGGCTTTGGTTTCCCGGGCGTTTCCTCACCCTCCTCAGCTCCCCGCAATGGAGTGGCTTCGGTCACCCAGGCTTTATTGTGGTCGGCAGAGAGGGTTCTGTGGGGGCGCTCGGTTGTGGCCTTGGCCTTGCTCGGGGCCTTGGGGCTGTTCGGCCAGGCAGCTTGGGGAACGGCAACAACAACAAACATCATACTTAGGCTCACGTAGTTAAGGGAGCCCACCTCGCTTTTTTTCTCTTTATCTCCCTCTCTCTTTGGCTTGTATCCATTCGGCCCCATTCAGCCTGCTGTTTTAAGACGTTTACCCCCATCCAGGTGTCAATATTTTCCTGGCGAGCGGTAGCGAGCCAGCATATATATATTTATGTTTTGACAGGAAGCTAAATTTGTAAATTTTTCGATAGAAAAATGTCTCCGGTGAAGCCGGATTTCTCGATACAAAGCTGGCTCGCTATCGCTCGCCAGGAAGAAATCGACACCTTGATGGGGATAAAAGTCTTAAAACGGTTGACCGAATAGAGCCGAATGGATACAAGCCAGAGAAAGAGAGAAAATTAGAGACAAATAAAAAAAGGTGACCCCCCCCCCCCCCCTTAAGGATCAGTATTTAGCCTATGTCGTTGCTTGTTGAATCAAAAAGTTAAACCTGATATCCTATTATTTATAGTAACCGAGATCAGCCAACCTCCGCCATCTTGGTGCCACTAAACATTCGGGAATACTGGTTACCCGGTAGGGGATATATAGTTTGGTCTTTGGATACCAGTCCCCATTCTACGTCATCATAATTTAGAAAATTGAACCTCGTTGTTTGACATTTGAGGCAAAAAAAAAAAAAAAAAAAAAAAAAAAAAAAAAATATATATATATATATATATACGGTATATATATATATACATAATATATATAAAAGTATATATATATATATATATATATATATATATATATATATATATACCCGGTATATATATATATATATATATTTATATATATATATATATATATATAGGAATATGACGACCGGTACTCTCTCTTCCTACAGGATCTCAAGGCTAGATATGTTGTTGCTTGCTTTCCTTTGTAATCCTCCATAAGTATATTTCTTCGTCTCCACTCTTCCATGATTTTCAAGGAATCCACTTTCACTCGCCGAACATGCTGCTAGTTTTCCACTCCATCTCCACACATCACTTTAGACCATTTTCTTATCGTCCTCCATCATATTTCCCAGATGCCCCTTTTACCTCTTCTATTTTCTCATATTGTAAACTTGTCCTCCCCAACCCATCCTATATTATTGTAAACTTGTCCTTCCCAACCCATCCTATATTATTGTAAACTTGTCCTCCCCAACCCGTCCTATATTATTGTAAACTTGTCCTTCCCAACCCATCCTATATTATTGTAAACTTGTCCTCCCCAACCCATCCTATATTATTGTAAACTTGTCCTTCCCAACCCATCCTATATTATTGTAAACTTGTCCTCCCCAACCCATCCTATATTATTGTAAACTTGTCCTCCCCAACCCATCCTATATTATTGTAAACTTGTCCTTCCCAACCCATCCTATATTATTGTAAACTTGTCCTCCCCAACCCATCCTATATTATTGTAAACTTGTCCTCCCCAACCCATCCTATATTATTGTAAACTTGTCCTTCCCAACCCATCCTATATTATTGTAAACTTGTCCTCCCCAACCCATCCTATATTATTGTAAACTTGTCCTCCCCAACCCATCCTATATTATTGTAAACTTGTCCTTCCCAACCCATCCTATATTATTGTAAACTTGTCCTTCCCAACCCGTCCTATATTATTGTAAACTTGTCCTCCCCAACCCATCCTATATTATTGTAAACTTGTCCTTCCCAACCCATCCTATATTATTGTAAACTTGTCCTCCCCAACCCGTCCTATATTATTGTAAACTTGTCCTTCCCAACCCATCCTATATTATTGTAAACTTGTCCTCCCCAACCCATCCTATATTATTGTAAACTTGTCCTCCCCAACCCATCCTATATTATTGTAAACTTGTCCTCCCCAACCCGTCCTATATTATTGTAAACTTGTCCTTCCCAACCCATCCTATATTATTGTAAACTTGTCCTCCCCAACCCATCCTATATTATTGTAAACTTGTCCTCCCCAACCCGTCCTATATTATTGTAAACTTGTCCTTCCCAACCCATCCTATATTATTGTAAACTTGTCCTTCCCAACCCGTCCTATATTATTGTAAACTTGTCCTCCCCAACCCGTCCTATATTATTGTAAACTTGTCCTTCCCAACCCATCCTATATTATTGTAAACTTGTCCTTCCCAACCCGTCCTATATTATTGTAAACTTGTCCTCCCCAACCCGTCCTATATTATTGTAAACTTGTCCTTCCCAACCCGTCCTATATTAGTCCGTCACCGTATTATTTTTATTAATCTCACCACCACACCCCCAATGAAATTAATTAAAGTATATATGATCCACCGGGATTCGAACCCGGGTTATCACACACATATTTTTGCCACCTTAACCATTACACCACCAGGACGGTTAAAGGTTTATGCACACGCCTACGACTTATTATCCATTCTCGAATACTGGATATTAGTCTAATCATGTTCATATTCCCAACCGCACTATGGTAGCCTACTGTTTAAGTGAGAGGAAAGAATATTCATGGGGCACAGATCATATAGACCGGCCTCTCGAAGAAATATCCCTAAACCTACTAATAATATTATTTTTATTAATCTCACCACCACACCCCCAATGAAATTAATTAAAGTATATATGATCCACCGGGATTCGAACCCGGGTTATCACACACATATTTTTGCCACCTTAACCATTACACCACCAGGACGGTTAAAGGTTTATGCACACGCCTACGACTTATAACAGATAGGCTATCCGTTTACCGCACTGACCGTTTGTTTGGTCTATTAATTCATTTATTCATATATTTTTTTAGTTTCCTCCCTAGACCTCCATCAAGCTTAGAAAAACACCCCCTAGACCCCCCTTCAAGATAAATTTGTACATTTTTCGGTAGAAAAATGTCCCGGCCGAAGGCCGATTCCTTTTAAAATTGTAGGCTCGCTATCGCTCGCCAGGAAATAATCGACACCTAAATGGCACGAATGGTCTTAAAATTGACAGAAATGGGGCGAGGGTTCTTAAAATCGCCAAACTAATGGGGCGAAGGTTTTAAAATCTCAAAAGCAATGTGGCTAAACATGAGGGAGAAAGGAGTCAAGAAAAAAATCCCTCAAGTGGAAATCTCCCCTTAAGTTAAATATATTTGTTATCTTCTCTCAATTTCCAAGACTCATGCGACCTGTTCCATCTTCCTTTATCACGTTAACCTCTTCAGATTCATAAGACGCAGAGGTTGCCAGATTAGCAATAAGAAATGGAGTTCTCTCACTCTTATATAAATACCTCTCCAAAATTAGTGTTCTGCCCACAGCTAACTCAAAGACAACTGCAGAGGTTGAAGTAACTAAACTAAAGGTTACTAAATACCCCAGATGGTAAGAAAGGCTTTAAAGTATCCCAAATAGGCTCAAAATCACGTCATATGTCGGAGAGGGTTAATAACAAATGTAATCTTAGTCTGCCTACCACTACTACGGCTTTCACTTTCATATCTATCTTTATCCTTTTACATGATTCCCGTGTTCATTTATCAGTTATATATTCCGTCCAGGTTATCATCTTTTACATTTGTAGTTTCCTTTTAAGGGGGGTAACCTGTTTTTGTTCTGTCCTTTTCTATCTTTCTCTGGCTTGTATCCATTCGGCCCCATTCAGCCAACTGTTTTAAGAAGTTTATTCCCATCTACTGTAGGTGTCGATTTCTTCCTGGCGAGCAATAGCGAGCCAGCATTATATGAAGAAATCCGGCTTCGCCGGACACATTTTTCTATCGAAAAATTTACATGTTTAGCCTGCTGTCAAACAAAAATAAAAAATATGCTGGCTCGCTATCGCTCACCAGTAAAAAATTGACACCTGGATGGGAATAAACGTCTTAAAACAGTAGGCTGAATGGGGTCGAATGGATACAAGCCAGAGAAAGAGAGAAAAGGACAGAAATAACAAAAAGCAGGTCACCCCCCTTAAGTCATTTAAGGGGGGTAGTGGTTAGTTTTTGGTACCGGTATATATATTTCTGTATTTCATAGTAACCTCGCTAGACCTCCATCAAGCTTAAACAAAAACACCCCCTAGACCCCCATTCAAGATAAATTTGTAAATTTTTCGGTAGAAACATTTTCCGGCCGAAGGCCGGTTCCTCCTAGTATTACAGGCTTGCTATCGCTCGCCAGGAGAAAATCCACCCTAAACGCCACGAAAGGTCAAATAAATGGGGCCAAAGGTCTTAAAATTGCCAAACTCATGGAACGAACGTCTCATAATCTCAAAGCTAATGGGACTAAACATGAGGGAGAAAAAGTAGCGACCTGCCCCTTAAACGTACCGGGTGATCATCATCTTCAAGTATTGCTATAAGTAGATTACTCTACCTGATCCATAATAAAAAACAAGCTTTCTGCAATACCTAAATTAACGCTTTCCTCTTTTGTTGCAACCTTTTCTCCATTTTTTATCACTAGCATAATTCCTTTCTCCTCCCCCTGCATCCCACATAATTTATAAGTATATATATTTTATCATTATTGTATCGGTTTCTTCATATTTCTCTTCTCTTGTCCCATCTTTCTTTCAGCAAAATAACAGTATTTTCCAGCCCTCCCTCGCCCATCGTATTGTTGGTACACTATATTTTAATACCGGTTTTATATAATACAGTATATATATATATATATATATATATATATAAATTCTATACTCTCGGATCTGTTTCCATATTCTAACATCATCATTCACCTATTCATCACCAGTTACCTGTTCTCGGCATTTTAAGGGAGCCCACCTCGCTTTATTCTCGTCCTCTCCCTCTCTTTGGCTTGTATCCATTCGGCCCCATTCAGCCTACCGTTTTAAGACGTTTACCCCCATCCAGGTGTCAATATTTTATATAAAACATTTTTTGACAGCAAGCTAAATTTGTACATTTTTCGATAGAAAAATTTCTCCGGCGAAGCAGGATTTCTCTATACAATGCTGGTTCGTTATCGCTCGCCAGGAAGAAATCGACTCCTGGATGGGGATAAATGTCTTAAAACAATTGGCTGAATGGGGCCGAATGGATACAAGCCAGGGAGAGAGAGAAAAGGAGAGAAAAAAAAAAAACGGTGACCCCCTTAACTTTAGTACGGTATTATCGTTTTGACATTCTCTCTCTCCCCTCTTGTACATGTTCCATCATATTACTTAGTTATGTAGGCTACCGTACCTTCTTCTCTGTCTAGTCACTTGCCTTCATCTTCTCTTGTCCATCTATATTTTGCCATGTTAACCCTTTCAAGCTCCAAAACGCATATCTGTTCTGTGTTCTGGCAATTATTAGACGATTTTATTCAGATTAGGAATGGTATATGGAAGTCAGAGGGTTGATCGAGAGAGTATTTGCCCTTTTAATACCCACACATCCTTCCTAAGCTGCATAAAATCGTCTAATGATAACCAAAATAAACTGCTAAAACGCGTCAGAGCTTCAAGGGGTTAACATTACTCTCCCCCATCTCCCCGTTTCATATGATCCGTAGAAGTAATGTTACCATTATTTTGTCGACGCCTTCGAAATTTTGTTTGTGTTCTCTTTTCCTCCTGTTCCATCTATCTCCAGATTTAGTTTATCAATTTAAAATTATTTCCCATATCAGCCGCTGCCTATCAGCCAATTGTATCATTATGACAGCGATTTATTTTAATTTCTGAACATTCTCTTCCCCTGTCCTGTCCATTTCCAGCTTTATTTTACCATTAACATTATCCCCCATTCTTCTCTGCCTTTTCATATTAGCACAGGTAGCTATTTTACATGTACTTCATTGGTTTCTTCATAGCCTATATGTGTTACTCTTCCCCTCCTGTCCCATGTAACTCAATTTTGTTTTTACCATTTAACATTATTACCCCATCCTTCTCTGCCTTTTCATAATATTACCACAGATATTTATTTCATGTTTACTTTATCGGTATCCTCATATATTGTTTACGTTCCCCCTCTGTCCCATGTATAACTCCATCTTTCTTTTACCATTTAACATTATTCCCCCATCCTTCTCTGCCTTTCTGTAATATTAGCATAGGTAGCTATTTTATTATTACTTCATCGGTGTCTCCATATATGTTTTACTCTTCCCTTCCTGTCCCATGTATAACTCCATCTTTCTTTTACCATTTTAAATTATTCTGCCGTCCCACTCTTCCACCTTTCCAATTACCCTGTGAAACCGCGACCGGTGGAGCCCCTCAAACTTTACTATATAATAATACGCGGAGCCCACCAGCCCTAGTCGTGCCTCGCCATTCGCTGCACTTTCACTGGCCGCACAAATTATTGAAAACAGATCGTATTCCAGGAGATTATGACTTGGTTCTAGTTTAATTTTGTTGAGATGTGGAGATAATCTATTTTGTATTAATTTTGTTGAGATGTGGAGAGATAATCTATTTTGTATTAATTTTGTTGAGATGTGGAGAGATAATCTATTTTGTATTAATTTTGTTGAGATGTGGAGAGATAATCTATTTTGTATTAATTTTGTTGAGATGTGGAGAGATAATCTATTTTGTATTAATTTTGTTGAGATGTGGAGAGATAATCTATTTTGTATTAATTTTGTTGAGATGTGGAGAGATAATCTATTTTGTATTAATTTTGTTGAGATGTGGAGAGATAATCTATTTTGTATTAATTTTGTTGAGATGTGGAGAGATAATCTATTTTGTATTAATTTTGTTGAGATGTGGAGAGATAATCTATTTTGTATTAATTTTGTTGAGATGTGGAGAGATAATCTATTTTGTATTAATTTTGTTGAGATGTGGAGAGATAATCTATTTTGTATTAATTTTGTTGAGATGTGGAGAGATAATCTATTTTGTATTAATTTTGTTGAGATGTGGAGAGATAATCTATTTTGTATTAATTTTGTTGAGATGTGGAGCGATAATCTATTTTTTATTAATTTCACCACACCCCCAAACACCTCCAATGAAATTAATGAAAGCATAAAACAGAGGAACTAATAGGCTATCTTTCACTTACGGGCAGATGGCCTTATTTATTGGCTCATTTATGTATTTTTTTAATTATTTTATAAGTTTCCTCCCTAGACCTCCATCAAGCTTAAAAAACACCCGCCCAAGACCCTCCTTCAAGATAAATTTGTACATTTATCGATAGAAAAATGTCCCGGCCAAATTCCGATTTATCTTTAATTACAGGCTCGCTATCGCTCGCCAAGAATATACCGCCACCTAAATGAAACAAAAAGTCTTAATACTGACAAAGATATGGGGCGAAAGTTCATAAAATCTGAAAACTAATGGGCCAAACGTCATAAAATGTGAAAATTAATGGGGATGCCCAGAAAAACGGCCCATCCCCCCTTAAATCACTTGTCACATGAGCTGTGGCGGTCGAGTGGTGAGCACGCTCACGTGTGAATCTGCTTGACCTGGGTTCGATCCCAGCCCAGGCGGACATTTAGTGGGTGTTGTAGTACGTCTTAGCGTGTTTCGCATGCTTGCACCCAGTCGGGGGACACCTCAACATCGTATACAGACTAATAACACACATAAAAAAGCCACTCCAACAGCTTCCTCTCTCTCCAACACCCCTACTCCCATCTCTACACTCTTCAGAAAAATAGATAAAGTAGAATGTAGAAACGAGGTGCCGTTGTAAAGGCTTTCCCTCAATACCTTCACCTGACCTGACCTGACCTGACGATATATTGAAAACGGAGCGTATTTGGGACGAGTTGTTTCTATTTGGACTTGGCTTAGATGTTCAACTACTGACAAACGTTCTTAAGTTCTTGATACTTTCTTTATGCAAATATATCCATTTATAATGATGTTCGGATCAGGTCAGCTATACATTAATTAATACGTAATGTGTACGTATCAATACGTAATGTGTACGTATCAATACGTAATGTGTACGTATCAATACGTAATGTGTACGTATCAATACGTAATGTGTAGTATCAATACGTAATGTGTACGTATCAATACGTAATGTGTACGTATCAATACATAATGTGTATGTATCAATACGTATAGTGTATGTATCAATACGTAATGTATATGTATCAATACGTAATGTGTATGTATCAATACGTAATGTGTATGTATCAATACGTAATGTGTATGTATCAATACGTAATGTGTACGTATCAATACATAATGTGTATGTATCAATACGTATAGTGTATGTATCAATACGTAATGTGTATGTATCAATACGTAATGTGTACGTATTAATACGTAATGTGTATGTATCAATACGTAATGTGTACGTATCAATACATAATGTGTATGTATCAATATGTATAGTGTATGTATCAATACGTAATGTGTATGTATCAATACGTATAGTGTATGTATCAATACCTAATGTGTATGTATCAATACGTAATGTGTATGTATCAATACGTAATGTGTATGTATCAATACGTAATGTGTATCTATCAATACGTAATGTGTATGTATCAATACGTAATGTGTATGTATCAATACGTAATGTGTACGTATCAATACGTAATGTGTATGTATTACTATATAGTTTATTTGATCTGAACATCAGTCTAAATGGATATATTTGCATAAAGAAAATCATAATAGCTCATTTGTCAGTAGCTGTACAGTGAAAACAATGGAGCTATTAAGGGGGGTGACCTGTTTTTTGTTATTTCTGTCCTTTTCTCTCTTTCTCTTGCTTGTATCCATTCGGCCCCATTCAGCCAACTATTTTAAGACGTTTATCCCCATCTAGGTGTTGATTTCTTCCTGGCGAGGGATAGCGAGCCAACATTATATGAAGAAATCGGCTTCGCCGGAGAAACTTTTCTATCGAAAATGTACAAATTTAGCCTGCTGTAAAACAAAAAAAACAAAAATATCTGGCTCGCTACCGCTCACCAGTAAAAAATTGACACATGGATGGGGATAAACTTCTTAAAACAGTTGGCTGAATGAGGCCAAATGGATACAAGCCAGAGAAAGATAGAAAAGGACAGAACAAAAACAGGTCACCCCCCTTAATTTGACTATTGCATATATGTACCGTTATAGGCCTAAGCCTATTATATAAATATGTTAAGGAGGCCTACTGTACCTATATCAACATATGTTAAGGAGGCCTACTGTACGTATTATATAAATATGTTAAGGAGGCCTACTGTATCTATATCAACATATGTTAAGGAGGCCTACTGTACCTATATCAAAATATGTTAAGGAGGCCTACTGTACCTATATCAACATATGTTAAGGAGGCCTACTGTACCTATATCAACATATGTTAAGGAGGCCTACTGTACCTATATCACATATGTTAAGGAGGCCTGCTGTACCTATATCAACATATGTTAAGGAGGCCTACTGTACCTATATCAACATATGTTAAGGAGGCCTACTGTACCTATATCAACATATGTTAAGGAGGCCTACTGTACCTATATCAACATATGTTAAGGAGGCCTACTGTACCTATATCAACATATGTTAAGGTGGCCTACTGTACCTATATCAACATATGTTAAGGAGGCCTACTGTACCTATATAAATATGTTAACCCTTTCACGCATTTATGACGCAGAGATTGCCAGATTAGCAATAAGAAATAGAATTATCTCACTCTCATAATTACCTCTCCAAAATTAGTTTTCTGCCCACAGCTAACTCGAAGACAACTGCAGAGGTTGAAGTAACTAAACTAAAGGTTTCTAAATACCCCTGATGGTAACAAAGGCTTTAAAGTATCCCCAATAGGCTCAAAATCGCGTCATATGTCGGAGAGGGTTAAGGAGGCCTACTGTACCTATTATATAAATATGTTAAGGAGGCCTACTGTACCTATATCAACATATGTTAAGGAGGCCTACTGTACCTATATCAACATATGTTAAGGAGGCCTACTGTACCTATATCAACATATGTTAAGGAGGCCTACTGTACCTATATCAACATATGTTAAGGAGGCCTACTGTACCTATATCAACATTTGTTAAGGAGGCCTACTGTACCTATTATATAAATATGTTAAGGAGGACTACTGTACCTATATCAACATATGTTAAGGTGGCCTACTGTACCTATTATATAAATATGTTAAAGAGGCCTACTGTACCTATATCAACATATGTTAAGGAGGCCTACTGTACCTATATCAACATATGTTAAGGAGGCCTACTGTACCTATATCAACATATGTTAAGGTGGCCTACTGTACCTATATCAACATATGTTAAGGAGGCCTACTGTACCTATATCAACATATGTTAAGGAGGCCTACTGTACCTATATCAACATATGTTAAGGAGGCCTACTGTACCTATATAAATATGTTAAGGAGGCCTACTGTACCTATTATATAAATATGTTAAGGAGGCCTACTGTACCTATTATATAAATATGTTAAGGAGGCCTACTGTACCTATATCAACATATGTTAAGGAGGCCTACTGTACCTATATCAACATATGTTAAGGAGGCCTACTGTACCTATATCAACATATGTTAAGGAGGCCTACTGTACCTATATCAACATATGTTAAGGAGGCCTACTGTACCTATATCAACATATGTTAAGGAGGCCTACTGTACCTATATCAACATATGTTAAGGAGGCCTACTGTACCTATATCAACATATGTTAAGGAGGCCTACTGTACCTATATCAACATATGTTAAGGAGGCCTACTGTACCTATATCAACATATGTTAAGGAGGCCTACTGTACCTATTATATAAATATGTTAAGGAGGCCTACTGTACCTATATCAACATATGTTAAAGAGGCCTACTGTACCCATATCAACATATGTTAAGGAGGCCTACTGTACCTATATCAACATATGTTAAGGAGGCCTACTGTACCTATATCAACATATGTTAAGGAGGCCTACTTTACATATATCAACATATGTTAAGGAGGCCTACTGTACCTATATCAACATATGTTAAGGAGGCCTACTGTACCTATTATATAAATATGTCATAAGATAATACATGAGCACATAACACATAACGGGTGTATTGGGCCTGCCGGTAATATAAACATAATTAGCGCACGAAGGCAAACGAGAACAACATTATTCTGCTCTTAAGATGGATTATCATTATTATAATTACCTTGCACGGACTCGATCCATCTTTGAACTCTTTCGTCATGTTAAGTCAAGGGGTTGTGAGAGATCATTCTTTGCCTGAATACAAGTAACCGAGATTTTAATTAATTTCATTTTGGTGAAGTTCTTAGTGTGTGCTGTGCGTGTGTATGCGTGTGTGTGTTATCTTGCCAATGCGAGTTATATCACTTGTGATTATAAAGGTTAACAAAGCAATCCGAGTTGGCAGATTTCCAACTGCCACAATATGTTTGGGGCTGTTTAAGGCTAACCCCATTATCATTTGTACTACCATACTACCGCAATCACTACTACTACTGCATTCATCACCACCATCATTACTACAGCCACAATCACTACCACAATCGCTTGATGGTGTAGGGAGGAAACTAAAAAATAATCAAATCTAGAAAGATCAGTAAACAATCCTATACATGAACCCATCCCCCCTTAACCTCTTCTGTACCGGCGACGTATGTTATATTTTATTCTAGCAATATGTAGACGATTTTATGCAGCTTAGAAAGGATCTGTGGTAGTTAAAAGGGTTGATTGAGATAGTTGGAAGCCTTATAATTGCTAAAGATCCTTCCTAAAGTGAATAAAATCCATTAGTAGGAGCCAGAATCAATAAAAAAGACGTCGCCGGTATAGAAAGGGTTAAGAGTATATACCTCTGCCATGTGTGACCCCCCGTTTTTTTTTTTTTTTTAGTTTTCTCTCCTTTTCTCTCTTTCCATGGCTTTTATCCATTCGGTCCCATTCAGCCAATTATTTTAAGAAGTTTATCCCCATCCAGGTGTCGATTTCTTCCTGGCGAGCGATAGCGAGCCAGCATTGTATGGAGAAATCCGGCTTCGCCGGAGAAATTTTTCTATCGAAAATGTACAAATTTAGTTTGCTGTCAAAACAAAAATATATATATGCTGGCTCGCTACCACTCGCCACGAAACTATTGACACCTGGATGGGGGTAAACGTCTTAAAACAGTAGGCTGAATGGGGCCGAATGGATACAAGCCAAAGAGAGAGGGAGAGAAAGAGAACAAAAGCGAGGTGGGCTCCCTTAAGGGGATGGGGGGGAATGCAAGGATAAAGAGGGGAGTTGGGAATGAGGGGAAGGGGATTATCATGTAGGTACCGTACCGTTATGCATCACCAAAACACAATTGAAGTCTCTGAATAACCAGTTTCCCAGTTGTTTGCATTACGGTATTATATATAGTACCGGTAGCAGTAATAACACCAGTTGTTTGCATTACGGTATTATATATAGTACCGGTAGCAGTAATAACACCAGTTGTTTGTATTACGGTATTATATATAGTACCGGTAGCAGTAATAACACCAGTTGTTTGCATTACGGTATTATATATAGTACCGGTAGCAGTAATAACACCAGTTGTTTGTATTACGGTATTATATATAGTACCGGTAGCAGTAATAACACCAGTTGTTTGCATTACGGTATTATATATAGTACCGGTAGCAGTAATAACACCAGTTGTTTGCATTACGGTATTATATATAGTACCAGTAGCAGTAATAACACCAGTTGTTTGCATTACGGTATTATATATAGTACCGGTAGCAGTAATAACACCAGTTGTTTGTATTACGGTATTATATATAGTACCGGTAGCAGTAATAACACCAGTTGTTTGCATTACGGTATTATATATAGTACCGGTAGCAGTAATAACACCAGTTGTTTGCATTACAGTATTATATATAGTACCGGTAGCAGTAATAACACCAGTTGTTTGTATTACGGTATTATATATAGTACCGGTAGCAGTAATAACACCAGTTGTTTGTATTACGGTATTATATATAGTACCGGTAGCAGTAATAACACCAGTTGTTTGCATTACGGTATTATATATAGTACCGGTAGCAGTAATAACACCAGTTGTTTGCATTACGGTATTATATATAGTACCGGTAGCAGTAATAACACCAGTTGTTTGTATTACGGTATTATATATAGTACCGGTAGCAGTAATAACACCAGTTGTTTGCATTACGGTATTATATATAGTACCGGTAGCAGTAATAACACCAGTTGTTTGCATTACGGTATTATATATAGTACCAGTAGCAGTAATAACACCAGTTGTTTGCATTACAGTATTATATATAGTACCGGTAGCAGTAATAACACCAGTTGTTTGCATTACGGTATTATATATAGTACCGGTAGCAGTAATAACACCAGTTGTTTGTATTACGGTATTATATATAGTACCGGTAGCAGTAATAACACCAGTTGTTTGTATTACGGTATTATATAGTACCGGTAGCAGTAATAACACCAGTTGTTTGTATTACGGTATTATATATAGTACCGGTAGCAGTAATAACACCAGTTGTTTGTATTACGGTATTATATATAGTACCGGTAGCAGTAATAACACCAGTTGTTTGTAATACGGTATTATATATAGTACCGGTAGCAGTAATAACACCAGTTGTTTGTATTACGGTATTATATATAGTACCGGTAGCAGTAATAACACCAGTTGTTTGTATTACGGTATTATATATAGTACCGGTAGCAGTAATAACACCAGTTGTTTGTATTACGGTATTATATATAGTACCGGTAGCAGTAATAACACCAGTTGTTTGTATTACGGTATTATATATAGTACCGGTAGCAGTAATAACACCAGTTGTTTGTATTACGGTATTATATATAGTACCGGTAGCAGTAATAACACCAGTTGTTTGTATTACGGTATTATATATAGTACCGGTAGCAGTAATAACACCAGTTGTTTGTATTACGGTATTATATATAGTACCGGTAGCAGTAATAACACCAGTTGTTTGTATTACGGTATTATATATAGTACCGGTAGCAGTAATAACACCAGTTGTTTGTATTACGGTATTATATATAGTACCGGTAGCAGTAATAACACCAGTTGTTTGTATTACGGTATTATAACACCAGTTGTTTGTATTACGGTATTATTTTAAGACGGTATTATTTTTAAGACGTTATTATTTTAAGACGGTATTACGGTGTTAAAATACGTGTAATGGTAGATGGCCTTTATTCTCAATTTCACTCAATAAATGCTGGTGTTCCCCAGGGATCAGTTTTGGCCCCAACTCTGTTCCTCATTCATATCAATGATCTCATATCTACCACTCATAATCCAATACATTCCTACGCAGATGACTCAACACTCCACAGTTCCTTCACATTTACCAATTCTTTCACCCAACCCGATCTTATAAATTCAAAAATAAACACTGCAATTTCTCTGAACCAGGACCTTTCTAGAATTAATGAATGGGGACAAGAAAATCTAGTTTCCTTTAATGCACAGAAAACCAAGTACATTCAATTTTCTAACCGACAGAATCTCACTGACTCCCATATATTTTTTAATGATGTAAATATTCCCACTTCCCCTAGTATTGACATTCTCGGTGTAACATTAACTACTAACTTGAGCTGGACACATTATGTTAGAAGCATTGCTAAGAATGCCTCTAAAAAACTGGGACTCCTGTACAGAGTTCGAGAATTCTTCACTGACGAGCAGTTGGCCGTAATATATAAAAGTCATGTGCGCTCTCAGATGGATTACTGTTCACCTCTGTGGGGTGGAAGTGGAGTGGTTGCATTGAGGCAGTTGGACAAAATTCAAAATAAAGCTATTAGATTAATCAATAATCCTGCAATCACACAGGACCTTCCTACATTAGCCATACGAAGAAACGTTGCATCCCTTGCATTATTCTACAGATATTTTCACAGCAATTGTTCCGAGGAACTTGCTTCAATTGTGCCGCCTCTCCACATCTTTCCCCGTAGAACTAGGGCAGCTGAGAGCGCCCATGAATTTACACTTTCTCCTCCACAATGCAGAACTTCTGCTTATCAGAATTCATTTATCCCCAGAGCTACTACTCTTTGGAATTCACTTCCCTCGAATTGCTTTCCACAAACTTACAATCAACAAATGTTTAAATCCAGTTGTTACAAACATTTTATGAATGGAGGATGCCTTTAGGCACATGGACCTTTTTGTTTTATCTGTTTTTCCTTCCTCCGTTCATTGTCTCTTAAAAAAAAAAAAAAAAAAAAAAAATATATAGTACCGGTAGCAGTAATAACACCAGTTGTTTGTATTACGGTATTATATATAGTACCGGTAGCAGTAATAACACCAGTTGTTTGTATTACGGTATTATATATAGTACCGGTAGCAGTAATAAACACCAGTTGTTTGTATTACGGTATTATATATAGTACCGGTAGCAGTAATAACACCAGTTGTTTGTATTACGGTATTATATATAGTACCGGTAGCAGTAATAACACCAGTTGTTTGTATTACGGTATTATATATAGTACCGGTAGCAGTAATAACACCAGTTGTTTGTATTACGGTATTATATATAGTACCGGTAGCAGTAATAACACCAGTTGTTTGTATTACGGTATATATATAGTACCGGTAGCAGTAATAACACCAGTGTTTGTATTACGGTATTATATATAGTACCGGTAGCAGTAATAACACCAGTTGTTTGTATTACGGTATTATATATAGTACCGGTAGCAGTAATAACACCAGTTGTATAAAGTTACATTATGAAATATTACTTTGAGCGAGGGTTTGGTTAGCACTAAGGACAAGATGGGAAAAAGGGAGTCATCAATTCATTTCTAGAAGCCTAGGCAAATGTTTACACGTGATCCTTAGTATGTTACTAACTTACTATATTAGGACTTGTAAACTAGGCTTTTCTGATGGTTTATAAGATTCATTCGAATATGGTATTTATTTCTGTCAGTTACGGTATCACTTGTAAACTAACTTTAATTTGCCTATCCTCTCGTAAACTCAAATTAAGCTAACTTAACATACGTTACCTAACTAAGCTATTCTAGATTTATCCAAAGGTAACCTTGAATGGATGAAAAACCAGCCAAAAAAATGTTGTGAATGGAATCAAGAAGTGGCCAAATAGCGGCCATCTTGGATATTGTGAGACACTTGTAAAATAATAACGGTACACTCGGATACCATAGTCTCTAGCCCACTCATAAAAAAATCGTGGACCCCTATATTTTTCTTTATGCAATTATAACTATCTAGATTGATTTTTGGATAGAACTTGCTTTTCAATAAATAGTATATATAGTTTTGTAGCTGATTGATAGAAACTTATATTTATAAATTCGTTTCCAGAGATATACTTCCATAATTAAAAATAGGTGAAGTCCAGGAATATTTATGAGTGGGCTAGAAATTATGGTATCCGAGTGTTCAGTACCGAAGCTTATATAAGTTTGCGAGTACCGTACCGTACTAGACAGAGGAGCCACCAAATGTCACCTAAATTCATTGGCACATTTGTAAATGTCTTGTAAACCGATACAGACAGACTGGTAGACGCCAAGGAAACATTATTTCTTAACTGCAATAGAGGAAAATAAATACGGGTTTCTGATGTAGAGCACAGCAATATCCAACATTTAATTTACGCTAATAATAATAATAATAATAAAAAAAAATACCGTACCCAATGCTATCTAATTATCTACAGTATCTATCTATTGCCTGACACCGTAAATAGCTATTAAATAGTGCGAGGGCTATGGCAAGGAGTAAAGGACTAGGAGTACCTGCGATTATGTATGACATGGAGGCGGTGGAAACGACAGAGGCAGACACGAGAAAATTAGAAACGATACAAAATAAAATCGGAAGGGCGGGATTGGGGGCGAATAAATACGTAGCACAGGAAGCAATCCGGGGAGAAACGGGGTGGAGTACGTTTGAAATGGGGTGGAGTACGTTTGAAATGGGGTGGAGTACGTTTGCAGAAAGGATAGGGAAAGCTACAAAGTGAGGCTAACAGGGATGGAGGAAAATAGGTGGCCAAAGAAGGTATACAGATGGGCGAGTGAGTAAATGGAACAGGGAATGTAAAAGAAGGCTGGAAAGGATAAATATAATACAGTACCATGTAGGAGCGGAATTTAGAAAACTAAATGGGAGGGATGATTGGGTGATAATTGAAAATTAGAGGGGATGTATCAAAGAGATAGAGAAAGGAATACAAGAAGAGGAAAGAAGGAAATGGAGGGAAGGGGTAGAAAACAAAGCCACGCTGTCATATTACAGAGACAAAGAGAAACCAGCTAGGGAACTTTTTTATGATGGGGGATGGGGATCTAAATTGTTCAAGGACAGGATCCCTAGAGACAAACAAAAGAACAAGGTGGTGGAACGGGATAGGACCCCAGTGTGACTATAGGAGGAGACCCAATAGTCGAGGACATAGAGCATATAGTAACAATGTACAATATATGAAGAGGAGAGAAACGAATTGGAGAGATGTAAGAGAAATTAAGGTGGGGAATTAAGGTGGGAGGAAATAAAACGAAGAGATGATAAGAGGGTTAAGGGCAATATTAGGGTTAACAAACGATATGGAAAAGCAAGACATGATGAAGAGGACGCTAGAGAGGAGAAAGAGAAATGGATAGGCGAGGGGGGTGGGAGGGGAGGAAAAAACGGTGTGTGTGTGTGTGGGGAAGGAGGGGGGGGGGGGGGGGGGGGGGCACGTGATGGGTAGGTCCAAAAAACTCCCGATTACTATCCTCTTCAATTCTAAACTTTCGCTCATACTAACATTTCTGAGCCAGTACCGATAACAAGGTCAGCCCTGTGGATCAAGACTGAAGAGACGGGTCCACAAGCAAGCTCTATAGAAGAAGAAGGGCTCACATTCAAACAAGACAACAGAAGACGGGATGAACACTGAGATATATTTACTTTTGTAGACAAATAGATCACGTCACAATAAGAAACATAACAAAACCTCTCAGGGAAGGGTCGACGTTAAGGCTAAACTTCCTGAACTGTGGCATTAGTGATGATGATGGTGATTATGGTAGAAGTAGTGATGGTGGTGGTGATTGTGGTAGTAGGGCTAATGATGTTGCAGACTATCTTTAAGCCTAGTGAATGATGGTTAATATGGTATTGATGGTGGTGGTGAATGTGAAAGTAGTTGTGATAGTGGTGGTGATAGCAGTAGGCTAGTGCTGATGGTGGTAGTAGTAGGGCTGATAGTGATAGTAGTAGTGATGGTGTTGATTGTGGTAGTGATGGTGATTGTGTTAGTGATGGTGACAGCTGTGGTGATGGTGACAGTGGGGGTGTTGTTAGTGATGGTGACAGCTGTGGTGATGTTGGTGATGGTGACAGTGGGGGTGTTGTTGGTGAAGGTGACAGTGGGGGTGTTGTTGGTGATGGTGACAGTGGGGGTGTTGTTGGTGATGGTGACAGCTGTGGTGATGTTGGTGATGGTGACAGTGGGGGTGTTGTTGGTGATGGTGACAGTGGGGGTGTTGTTGGTGATGGTGACAGTGGGGGTGTTGTTGGTGATGGTGACAGCTGTGGTGATATTGGTGATGGTGACAGTGGGGGTGTTGTTGGTGATGGTGACAGTGGGGGTGTTGTTGGTGATGGTGACAGTGGGGGTGTTGTTGGTGACAGTTGTGGTGGTGATGTTGGTGACAGTTGTGGTGGTGATGTTGGTGAGTTGTGGTGGTGATGTTGGTGACTGTAGTGGTGGTGTTGGTGACAGTTGTGGTGGTGTTGGTGACAGTTGTGGTGGTGTTGGTGACAGCGGTGGTAGTGTTGGTGACAGCGGTGGTGGTGTTGGTGACAGCGGTGGTGGTATTGGTGACAGCAGTGGTGGTGTTGGTGACAGCAGTGGTGGTGTTGGTGACAGTAGTGGTGGTGTTGGTGACAGTAGTGGTGGTGTTGGTGACAGTAGTGGTGGTGTTGGTGACAGTAGTGGTGGTGTTGGTGACAGTAGTGGTGGTGTTGGTGACAGTAGTGGTGGTGTTGGTGACAGTAGTGGCGGTGTTGGTGACAGTAGTGGCGGTGTTGGTGACAGTAGTGGCGGTGTTGGTGACAGTGGTGGCGGTGTTGGTGACAGTAGTGGTGGTGTTGGTGACAGTAGTGGTGGTGTTGGTGACAGTAGTGGTGGTGTTGGTGACTTTAGTGGTGGTGTTGGTGACAGTAGTGGTGGTGTTGGTGACAGTAGTGGTGATGTTGGTGACAGTAGTGGTGGTGTTGGTGACAGTAGTGGTGGTGTTGGTGACAGTAGTGGTGGTGTTGGTGACAGTAGTGGTGTTGTTGGTGGCACTAGTGGTGTTGTTTGTGACAGTAGTGGTGGTGTTGGTGACAGTAGTGGTGTTGTTGGTGGTGTTGTTGGTGACAGTAGTGGTGTTGTTGGTGACAGTAGTGGTGGTGTTGGTGACAGTAGTGGTGGTGTTGGTGACAGTAGTGGTGGTGTTGGTGACAGTAGTGGTGGTGTTGGTGACAGTAGTGGTGTTGTTGGTGACAGTAGTGGTGGTGTTGGTGACAGTAGTGGTGGTGTTGGCGACAGTAGTGGTGGTGTTGGTGACACTAGTGGTGTTGTTGGTGACACTAGTGGTGTTGTTGGTGACAGTAGTGGTGGTGTTGTTGACAGTAGTGGTGGTGTTGGTGACAGTAGTGGTGTTGTTGGTGACAGTAGTGGTGGTGTTGGTGACAGTAGTGGTGGTGATGGTGACAGTAGTGGTGGTGTTGGTGACAGTAGTGGTGGTGTTGGTGACAGTAGTGGTGGTGTTGGTGACAGTAGTGGTGGTGTTGGTGACAGTAGTGGTGGTGTTGGTGACAGTAGTGGTGGTGTTGGTGACAGTAGTGTTGTTGGTGACAGTAGTGGTGTTGTTGGTGACACTAGTGGTGTTGTTTGTGACAGTAGTGGTGGTGTTGGTGACAGTAGTGGTGTTGTTGGTGGTGTTGTTGGTGACAGTAGTGGTGGTGTTGGTGACAGTAGTGGTGTTGTTGGTGACAGTAGTGGTGGTGTTGGTGACAGTAGTGGTGGTGTTGGTGACAGTAGTGGTGGTGTTGGTGACAGTAGTGGTGGTGTTGGTGACAGTAGTGGTGTTGTTGGTGACACTAGTGGTGTTGTTGGTGACAGTAGTGGTGTTGTTGGTGACACTAGTGGTGGTGTTGGTGACAGTAGTGGTGTTGTTGACAGTAGTGGTGGTGTTGGTGACAGTAGTGGTGGTGTTGTTGACAGTAGTGGTGGTGTTGGTGACAGTAGTGGTGGTGTTGGTGACAGTAGTGGTGGTGTTGGTGACAGTAGTGGCGGTGTTGGTGACAGTAGTGGCGGTGTTGGTGACAGTAGTGGTGGTGTTGGTGACAGTAGTGGTGGTGTTGGTGACAGTAGTGGTGGTGTTGGTGACAGTAGTGGTGGTGTTGGTGACACTAGTGGTGGTGTTGTTGACAGTAGTGGTGGTGTTGGTGACAGTAGTGGTGGTGTTGGTGACAGTAGTGGTGGTGTTGGTGACAGTAGTGGTGGTGTTGGTGACAGTAGTGGCGGTGTTGGTGACAGTAGTGGTGGTGTTGGTGACAGTAGTGGTGGTGTTGGTGACAGTAGTGGTGGTGTTGGTGACAGTAGTGGTGGTGTTGGTGACAGTAGTGGTGGTGTTGGTGACAGTAGTGGTGGTGTTGGTGACAGTAGTGGTGTTGTTGGTGACAGTAGTGGTGTTGTTGGTGACACTAGTGGTGTTGTTGGTGACACTAGTGGTGTTGTTGGTGACAGTAGTGGTGGTGTTGGTGACAGTAGTGGTGTTGTTGGTGGTGTTGATGGTGACAGTAGTGGTGGTGTTGGTGACAGTAGTGGTGTTGATGGTGACAGTAGTGGTGGTGTTGGTGACAGTAGTGGTGGTGTTGGTGACAGTAGTGGTGGTGTTGGTGACAGTAGTGGTGTTGTTGGTGACACTAGTGGTGTTGTTGGTGACACTAGTGGTGTTGTTGGTGACACTAGTGGTGTTGTTGGTGACACTAGTGGTGGTGTTGGTGGTGTTGTTGGTGACAGTAGTGGTGGTGTTGGTGACAGTAGTGGTGTTGTTGGTGACAGTAGTGGTGGTGTTGGTGACAGTAGTGGTGTTGTTGGTGACAGTAGTGGTGGTGTTAGTGACACTAGTGGTGTTGGTGACAGTAATGGTGTTGTTGGTGACAGTAGTGGTGGTGTTGGTGACAGTAGTGGTGGTGTTGGTGACAGTAGTGGTGGTGTTGGTGACAGTAATGGTGTTGTTGGTGACAGTAGTGGTGGTGTTGGTGACAGTAGTGGTGGTGTTGGTGACAGTAGTGGTGGTGTTGGTGACAGTAGTGGTGGTGTTGGTGACAGTAGTGGTGGTGTTGGTGACAGTAGTGGTGGTGTTGGTGACAGTAGTGGTGGTGTTGGTGACAGTAGTGGTGTTGTTGGTGACACTAGTGGTGTTGTTGGTGACAGTAGTGGTGGTGTTGGTGACAGTAGTGGTGGTGTCGGTGACAGTAGTGGTGGTGTCGGTGACAGTAGTGGTGGTGTCGGTGACAGTAGTGGTGGTGTCGGTGACAGTAGTGGTGGTGTTGGTGACAGTAGTGGTGGTGTTGGTGACAGTAGTGGTGGTGTTGGTGACAGTAGTGGTGGTGTTGGTGACAGTAGTGGTGGTGTTGGTGACAGTAGTGGTGGTGTTGGTGACAGTAGTGGTGGTATTGGTGACAGTAGTGGTGGTGTTGGTGACAGTAGTGGTGGTGTTGGTGACAGTAGTGGTGGTGTTGGTGACAGTAGTGGTGTTGTTGGTGACACTAGTGGATTGGTGACAGCAGTGGTGATAGTGATGCTTAGGCCTGTAGTTGTGATGATGGTAGTAGTAGTGATGGGTGATAGCACTGGTACTAATGATGGTGATACTGGTAGTGATGTCGGTGACAGTAATGATGATGGTGATTCGGTGACGGTAGTAGTGATGCTGATAGTATGATATTGACAGTAGTAGGCCTAGTGGTGAAGACAGTAGTAGTGATAATGGTGATATAAGTACCGGTACTGATGATGGTGGTCGTATCAGTGATGATGGAAACCCATCGCAGAGTTTGGTATGTCATTTTGATTTTGGGCAAAGCGGCACTTATACTATATTTACACTATGTTATATGACACGCCTTCTAAAGGAGATTAAGGGGAGGTTTTTAGTGTGTTTCTTAGACTTCCATCAAGCTTGAAATTACACTCCCTTGACCCCCTTTCAAGATAAATGTGTACATTTTTCGGTAGAAAAATGTCCTGGCCGAAGGCCGATTTCTCTTAAATTACAGGCTCGCTGTCGCTCGCCAGGAAAAATCGACACCTAAATTGCACGAAAGTTCTTAAAAGTGACATAAATGGGGCAAACGTCTTCCAAACTCAAAAGCAATGGGGCTAAACATAAGAGAGAAAGGGGTAAAGAAAATAATCCCTCAAGTGGAAATCTCCCCTTAACTTAGGCTACAGCGTACATTGTCAAATTGTAAAGACTATAAGCTATGGACATCACAACCTCATAATACATAATACAGTCAACATATGAATAACAAACACGTAGATCTATAGAACTCCCCCCTTACCTTAATCCGTCGAGAAAATCCCAGCGTCATGCAACTTGTCTGCAGTGTGGCGGGTAATATTGAGAGTTGCCAGGCCCGTGTGTTGTCCAGGTAGACCGACCCCGCCTATTATGATCACTATCGCCGGCACTATCCCTGTTATTCCACTCTATAATCTGTAATCTTCTCGGGGCGCTGCTAATATCGGGCTTGAAATCGTGCGCGCGCGGAAATACACTATGCGTTTTCTGATTTTTCCATTCCTCCCTTGGTGGTATATTCAATCACAACTCGTAGCGTAAGCACACCGTACAACAATGCAGAAAAGGCACTCGTTCTTTAGTTTATATTCGGAGGGCAGGTAAGCATGGGGCCCAGGCCGAGGGATATATTTTTTTTTTCTCGCACTAGAACTCAGCCCTCACTCGCACACATACATACCTCCTTTTCTTTCGCTTCTTTGGCCACAACTGAAGCTGTTTCGCGCCTGGTTGGCTGAAGGGGGGGCAGAGGGAGGCACCGAAGGGAGGGAGGTAGAAAGGGAGGGGAAGACGTGTGGTGTGGGATGGGGGACCAAGAAATGCCGTCATAGACCAATCACGACGCTAGCTAAGTTGCCAACGACCTCCCTCCCTCTATTCCTCACCCAACCTCGCCTATCCCATCATTTTCTCGTGATTTAGGAAACTTCGTAGTGCCCGGGACTTATATTAATAATTATATGTGGCGAGGAGGTGAGAGAGGAAGTAAACTAGCCAGTGAATTAGGGGCGGGATATGCAGATTAAGGGGAGGTATTTAGTTTGTTCCCAAGACCTCCATCAACCTTAAAATTACACCCCCTCGAGTCCCTTTCAAGATAAATTTGTACATTTTTCGGTAGAAAAATTTCCCGGCCGGAGGCCGGTTCCTTTTAAATTACAGGCTCGCTATCGCTCGCCAGGATAAAATAGACAACTGAATTGCACGAAAGGTCTTAATATGGGATGAAAGTTCTTAAAATCGCTAAACTAATGGGGCAAACGTTTTATAATATCAAAAGCAATGGGGCTAAACATGAGGGAGAAAGGGGTCAAGAAAACCATCCCTCAAGTGGAGACCTGCCCTTAAGGTGATTCTCTATAAACACTCTTGCACACCCTCTGCCAAGATCCACCTATTTCTGGTGTGAAGTATTGGTTTGGGGCTAAATTGGGGGTAGTTTTGTGTTGTTAGCAGGTAAGCCTATTTGCTGGTGCATTAACCCTCTCACGACCATATGACGCAGAGGTTGCCAGATTAGCAATACTAAATAGAGTTCTCTCACTCTTATAATTACCTCTCCAAAATTAGTGTTCTGCACACAGCTAACTCAAAGACAACTGCAGAGGTTGAAGTAACTAAACTAAAGGTCTCTAAATGCCCCTGATGGTAACAAAGGCTTTAAAATATCCCTAATAGGTTCAACATTGCATCAAGAACGTGAGAGGGTTAACATATCAATAGCATGCATTAATTGATATATGGCAATAGACAACGAGTCCTATATTACTAATAGTCTTGCATTATGAAACCTTGACCATCATGTAAGAAGTAGGCTACGCTACTCTGGGTTAAAAGTTAAATATCGTCTTAAAGGGGAGATTTCCACTTGAGAGACTTTTTTTCTGGACCCCTTTCTCCCTCATGTTTAGCCCCATTGCTTTTGAGATTTTTAGATGTTCGCCCCATTATTTCAGCGATTATAAGAACCTTTGCCCCTTTTCTATCAATTTTAAAACCTTTCGTGTTATTTAGGTGTCAATTTTTTCCTGGCGAGCGATAGCGAGCCTGTTATCTAAGAGAAACCGGCCTTTGGCCGGGAAATTTATATTGAAAGGGGGTCTAGGGGGTGTAATTTTAAGCTTGATAGAGATCTAGGGAACAAACTAAGACCTTCCCTTAATAACCCCTTCTGTACCAGCGACGTTTTATATATTTGATTTTAGCGATAATTACAGTAGAAAGGGTTCATTGAGATGGTTTGAAGACTATAATTACAGTAGAAAGGGTTCATTGAGATGGTTTGAAGACTATAATTACAGTAGAAAGGGTTCATTGAGATGGTTTGAAGACTATAATTACAGTAGAAAGGGTTCATTGAGATGGTTTGAAGACTATAATTACAGTAGAAAGGGTTCATTGAGATGGTTTGAAGACTATAATTACCGTAGAAAGGGTTCATTGGGATGGTTTGAAGACTATAATTACCGTAGAAAGGGTTCATTGAGATGGTTTGAAGACTATAATTACCGTAGAAAGGGTTCATTGAGATGGTTTGAAGACTATAAGTACCGTAGAAAGGGTTCATTGAGATGGTTTGAAGACTATAATTACCGTAGAAAGGGTTCATTGAGATGGTTTGAAGACTATAATTACCGTAGAAAGGGTTCATTGAGATGGTTTGAAGAATATAATTACCGTAGAAAGGGTTCATTGAGATGGTTTGAAGACTATAATTACCGTAGAAAGGGTTCATTGAGATGGTTTGAAGACTATAATTACAGTAGAAAGGGTTCATTGAGATGGTTTGAAGACTATAATTACAGTAGAAAGGGTTCATTGAGATGGTTTGAAGACTATAATTACAGTAGAAAGGGTTCATTGAGATGGTTTGAAGACTATTAATTGCCTTTTCAAACGGAGTACAATCCAAAAAGAAAGATGAAAAGACGTTGCCGGTACAGAAGGGGGTTAAAGACACAGGATGACATCAATTGATCACTTACGACTTTCAGGCTATAAAGAAGTTGGAGCCGTAAACATTGATAATACAAAAAAATGCCATACTAATATAGGTTTCTGATGGCTACAAAACATAGTGAATTTGATTATAATTATGTATTTGATTATAATTATGTATTTGATTATAATTATGTGTTTGATTATAATTATATGTTTGATTATAATTATGTATTTGATTATAATTATGTATTTGATTATAATTGTGTTTGATTATAATTATGTATTTTATTATAATTATGTATTTGATTATAATTATGTATTTGATTATAATTATGTATTTGATTATAATTATGTGTTTGATTATAATTATGTATTTGATTATAATTATGTATTTTATTATAATTATGTGTTTATAGATGCACTACAACCGTATTTAAGGGGAGGTTTTTTAGTTGATTCCCTAGACTTCCATCAAGCTTAAAATTACTCCCCCTTGACCCCCTTTCAAGATAAATTTGTACATTTTTCGGTAGAAAAATGTCCCGGCTGAAAGCCGGTTCCTCTTATATTACAGGCTCGCTATCGCTCGCCAGGATAAAATCGACACCTACATGGCACGAAAGGTCTTAAAATTGACAGAAATGGGTCGAAAGTTATGAAAATCGTCAAAATAATGGGGCGAACGTCTTAAAATTAGAAAAGCAATGGGGCTAAACATGAGGGAGAAAGGCGACAAGAAAATAATCTCTCAAGTGGATATCTCCCCTTAAGCTAGTAGAGTGCTTCTGTTAAACATCGTTGCCTATACAGTAGCTCCAACTTCCACATAGCCTGAAACTCGCTGTAGGTAGCGCCATCGAACTTGACAATAAACATGATCCCTGTAATCATTATCCACACCTATTTCCTGGTGGACTCTTCCCAAATGGTAGCAATGTCAGACCGATGGCTTTCATTCGTTTCGAGTTATTATAAAAAGTTAGAGGGGAGATTTCCACTGGAGGGATTATTTTCTGGACCCCTTTCTCTCTTATGTTTAGCCCCATTGCTTTTGAGATTTTAAGACGTTTGCCCCATTAGTTTGGCGATTTTAAGAACTTTCGCCCCATTTATGTCACTTTTAAGACCTTTCGTGCCATTTAGGTGTCGATTTTTTCCTGGCGAGCGATAGCGAGCCTGTAATTTAAGAGGAATCGGCCTTCAGTAAAATGTACACATTTATCTTGAAAGGGGCTCAAGGGGGTGTAATTTCAAGCTTGATGGAAGTCTAAGAAACACACTAAATACCTCCCCTTAAGGGGAGGTATTTAGTTTGTTCCCTAGACCTCCATCAAGCTTAAAATTACACCCCCTTGAGTCCCTTTCAAGATAAATTTGTACATTTTTCGGTAGAAAATGTCCCGGCCGAAGGCCAGTTCCTCTTAAATTACAGGCTCGCTGTCGCTCGCCAGGATAAAATCGACACCTGAATTGCACGAAAGGTATGAGGTGAAAGTTCTTAAAATCGCTAAACTAATGGGGCAAACGTTTTATAATATCAATAGCAATGGGGCTAAACATGAGGGAGAAAGGGGTCAAGCAAAAAATCCCTCAAGTGGAGATCTCCCCTTAAGGGATCAAGATGATTGTCAAGTTCGCTGGCGCCACCTATAGTTGTCAATTATTGCTCCTCTATCCATCTCCATGCCATATATATATAGGCTTGAACCACCACCTTCCCATACGTATAGCAATATAGGCTTGAACCACCACCTTCCCATAGGTATAGCAATATAGGCTTGAACCACCACCTTCCCATAGGTATAGCAATATAGGCTTGAATCACCACCTTCCCATACGTATAGCAATATAGGCTTGAACCACCACCTTCCCATATGTATAGCAATATAGGCTTGAACCACCACCTTCCCATACGTATAGCAATATAGGCTTGAACCACCACCTTCCCATACGTATAGCAATATAGGCTTGAACCACCACCTTCCCATACGTATAGCAATATAGGCTTGAACCACCACCTTCCCATACGTATAGCAATATAGGCTTGAACCACCACCTTCCCATACGTATAGCAATATAGGCTTGAACCACCACCTTCCCATACGTATAGCAATATAGGCTTGAACCACCACCTTCCCATAGGTATAGCAATATAGGCTTGAACCACCACCTTCCCATATGTATAGCAATATAGGCTTGAACCACCACCTTCCCATAGGTATAGCAATATAGGCTTGAACCACCACCTTCCCATAGGTATAGCAATATAGGCTTGAACCACCACCTTCCCATAGGTATAGCAATATAGGCTTGAACCACCACCTTCCCATAGGTATAGCAATATAGGCTTGAACCACCACCTTCCCATAGGTATAGCAATATATCATTATTATGCATTCAGTTCGTTGAGGGATTCTTACTCGCTTTTTCTGGACCCCCTTCTCCCTCATGGTTAGCATATTTGCTTTGAGGTTTTCAGACGTTCGTTCCGTTAGTTTGGCGGCGATTTTGAGACTTTTCGCCTCATTTTTGTTTTGTCAATATTAAGATCTTTCGTGCCTTTCAGGTGTCGATTGTTTCCTGGCGAGCGACAGCGAGCCTCTAATTTTAAAGGAACCGTACATTTTTCTACCGAAAAATGTACAAATTTATCTTGAAAGGGCGTCTAGGGGGTGTTTATCTAAGCTTGATGGAGGCCTAGCGGGGAAACTAAAAACCATATAAATAAATCAATATATAGACCAAAAACCAATCACTACCCCCTTAAAAACCAATCACTACCCCCTTAAAACCAATCACTACCCCCTTAAAAAACAATCACTACCCCCTTAAAAACCAAGCACTACCCCCTTAAAACCAAGCACTACCCCCTTAAAAACCAAGCACTACCCCCTTAAAAACCAAGCACTACCCCCTTAAAAACCAATCACTACCCCCTTAAAAACAATCACTACCCCCTTAAAAACCAAGCACTACCCCCTTAAAACCAATCACTACCCCCTTAAAAACCAAGCACTACCCCCTTAAAACCAATCACTACCCCCTTAAAAGTGTACACTATATTAAGGGTTGGTAAGCTTAAGGGGAGATTTCCACTCTAGGGATTTTTTTCTTTACACCTTTCTCCCTTATGTTTAGCCCCATTGCTTTTGAAGTTTTAAGACGTTCGCCCCATTAGTTTGGCGATTTTAAGAATGTTCACCCCATTTATGTCACTTTTAAGACCTTTCGTCCCATTTAGGTGTAGATTTTTTCCTGGCGAGCGATAGCGAGCCTGTAATTTAAGGGGAACCGGCCTTCGGCCGGGAAATTTTTCGACCGAAAAATGTACAAATTTATCTTGAAAGGGGGTCAAGGGGGTGTAATTTCAAGCTTGATGGAGGTCTAGGAAACACACTAAAAACCTCCCCTTAACCTAACTAATAGAAAATGCCAAAGGTTTGTCTATCATGGGTATAATAATTATGCGCTAATTATGACAATACCAGGAGTGTTCTATAATTGTTTCAGCTCCAATGAAGGGAAGGCCGGTTCTTCCAACATTACAGGCCCAGGGAAAAAATCGACACCTAAATAGCACGAAAGGTCTAAACATTGACGAAGAAATGGGGCGAAAGGTCTTAAAATCGACTAAAATCGACAAACATCTTAACATCTGAAAACTAATGGGGATAAACATGAGGGAGAAAGTGGTCCAGAAAACCGGTCCATCCTCCCTTACCCTGTATTGCTTCTTGGAGAACAATTAATCCACAGTGCTTCGAAGGCATATTATATTGGTAAGATCCTGTGTTGCGGGAGGAGCTGTTTTTCAGATGCCTATTCACTAAGAAACATTGAACAATATTTTTAACCTAACCAAAACCTAACCTAACCTAACCTAACCTAACCTAACCTAACCTAACCTAACCTAACCTAACCTAACCTAACCTAACCTAACCTAACCAAACCTAACCTAACCTAACCTAACCTAACCAAAACCTAACCTAACCTAACCTAACCAAAACCTAGTATATTAGTGGACTATTTATGAATGTAAAATGTAAAAATATATTGTAACATTACTAAATTATTGATATATAAGTACAGGTCGTCCCGCTACACAGGATTATACCGCCTTATGTACCGACGACGTCTTTATGTACCGACGACGTATTTTAATTGCGTTCTAGCTAGATTTAGACGATTTTCTTCAGCTTAGGAATAGGAAGGATGTTTACCAATTCAAAGGCTACGGACTATTCAAATAATCCTTTTAGCTAGCATATATCCTTCCCAAGTCTAGTGAAATCGTCTAAATGTAGCTGAAATCATATACAAAAGACGTTACCGGTACAAAAGGGGTTAACAAATGGAGTAAATGTAACCCGATCTTATAAATTCAAAAATAAACACTGCAATTTCTCTGAACCAGGACCTTTCTAGAATTAATGGATGGGGACAAAAGAATCTAGTTTCCTTTAATGCACAGAAAACCAAATACATTCAATTTTCTAACCGACAGAATCTCACTGACTCCCATATATTTTTTAATGATGTAAATATTCCCACTTCCCCTAGTATTGACATTCTCGGTGTAACATTAACTACTAACTTGAGCTGGACACATTATGTTAGAAGCATTGCTAAGAATGCCTCTAAAAAACTGGGACTCCTGTACAGAGTTCGAGAATTCTTCACTGACGAGCAGTTGGCCGTGATATAAAAGTCATGTGCGTTCTCAGATGGATTACTGTTCACCTCTGTGGAGTGGAAGTGGAGTGGTTGCATTGAGGCAGTTGGACAAAATTCAAAATAAAGCTATTAGATTAATCAATAACCCTGCAATCACACAGGACCTTCCTACATTATCCATACGAAGAAACGTTGCATCCCTTGCATTATTCTACAGATATTTTCACAGCAATTGTTCCGAGGAACTTGCTTCAATTGTGCCGCCTCTCCACATCTTTCCCCGTAGAACTAGGGCAGCTGAGAGCGCCCATGAATTTACACTTTCTCCTCCACAATGCAGAACTTCTGCTTATCAGAATTCATTTATCCCCAGAGCTACTACTCTTTGGAATTCACTTCCCTCGAATTGCTTTCCACAAACTTACAATCTACAAATGTTTAAATCCAGTTGTTACAAACATTTTATGAATGGAGGATGCCTTTAGGCACATGGACCTTTTTGTTTTATCTGTGTTTTTCCTTCCTCCGTTCATTGTCTCTTTAAAAAAAAGTAATCCCATCAGCTGATTTATATATGATTATTGTATCAACAAATAAACGCTCTGAATTAGTAGAGTTAACCTAGATTTAAAAAGGTTAAAATAAGTACACAAATCATTCATAGATGTCATCAGTATAACGAAGTATACAGTCTACAGGTTAGCATAACACTACAACATTATTCCACCACTACGTCTCTCTCTCTCTCGCTCTCTCTCTGTATATATATATATATATATATATGTATATACAGTATATATATATATATATACTGTATATAAATGAAAGCTAAAATGAACGCGCTAGCACTAAAAGGTAAACACATAAATTAAATGCGGGAAAAAAACCTCGCATATTCGGACTGACAATTTTCCCAATAATTAATCCGACAAGTTACAAGAACGATCCTACTTAACGACGACTCGAACCCGCCTTAATGCAGTATTTATTAGCCTCGCTACAGTCGCCTCACAAAGTACTGTCACATATGTTACATGTATTTCTATAGCTTTGGTCGCGATTATATTTTAAACAACCGAGTTAAAGTAGTTTGTGTATTATTCGTGAAACTCCAAGTTTTCTAATATACACACAATAGTTTGTATATTAGAACACTTGCAGCGCAGGAACTTGTATGCAAGAGGAATGTGTATACTATCTATCTATCTATCTATTGTATGCCAGAGGAATGTGTATACTATCTATCTATCTATTGTATGCCAGAGGAATGTGTATACTATCTATCTATCTATTGTATGCCAGAGGAATGTGTATACTATCTATCTATCTATTGTATGCCAGAGGAATATGTATACTATCTATCTATCTATTGTATGCCAGAGGAATGTGTATACTATCTATCTATCTATTGTATGCCAGAGGAATGTGTATACTATCTATCTATCTATTGTATGCCAGAGGAATGTGTATACTATCTATCTATCTATTGTATGCCAGAGGAATGTGTATACTATCTATCTATCTATTGTATGCCAGAGGAATGTGTATACTATCTATCTATCTATTGTATGCCAGAGGAATGTGTATACTATCTATCTATCTATTGTATGCCAGAGGAATGTGTATACTATCTATCTATCTATTGTATGCCAGAGGAATGTGTATACTATCTATCTATCTATTGTATGCCAGAGGAATGTGTATACTATCTATCTATCTATTGTATGCCAGAGGAATGTGTATACTATCTATCTATCTATCTATTGTATGCCAGAGGAATGTGTATACTATCTATCTATCTATTGTATGCCAGAGGAATGTGTATACTATCTATCTATCTATTGTATGCCAGAGGAATGTGTATACTATCTATCTATCTATTGTATGCCAGAGGAATGTGTATACTATCTATCTATCTATTGTATGCCAGAGGAATGTGTATACTATCTATCTATCTATTGTATGCCAGAGGAATGTGTATACTATCTATCTATCTATTGTATGCCAGAGGAATGTGTATACATCTATATATCTATTGTATGCCAGAGGAATGTGTATACTATATATCTACAGTATCTATTGTATGCCAGAGGAATGTGTATACTATCTATCTATCTATTGTATGCCAGAGGAATGTGTATACTATCTATCTATCTATTGTATGCCAGAGGAATGTGTATACTATCTATCTATCTATTGTATGCCAGAGGAATGTGTATACTATCTATCTATCTATTGTATGCCAGAGGAATGTGTATACTATCTATCTATCTATTGTATGCCAGAGGAATGTGTATACTATCTATCTATTGTATGCCAGAGGAATGTGTATACTATCTATCTATCTATTGTATGCCAGAGGAATGTGTATACTATCTATCTATCTATTGTATGCCAGAGGAATGTGTATACTATCTATCTATCTATTGCATGCCAGAGGAATGTGTATACTATCTATCTATCTATTGTATGCCAGAGGAATGTGTATACTATCTATCTATCTATTGTATGCCAGAGGAATGAGTATACTATCTATCTATCTATTGTATGCCAGAGGAATGTGTATACTATCTATCTATTGTATGCCAGAGGAATGTGTATACTATCTATCTATCTATTGTATGCCAGAGGAATGTGTATACTATCTATCTATCTATTGTATGCCAGAGGAATGTGTATACTATCTATCTATCTATTGTATGCCAGAGGAATGTGTATACTATCTATCTATCTATTGTATGCCAGAGGAATGTGTATACTATCTATCTATCTATTGTATGCCAGAGGAATATGTATACTATCTATCTATCTATTGTATGCCAGAGGAATGTGTATACTATCTATCTATCTATTGTATGCCAGAGGAATGTGTATACTATCTATCTATCTATTGTATGCCAGAGGAATGTGTATACTATCTATCTATCTATTGTATGCCAGAGGAATGTGTATACTATCTATCTATCTATTGTATGCCAGAGGAATGTGTATACTATCTATCTATTGTATGCCAGAGGAATGTGTATACTATCTATCTATCTATTGTATGCCAGAGGAATGTGTATACTATCTATCTATCTATCTATTGTATGCCAGAGGAATGTGTATACTATCCATCTATCTATTGTATGCCAGAGGAATGTGTATACTATCTATCTATCTATTGCCCGACACCGTGATCCCAGAAGGTGTGTATACAAAAATGGCAAATTATGTGCTTCAAATAATGCACAACAAAATACATTTGAATATCAATCTTGATGGGCATATTTGCTGGCGTTGAATATGAAGGTCTGTGAATAGTTAATTTTGTTGTTATTGTGCGTTAGAGACCGGCTGTGGATAAGACAACAGTGATATATAACAGTATTTTCTATATACTGAGCGGTGAAGGGGAGATCTCCACTTGAGGGATTTTTGTCTTGACCCCTTTCTCCCTCATGTTTAGTAGCCCCATTGCTTTTGATATTATAAAACGTTTGCCCCATTAGTTTAAGAACTTTCACCCCATATTAAGACCTTTCGTGCAAGTCAGGTGTCGATTTTATCCTGGCGAGCGATAGCGAGCCTGTAATTTAAGAGGAACCGGCCTTCGGCCGGGACATGTTTCTACCGAAAAATGTACAAATTTATCTTGAAAGGGACTCAAGGGAGTGTAATTTTAAGCTTGATGGAGGTCTAGGGAACAAACTAAATACCTCCCCTTAATTTGGTACCGTATGATGTTAGATATGATGCACTAAATGTCTTGTGCAAATTTGGATCCAAAGCTTTATGCCCAACCTTGAGAAACCAGCGACTGTTCGTACGAATGGTGGCTTGCAGATTAAATCCTACAAATATTTACCCGATTGTTTACAGATATACTGTATAGATATGAGCCAAAGAAATGTCTCAATATATTATATTTGGCTTTAAAAAAAAAACTGGGCAGCGTATATACCTACATATATATATACCTACATGCCGGGCAATACTATATAGTTAGAGATATAATGAAGCAATACACATTATACCTACATATATATATACCTACATGCCGGGCAATACTATATAGTTAGAGATATAATGAAGCAATACACATTATACCTACATATATATATATATATACCTACATGCCGGGCAATATATATAGTTAGAGATATAATGAAGCAATACACATTACACCTACATATATATATATATACCTACATGCCGGGCAATATATATAGTTAGAGATATAATGAAGCAATACTCATTATACCTACATATATATATATATATACCTACATGCCGGGCAATATATATAGTTAGAGATATAATGAAGCAATACACATTATACATACATATATATATACCTACATGCCGGGCAATACTATATAGTTAGAGATATAATGAAGCAATACACATTATACCTACATATATATATATATATACCTACATGCCGGGCAATACTATATGGTTACAGATATAATGAAGCAATACACATTTGACTGCCTCCAGAAGGGAATGCAACCACAAATTCAATAACCAAAAGCGTAATGAACGAATGACATTTTTGAATAGTGGCAACTCGTCTGATTTCCTCCCATCTTACACATTAAGGGGAGATTTCCACTTGAGGGAGTTTTTTCTTTACCCCTTTCTCCCTCATGTTTAGCCCCATTGCTTTTGATATTTTAAGACGTTCGCCCCATTAGTTTGGCGATTTTAAGAACTTTCACCCCATTTATGCCACTTTTAAGACCTTTCGTCCCATTTAGGTGTCGATTTTTTCCTGGCGAGCGATAGCGAGCCTGTAATTTAAGAGGAACCGGCTTTCGGCCGGGACATTTTTCTACCGAAAAATGTACAAATTTATCTTGAAAGGGGGTCAAGGGGGTGTAATTTCAAGCTTGATGGAAGTCTAGGAAACACACTAAAAACCTCCCCTTAATCGTTCCTATGTCCTTGTATTTCACGTATTTTGTGTTACATTTATTTAGATATGGATTAGGCTGAAGTAATTTAGACCACATAATTATTAGGTTAGATTAAAGGAGAGATATCCACTTGAGGGATTTTTTTCTGGACTCCTTTCTCCCTCATGTTTAGCCCCATTGTTTTTCGAATTTTAAGACGTTTGCCCCATTATTTTGACGATTTTAAGAACTTTCAACCCATTTCTGTCAATTTTAAGACCTTCGTGCCATTTAGGTGTCAATTTTATCCTGGCGAGCGATAGCGAGCCTGTAATTTAAGAGGAACCGGCTTTCAGCCGGGACATTTTTCTACCGAAAAATGTACAAATTTATCTTGAAAGGGGCTCAAGGGGGTGTAATCTTAAGCTTGAAGGATATCTAGGAACCAAACTAAAAACCTCCCCTTAAGCTAGGTGACTCGTTTCAACGATGCCTATATATACATACAAACTGTCCCATTGCGTACACATAATTACAAGCCCTCACTGAGCGAAGACTAAGGTTAATTAGTTAATATAGGACTTCAGAGGCTATCAACCCTTCTGGATTATTAAGCCAGCACACTGGAAGTCAAGAATAGCGTCAGGACTGGGAGTCCGATTACTTCGCTGTGGTTTTGATTGAGGAAGTTTAAGGCAGCCATACGAAAAAACCTGCATTTAATTCTGGATATAATTAGAATGTTTCTATTAAGCTTAGGAATGACCTGTGTGGGTCAGGATTAACTAAAATAGTTGTTACCCATCTGATTGCTCGATTAAATTTGTCTAGTATTAGCCTAGAGCAACATCGAGCCGCTGAGGTCGACTGGAGAGCACGCTGTGTGAATCTGCTTGACCTGGGTTCGATCCCAGCCAAGGCAGACATTTAATGAGTGTGGTAGTACGTCCTAGCGTGTTTCACATGATCGCACCAAGGTTTCACATACTCGCACCCAGTCGGGGGACACCTCGACGACGTATACAGTCTAAATAACACACATAACAAAGCTACTCCAACAGCTTCCTCTCTTTCCAACACTCCTTCTCCCCGCTCTACACTCTTCAGAAAATAGGAAAAGTAGAAAGTAGATTAGCTAGGAGGTGCCGTTGTAAAGGCTTATCCCTCAATACCTTCACCTAACCTAACCCCGAAATGAGGAAACAAATACACTGAATGTCAGCCATATGGCAACACCTAGTGTAGTGTGTGTGTGTGTGTGTGTGTGTGTGTGTGTGTGTGTGTGTGTGTGTGTGTGTGTGTGTGTGTGTGTGTGGGTGGGTGGGGGGGGGGGGGGGGGTTATGACGATACACTTCAGAACATAAGAAATATGGAAATCTGCAGAAGGCCTATCGGCCCATCCCTATTTGCTCTTTTACACTGTTATGCCCTACACTACATCTCTCACTATAACCTATATATATCTCCTGCACCACGTATACCCCCTACACTACATCTCTCACTATAACCTATATATATCTCCTGCACTACGTATACCCCCTACACTACATCTCTCACTATAACCTATATATATCTCCTGCACTACGTATACCCCCTACACTACATCTCTCACTATAACCTATATATATCTCCTGCACTACGTATACCCCCTACACTACATCTCTCACTATAACCTATATATATCTGCTGCACTACGTATACCCCCTACACTACATCTCTCACTATAACCTATATATCTCCTGCACTACGTATACCCCCTACACTACATCTCTCACTATAACCTATATATCTCCTGCACTACGTATACCCCCTACACTACATCTCTCACTATAACCTATATATATCTGCTGCACTACGTATACCCCCTACACTACATCTCTCACTTTAACCTATATATCTCCTGCACTACGTATACCCCCTACACTACATCTCTCACTATAACCTATATATATCTCCTGCACTACGTATATCCCCTACACTACATCTCTCACTATAACCTATATATATCTCCTGCACTACGTATACCCCCTACACTACATCTCTCACTATAACCTATATATATCTCCTGCACTACGTATATCCCCTACACTACATCTCTCACTATAACCTATATATATCTCCTGCACTACGTATACCCCCTACACTACATCTCTCACTATAACCTATATATATCTCCTGCACTACGTATACCCCCTACACTACATCTCTCACTATAACCTATATATATCTCCTGCACTACGTATACCCCCTACACTACATCAATCTTTTAGCTACCGGTACCTAAGCACATCTTTCTTTTACCAATCTTCCCGACATATCACATTGTCCACGTATCGCTTCAGTCTTTTGGAGGTCGCCGATCACACCCTGCACCAATATTTTTTTGGTGCGAGTGTACAACATGACGAGGAAATAATTATGCACAATCGAAATCAACAATTTACTCCTGCTATTCTCGACGCTGTGACATAAATTATTTGAGCTAACAGTACACCTCATGAATATAACATTTAAAGCTTCACAATAACATCGAATAGTAGCCTACTTGTACACTCTAGGACATAAATCGTGGCTTTTAGGTTCGAAGCTATCCCGAATTGAATCGAATTTTCCCATAAATATTTCCCATAATATTTACATTTCGGAGGTTAGTTATGAGGGCTATTATTGGGCTAGGACTTATGTATTATAAGTGCAAATGTGGAAATTTACTTGTGGGAAATACACAATCGAAATCAATAAATCACATCTGTTGTACTCGGCGTTGTAACAGTATTTTTTTTAGCTAACTCAAAATGAACACAAACATAAAATGAAAAGCTTCACAATATCATGGAATATTATTTGAACCGTACACAATAAAAGTAACAAATCACTTTTCTTACAGCATAACCCACACTGACACGAATTCCTTGAGCCAACTGTGCACCTCACGAAGATCGTAGAATTTACGGCACGAGTTAAAGAAGAATTTACGAGTGGAATTAAGAGGGTTTATTGAGAGCTTAGGGCTGGAATTATGGAGTTAATGGAGGAGTTATGAGTCGTTGGTGGGCAGGCACCAGGAATTGTTTTGTCAGGTTGTTTTTCTTTGTATCCCTTCTTCTGCAGTCGTGGTCATTAATGTTTATATATGTTGAAGCCTTGAACCAACGCTTGAGCTGATTAAACGAATTTCCGAAATGCAAATATCAGGTTAAGATTGAACAAGGAATATAAAATACTCGAGACAGCTTCACAAAATGATGGCTCAGCATCACTGCATATGCTGCTTTCACTTACGGTATTAAGCAAAAATAGACCTTTCTTATGAGAACAGAGACCAGGGGTTGAATCGATGCTCCAACCATTGGAAGAAGCAATCAAAGGAACATTCATACCTTCTTTAACAGAGAGATAAGGTGTCACACAAGATTGAAAAGATCTGTTGACTCTTCCACCAAGGTTCAGAGTCAAGGAGAATAGGAGGGGAAGAAGTGACATCACAGGTCTGTTAATAGCAATCCGCGTACAAATGAGATGGCAGCACAATCGCAAGAGAAAATGAGAGGCTTCTTAATAATTCATAGTTCCTATCTTGTACTATGATCACTATGCATAATCAATTAACTGTTAACCACAGACTGTAAACATTACCGAGTTCAATGGACAAATCTAAGGGCTACAGAGATGGCCAGATCATCATGAAATTGTTATTTGAGGAAGTTCAGCAACAAATATAATATGCCAATATTGAAATAGAGACCCAGAGCGCCTTTCTGGCGTGGAACAGCCTAGACTGTGCCACCTTCCACCAAACAGAGATGCCTTCCAACACCATCAAAATAGCACCAAAGCCAGAGCAAGTCCTTGCACTCAAGACTATCAAACAGGACAACACAGCAAAAGTGAACACTATCACAGGTGATCAGACAGAGGTATCAGAGCAAGCCCTCTTGCTTAATCAAATAAACCTGTGCGGGCACTCCAGGTATATTTGAAGAGTCGGGCACCGTAACCACTCGGCCATGAGCGGATATAAGGAAAGCAACCTTAGTTCTTATTTGAAGAACCAGGTTATAGTCTCCTGGAGGACTATGCCTTCGAACACCTGGTGAGTTTTTTAGAGTTCAACCATGACTATTTTACACTTCCCCCGACAACTCGGCTAAGTGATACGATTTTAATCGTCCTGGTACTATTATGGCCGAGTGGTTACGGTGCCCGACTCTCCCAAATATACCTGGAGTGGGTGGGTTCGAATCCTGGTCAGGATACCTAAGAAAAGCTCTATTGTGGCGACACAACTCTCTCTAGAGTCCTGAAGAGGACTCCAGAGAGAGTTGAAACTGTTCTATCTTCACAATAAAACTTTCCCCATCACCTGGGTATAATATATCCATACTTAATTATTTTATATAGTTGTTGTTTTCATACCCTAGACTTTTTACAATGTTTGCTTGAAAGGGTTAGCCACAAACCATGCAACGAGGTTGGTGATAATTATTCCTAGACAATATTACCATGAGAATATTAACTACCCCGGGAACAATGCTGCCGGTAAACCATTAATAACAACAAGCCACACAAAGACCAATGTGCTTGGCTTTAAAAAAAAACACACAAAACAAAAATGCTACCGTTTAAACGACACACATGATGTTGATCATGTAAACATTTGATCTGGAAACCAAACAATATATCCTGTACCAGTAATGCCGACTGTTTATTATGGGTATGTTAGTAAGTTAAAATAGGACTTCGGAGGCAATCAACCGTATTGGATTATTAAGCCAGCACACTGTAAGTCGAGAAAAATGTCAGGACTGGAGCCCCTTTTCGTGAACTCCAGTCCCTTGCTGTATTTGTATGGACATAAATTAAAGGTCTGATCATTATTCCTAGACAGTATTACCAACAGAAGATTAATTACACCTTGGTAACAATGCTACCGATAAACCATTAATAACCACACGTCACCCAAAGAACAATGTGGTTGGTCAGAAACAATGCTACTGCTAAACGAGCAACACACCACCATGAAACGAGGTCTCTGATTGGCTAAAACCTGATTGATTGATTGATTTATATTTAGCCAAATATCCATGTGTACATAATGGTTGCTTATATCCATGTGTACATAATGGTTGCTTATATCCATGTGTACATAATGGTTGCTTATATCCATGTGTACATAATGGTTGCTTATATCCATGTGTACATAATGGTTGCTTATATCCATGTGTACATAATGGTTGCTTATATCCATGTGTACATAATGGTTGCTTATATCCATGTGTACATAATGGTTGCTTATATCCATGTGTACATAATGGTTGCTTATATCCATGTGTACATAATGGTTGCTTATATCCATGTGTACATAATGGTTGCTTATATCCATGTGTACATAATGGTTGCTTATATTATTATAGAGTTTGCTGCCTAAGCCTTTTGAGACCCAGGGCTCGATTCAAAAACACCTATATAAACAAATACATTCTAACATAATATTATGCAAGCGAATACAAAAAAAGTATACCTTTAACATTGAAAACAAGTAGGAGCGTTAACCTATCATGGAACAAATAGTGTCAGCCAATGTATACAAGACAGTGATATGGAAGGGCACACTTGAATACAAACAAATATTGGAGAACAATTTTTGGTTCACAAACTGAAACTAATAAAAGTGGGTGGGGGGAGGGGGAGTGACTAAAAATACAATAAATGTATTACTAAATCGACTATTTGTGAAACAAAAACACATGCTACACTGCAACAGAAACTCATGCCATAGATACTATTCTTACAGAGATCAACCATTTTAGACGCCATGTTGTGCTGTATTTGTCAAACAACAGGGTGCTACTTTAGTCTTGACCATCTATAAATGATAGCCAAAGAGCAAAGTGTCTATCCTGTAGTATTATTGTGGAGTGTTTGCCGGAGTGTAAAGCCGGTATGACACGAGCGCTTTTTCCCTCAACACTGGTCTGGCAGCTTATGAGGTCAACATTAGATATTTTTCTGCTACCCAAATTCATCTATCATCAGTCTAGTTTCCGATACCAGTGCAAAATAATCCAGAAATGTTGCCAGAATTTTTTTGATCATCAAATGTTGACTATAAAAGCTCTCGTGTGATACCGGCTTAAGGGGAGATCTCCACTTGAGGGATTTTTTTCTGGACCCCTTTCTCCCTCATGTTTAGCCCCATTACTTTTGAGATTTTAAGACGTTCGCCCTAGTAGTTTGGACATTTTAAGACACTTTGCCCCATTTCTGTCAATTTTAAGACCTTTCGTGCCATTAAGGTGTCGATTTTTTTCCTGGCGAGCGATAGCGAGCCTGTAATTTAAGAGCAACCGGCCTGGACATTTTTCTACCGAAAAATTTACACATTTATCTTGAAAGGGGGTCTAGGGGGTGTAATTTTAAGCTTGATGAAAACGTAGGGAACAAACTAAATACCTCCCCTTAAGCAACATATTGAGGCTATGTTTAAATCTCGTGATGATATGTTTTTATGTATACCTTGAGAGGCAAATCAAGTTGAAATTATGGCTCTACGACACGACTTTGGACTGTGGCTGTGGACGGGAAATAGTGAGCGGGTAATGATTAATGGGTTAGTGTGTGAGGCCGCCATCACCTTACTGATCACCTTACTTATATGGTGAGAGAGAGTTACACAGAGTTTCACAGATACTCAGACCACACAGACCTTGCGGTCCCAACTAGGTGGTCCGGCCTAAATACTACTATACAGGGACAGCGGAAGAATAGGACAGTAAAGTAGAAGGCTCTCTCCCCACCCTACGGCTAGGATGAAGTACAAAGGAGTACAAAGGAAATCAAGCAACAACAGATCTAGTGACCCTTCTAGGTTGCTTGTCCTCCAAAACACTGAGGATCAAGTGTCCAAACAGTGGTTTAGAGTGGGTAAGGAAACATTGGAAAGGGAATTACTGCCCTGGAACTAATGTCCGTGGCAGGATTAGGAAGTTAGTAGGGGACAGATGGGTTAGTAACTGAGGGGGGGATAAAATAAAAGTTATTCATTTACAAACGCAGTCAGTCGCGGGTTTGATGCGAGATATTTGTCTAGGCGGAGTTTAAATGAATCAACGGTGATGCAGTCTATAACGTTTCGGGGAAGCCCATTCCACAAGTTGACAACTCGATTGAAGAAGAAATTCTTAGATTCGTGTGAGTTACAAGATTTACCAATAATTTTGCAACCGTTTCCCCGCGTGTAATTAGATTGGTCGATAGTGAAGTACTTACTACAGTTCATATTGTCGATGCCTTTGATGATTTTGAACACTTGAATTAAGTCAAGTGTAACCTTGTGGGTCAGGAAATGCCCACAAGGAAAGTTTTTATATAGTATAGGAAGAAATTAGTTTGAGAGGGAAATTACACATGCCTACGGATGAATTCATATTAATCCAATCTTCATCAGATGATCGTCCAGTCTTTTCTTAAACGTATCAATTGAATTACTGCCGACCACCTCCCTTGGTAAACTATACAGGGACAGTGGAAGAATAGGACAGTAAAGTAGAAGGCTCTCTCCCCACCACACATATACATAACATTTTAGTGTTCCACACATACGTTCAGTTTCAGTCTCTTGTCCTAATGGCGGCGTTCCAGGCAACCCTTCAGGCCCCCTTAAATATCTTGCTTTTATAACTACTTCGGTGTTTTGTTGGCTGTGTTTTAAATACCTTGATATTGTTACCACTTCCTTTATCGGTGCTTTTGAGTTGACTCCATTCATTTCTGTAAACGTATGGAATACTTTCATCTATAGCAAGCCCCTGGAATGGGCCGCAAAGTCTTTGAGATGCGAACTATTCCTTGACACACACACACACACACAGCAGCCCGTGCCTCAATGGTCGCCGTGGGAACACTTGAAATTACGCAGCCTGGCGCAGTTAATATTTAGTTACTAGACACCTACAGACCCAAGGGACGAGGTGGGTGGGTGGGGGGGGTGAGGTAAACAGAAGGGGGAACTGGGAAGAGGAGAAATGTAAAGGGGAGAGGGAGAAGAAGAATAAAGAGAGGGTGGATGAGAAGAAAGAGAGTAGGAGGGGACGAAGAAAGAGTAGGAGGGGAAGAAGAAAAAGAGGGTGGAGGAGGAGAAAGAGAGTAGGAGGGGAAGAAGAGAGAAAGAGTAGGAGGGGAAGAAGAAAGAAAGAGTAGGAGGGGAAGAAGAAAGAAAGAGAGTAGGAGGGGAAGAAGAAAGAAAGAGAGTAGGAGGGGAAGGAGAAAGAAAGAGTAGGAGGGGAAGAAGAAAGAAAGAGTAGGAGGGGAAGGAGAAAGAGAATAGGAGGGGAAGAAGAAAGAAAGAGAGTAGGAGGGGAAGAAGAAAGAAAGAGTAGGAGGGGAAGGAGAAAGAGAATAGGAGGGGAAGAAGAAAAAGAGGGTGGAGGAGGAGAAAGAGAGTAGGAGGGGAAGGAGAAAGAGAGTAGGAGGGGAAGGAGAAAGAGAGTAGGAGGGGAAGGAGAAAGAGAGTAGGAGGGGAAGAAGAAAGAGAGTAGGAGGGGAAGGAGAAAGAGAGAGTAGGAGGGGAAGAAGAAAGAGAGTAGGAGGGGAAGGAGAAAGAGAGAGTAGGAGGGGAAGGAGAAAGAGAGAGTAGGAGGGGAAGGAGAAAGAGAGAGTAGGAGGGGAAGGAGAAAGAGAGTAGGAGGGGAAGAAGAAAGAAAGTAGGAGGGGAAGGAGAACAAGAGGGTGGAGGAGGAGAAAGAAAAATCGGAAGTTTGGATCGAAGGAGGAGGAGGAAAGAGGGTGAGGGGGGGGGGAAGTGGATGAAAATGAATATATAAGAAAAATGTGACATCGACTAAGACTAAAATTAAGAAACAATGTAATCAAGGAGATACACATGGTAAAGATGATGATGATAACAAAGAGAGAGAGAGAGAGAGAGAGAGAGAGAGAGAGAGAGAGAGAGAGAGAGCGAGAGCGAGAGAGAGAGAGAGCGAGAGAGAGAGAGAGAGATGAATAGATGAATAAATGATTGGAGAAAAAGAAAAGAGAATGGAGGGTCGGTAGACAAAAAGGAAGAAGAGAAAGAAAAAGAAAAAGGAAGAAGAAAGAAAGAAAGAAAGATAGGACAGAAGGAAGGAAGGAAGGAAGGAAGGAAGGCAGGAAAGCAACCACTACTACTAAGGTAACCTAATAACCAATTGTCCACTTCACCGTTTACCCTCCAATACCTTCCATAACAATCCCATAAAGTGCTTAATGTAAGAGAGAGAGAGAGAGAGAGAGAGAGGGTGAGTGAGTGAGAGAGAGTGAGTGAGTGAGTGAGTGAGTGAGAGAGCGCGAGTGAGAGTGAGTGAAAGAGAGAGGTGAGGAAGGAAGGGAGTGAGTGAGTGAGTGAGTGAGTGAGTGAGTGAGTGAAAGAAAGAGAGGTGAGGAAGGAAGAGGAAGAGGAAGAGAGAGAGAGAGAGAGAGAGAGAGAGAGAGAGTGTGAGAGAGAGAGAGAGAGTGAGAGAGAGAGAGAGAGAGAGAGTGAGAGTGAGAGTGAGAGTGGGTGAGTGAAAGAAAGTGGTGAGGAAGGAAGGAAGGAAGCCAATAATACGGTAAAGTAATAGTCAATTGTCCGCTTGAGCGTTTCAATAGCCCCAAATACCTTCACTAATGATACCATAAGGTGCTTCATCTGCACTTCTGACAAGTATGTGTTTTGGAGTGTCAGGTACCATAAGTATTAGTTAGCGCACTTGGACACGACATAAGGAAGGAAGCCAATGAAGAGGTAACGTAATAACCACTTCATATATATATATATATATATATATATATATATATATATATATATATATATATATATATATAACAATTGTATATCATGAGAACATTAGGTAGAGAGAGAGAGAGAGAGAGAGAGAGAGAGAGAGAGAGAGAGAGAGAGAGAGAGAGAGTGAGAGTGAGAGTGAGTGTGGGAAGGAAGGAAGCGATTATTAAGGTAACCTAATAACTAATTGTCCACTTCCAGTATCCCACAAATACCTTCGTCAACCATCCAATAAGGGGCTTTATTATCACACAATCTGTCGCACATGAGTTACGAGGAGTTACACGGAATTGTTAGTATCTCCATGAGATTACGGTCCATTTCAGAGATATTGAAATGGTTACAAGGCATAGTTTAGCATCTCAAAAAACCTTGCTGTCCATTTCAGGGAGAAACTTTAGGTGAGAGTGTGATAAATTGCATAGTTCAGTAAACTCATTGCTATGCCTGTATTATCTTCTTGAATCAATGTAGTGAAGAAGTATTTACAACTTCTGTGTGTGTGTGTGTGTGTGATAATAATATTTATCGGTCTATATCGAGCCAACAGCCAATGAGGCTGAAAATACAGTTCCTTATCCTAAGTGATCAACATACTGATCTTGGTTGTTATCGATAACTCGTACATACCCCCGTGGAGGTAGGACGTGGGCAGGATACTTTTTGGTCCCCAGAGACTGGTTCGTCCATGCATAGCCTTCACGGACAGGGAAGTTTTTGAGAGAAAGCTCCTCTCGCTGGCGCCTGGGATCGAACCCCATCCGCCAGAGCCAGTACTCTAAGTACAATGACTTAGCGCGCCCGGCCGCTGTGACCATGTGTGTGTATGTAAGATGAGGAGGATAGTAATGATATGAGAGAGAGAGAGAGAGAAAGAGAGAGATAGAGAGAGAGAGAGGCCTCAGTGTCCCTCCAGGCATCGAGAGAGCAGGGTGTAGGCCTCGCGTGTCTCTCACCTCATGAATGAACGGTCGGCAATAATTCGCAATTTTCACCCTCCAAACACTATTCCCACTTGTTTTATTGCTGTTACATGTTACTATCTTCATGTTAAATGTAAAAGAGGCGCATATGAATAAATAATAACAATATTTATCGTAAAATGACGATTTTAGGCTGAAATGAGGCCTAATATGGCCGCCCAGTTATAGCGTGTTCACTACATGTAGCGCGCGCTTAGCGGGTTAATAACCGCGATCTCTCTCGGTGCCCTCGACATACGCCGGTTCTGATAAAGATATGAGTAGAGGTAAGATTATGGTTGTATTGTGGTTTAAGACGCCTCACCCTAATACACTAGCTATATTGTCATGACGATAAGTCGGCTTATCTTGGATTAGGGTCCTTATGGGGGGTGTGTGTGTGTGTGTGTGTGTGTGTGTGTGTGTGTGTGTGTGTGTGTGTGTGTGTGGTACACAAAAGTACAAAGGAGTACAAACGAAGACAAACAACAACAGATATACTGGTCCTTACGAGGCTGCTTGTATCTAAACTACCTAAACTATTATGGAGGAAAGAAAAAATGACTTAGGACAGGATTCTTCTTTTCCATACAGAACGGATAAAACTGACATGGTACTCGACAGAATCATAGGAAAATAGAACTCTTGCACTATATCTCCTCTAACAAGTGAGGTAATGTGGGCATGTCCTGTTATTCATCTGTGAACGCAGTCAATCGGATGTTAAGGGGCGGCAGACCGTTTTTCTGGACCCCCTTCTCCCTAATGCTTAGCCCCACTAGTTTTGAAATTATAAAACGTTTGGCCCATTAGTTTGGCGATTTTAACACCTTTCGCCCCATTTCGTTGTCAAATTTAAGACCTTTCGTGCCATTAAGTGTCGATTATTTCCGGCAAGCGATATCGAGCCTGCAATTTTAAGAGGAAGCGCCTTTGGCCGGGACAACGAAATGTACAAATTTATCTTGAAGGGGGGTCTAAGGGGTGTTTTTCTAAGCTTGATGGAGGTCTAGGGAGGAAACTAAAACAATACAGTATATGAATAAATTAATTAATAGACCAAACAAACGGCCAGTCTCCCCTTAAGGGCGAGATCTGTGTCTAAGCGATTTTTGAAGGTTTAAACAGTGCTGCAGTCTATAATATTGCCAGGCAGGCCATTCCATAAGTTTACTAATTGGTTGAAAAATAAATGTTTTGCTTCATGGGAATCAAAGGGCTTATATATGTATTATTTTACAGCCATCCCTCGCGTGTAATTTGAATAGTAAAATGTGAAGTATTTGTTTGTATCCATATTGTCGATACCTTTAATGATTTTAAATGCTTGCCTTATATCCCCTCATAATCTGTGCTTAGTCAAGGGTATAATTTTATCTTTGCTAATTATCTAATTTAGTCTCAGTCTGGGGGTAATTGTATTTTGTCTAAGTCTGGGGGTAATTGTATTTTGTCTTAGTCTGGGGGTAATTGTATTTTGTCTTAGTCTGGGGGTAATTGTATTTTGTCTTAGTCTGGGGGTAATTGTATTTTGTCTTAGTCTGGGGGTAATTGTATTTTGTCTTAGTCTGGGGGTAATTGTATTTTGTCTTAGTCTGGGGGTAATTGTATTTTGTCTTAGTCTGGGGGTAATTGTATTTTATCCTTCGCTGTTTATACTATTTATTGAAAAACAAGTTATATAAAAAAAATCATTCCGGATAGATATAATTGCATAGAGATAAACTTAGAGGGTCCACGAATTCTCCTGAGTGGACTAGAGACTATGGTATCCGAGTGTACTACATGTTTGCTGATTTACGAATGTTTTGTTATTGCGCCGAGGGTAACAATACTCTGTTTCTTTACAGCTGACGGTAAATTCAATCCCTTAGCATTTAATTCAATCCCTTACCATTTAATTCAATCCCTTAGCATTTAGTTCAATCCCTTAGCATTTAATTCAATCCCTTAGCATTTAGTTCAATCCCTTAGCATTTAGTTCAATCCCTTAGCATTTAATTCAATCCCTTAGCATTTAATTCAATCCCTTAGCATTTAGTTCAATCCCTTAGCATTTAGTTCAATCCCTTAGCATTTAGTTCAATCCCTTAGCATTTAATTAAATCCCTTAGCATTTAATTCAATCCCTTAGCATTTAATGTCTTGATACTTTGTGGAAAATTATGAAACTAGTATGACTTTGCATCAAATTAAGACCAGGTTTATATAATTAGCACCATATTTCACTACAAAATCTTCAAAATAACAGAAATCTTAATGGGGACTTTGCAATTTACCGCCAGTTGGAAAGAAACGGAGTATAGTGACTAGATGCGCCGAGTTCACCCGATACCCTTTATCCTACCTACCCTAGTGCAATGGCATTAAGGGGAAATTTCCACTTGAGGGATTTTTTTCTGGACCCGTTTCTCCCTCATGTTTAGCCCCATTGCTTTTGAGATTTTAAGACGTTCGCCCTAGTAGTTTTGACATTTTAAGACATTTTGCCCCATTTCTGTCAATTTTAAGACCTTTCGTGCCAGTAAGGTGTCGATTTTTTCCTGGCGAGCGATAGCGAGCCTGTAATTTAAGAGCAACCGGCCTCCGGCCAGGACATTTTTCTACCGAAAAATGTACAAATTTATCTTGAAAGGGGGTCTAGGGGGTGTAATTTTAAGCTTGATGAAAACGTAGGGAACAAACTAAATACCTCCCCTTAATAAATAGATTCTCGTTTGCTAAGGTTGAAACATTTTGCCTTGATTGGTAGTTTGTTAATCAATTTGAAACGTTAGTTTCTTGTGCAATCAGAATTGTTCTTCGTATAATCGGCAACAGGTGGTGCATTAGTTGTTCAACTTTATCAACCCAAGATTAAATATATCATACCTTACCAATGCCAAACTATCCTAACACAATATAATCTAATCTAACATAAAAACACAACTAGAGTGTTTACGAAATGACCTGAGGGCGAAACCAGCGAATGCCTTTGCTTGCCTGTTTCTTTGTCACATAAGCATTAATCCTGGACATTCACCTGACCTGACCTGATTGTAAGCTACGTGAACACTGAACAGGCATACCACACAGGGTTACCAAATCAAGTCCGCTAGATAGTATATAAAGGCCGAAAATCGCTAGAATAATACCACAATCTACAGAAAAAGAATATTACTCTAAAATGGCTCAAATCTCCAGAATATCACTCTAAAATGGCTCAAATCTCCAGAATATCACTCTAAAATGGCTCAAATCTCCAGAATATCACTCTAAAACGGCTCAAATCTCCAGAATATCACTCTAAAATGGCTCAAATCTCCAGAATATTACTCTAAAATGGCTCAAATCTCCAGAATATCACTCTAAAATGGCTCAAATCTCCAGAATATCACTCTAAAACGGCTCAAATCTCCAGAATATCACTCTAAAATGGCTCAAATCTCCAGAAAAAATTCACTCTAAATCGAAGCTCAAATCTCCAGAATATCACTCAAATGGCTCAACCAGTAGCTCTCAGAATATCACTCTAAAATCAACCAATACGGTTAGGTATTACTCTAAGGTTAGATTAGTACTATATTTCCACTGGTTCTGGGTTGATTGGCACTGGTTGAGAGCTACTGGTTAAAACATTGCCTCTAGATCGAAGTAAATACCTGTAGATTTAGCGGGAAAGTAGCTAAATTGGCAATACTGATACCACTAGGCACTGACACCTATAAATACCTCTAGATCTAGCGGGAAGGTAGCTAAATTGGCAACACTGGTACCACTAGGCACTGACAGCTATAAATACCTCTAGATCTAGCGGGAAGGTAGCTAAATTGGCAACACTGGTACCACTAGGCACTGACAGCTACATGGCAGGAGGCGTGCTCTCTTAGTTTTACCTCCGCCAACGAAATTGATGGAGGTTATGTTTTTGTCTCCGTTTGTTTGTCTGTAAACAAGATATCTCACAAAGTTATGAATTGATGTTCACTAAATGTGGGGGCACATAGGATATACGCCAAGGAAGTAGTTATTCAATTTAAGGGGAGACTGACCGTTTGTTTGGTCTATTAATTAATTTATTCATATATTTTTTTAGTTTCCTCGCTAGACCTCCATCAAGCTTAGAAGAAAAAAAACCTAGGCCCCCCTTCAAGATAAATTTGTACATTTTGCGATAGAAAAATTTCCCGGCCAAAGGCCGGTTCCTCTTAAAAATGCAGGCTCGCTATCGCTCGTCAGGAAATAGTCGACTCCTAAATGGCACGAAAGGTCTTAAAATTGACAACAAAATGGGGCGAAAGGTGTTAAGATCGCCAAACTAATGGGCCGAACGTCTTATAATTTCAAAACTAGTGGGGCTAAACATTAGGGAGAAGGGGGTCCAGAAAAACGGTCTGCCTTCCCTTAAGAGGCGATTGGTAGAGCGCTTACCTCTGCCAGTGTAGGCGGCTCGCATAGTTATGAACCGATGTTCACGAAATTTGGTGGGCAGATAGGATATGTGCCAAGTAAGTAATGGTTCAATGGACCACTTGCGAGTTTTGGTCTATAAGGAAGTTGGAGCCGTGGTCATCAATATTTAGCAGAATTATCAGCTAAAATACGGTACATAATACTGTACATTTATAAATACATGAAACCACATTGATTATACTTTTTATCCATCAGAAACCCACATTATTTATTTTTCATCAGCTTTTTAATCTATTGTTCATCCATTTCACTGTTAAAATATCCATCTATTAATTCATCCATTAGTTTAGTCATCCATCAGTCCATTCATTCATCAGTTAATTCATCCATCATTGGATTCATCCATCAGTTCATTCATCCATCAATCCATTCATATATCAGTTCATTCAACCATCAATCCATTCATCCCTCAGTTCATCCATCCATCAATCCATTCATATAGCAGTCCCTTCATCCATCAGTTCATTCATCCATCAATCCATTCATCCATCAATCCTTCATATATCAGTCCATTCATCCATCAGTTCATTCATCCATCAATCCTTCATATATCAGTCCATTCATCCATCAGTTCATTCATCCATCAATCCATTCATATATCAGTTCATTCATCCATCAATCCATTCATATATCAGTTCATTCATCCATCAATCCATTCATCCATCAGTTTATTCATCCATCAATCCATTCATATATCAGTTCATTCATCCATCAGTCCATTCATCCATCAGTTCATTCATCCATCAATCCATTCATATATCAGTTCATTCATCCATCAATCCATTCATATATCAGTTCATTCATCCATCAGTCCATTCATATATTAGTTCATTCATCCATCAGTTCATTCATCCATCAATCCATTCATATATCAGTTCATTCATCCATCAGTTCATTCATCCATCCGTTCATTCATCCATCAGTTCATTCATCCATCAGTTCATTCATCCATTAGTTCATTCATCCATCCTTTCATTCATCCATCAGTTCATTCATCCATTAGTTCAATCATCCATTATTTCATTGATCCATGTGTACCCGTCTTCATCCTTCCATCTGCTGACTCATCCACCCGCTTGTTTATGGGTTCATTCATCCATTCCTTCACACGGGAGATCGAGAGTCGGACCAGTATCTCAAGTGTACTATGATAAGATAATGATAGGAGAGAGAGAGAGAGAGAGAGAGAGAGAGAGGAGAGAGAGAGTTAGTTTAAACCCCGTAATATAACAAATATATATTATACAACAATTATTATAAATATTATCATTATTTGAAGGACAAATCTTCAAAAAGGCGCACAAGCTGAAGTCTGCAATCCACGTTCCCCCACATTCAACAACGAGAAAGACAACATTAGAAGAATAAGAAAACGAGCAACCCAGTACACCCTCAGTACTTGAGAGCGTTGTCTTCTTTCAGGATCAAGAAAGAAACCCTCCACTGCTCTCCCAGCCAGTAATGGGTAAGAACCAGCTCTCTCTATACCTCATGAGCTTCAACTTTTTCCAGGATCATAGAATGCATCGGTGGGTGGAGCCACTGATCTGATTGGCGCAGAGAGGACTTACGGCACTTCAGTACCTTTCTCAATAGCCAATGAGAAGGCAACTGGAACCTCAGAAGCAGTTCTTCGATCCGGGATACGTGGGCCTTATAAACCCCGGATCCAGCAGCAGTGGCCTTTCCATCCAAAATTACCACTTTTTTCGCAACCTTTACCACCCTAAATTAATACGCTTTAGGCCTTTATGACCCAAAGTTTAGTCTCCACACCTTCTTGGCATGTCATACTGAAGCTCTCCAATCAGAATCGACTTCCCTACTCCATCCCTCAACTTTCTGTTCTGTTCGTCATGGCTACCAGAGATGACATTAAGATATTGGGCCAGGTCAGATGGTTCTGCATGAAGAAAGGATACGGCTTCATTACAAGAAATTATGGCAGGAAGCATGTTTTTATTCACCAATCAGCTATCTCTAATAGCAATCCCAGGATTTCTCCAATTCTTGTGGAAGGTGATCGGGTTGAATTTGAATTATGAGTCGGGAAGAAGGGGAAGCCAGAGGCTCAAGCAGTTACTGGCCTCAATGGAGCTTCTATCAAGTGAACTAACATCAATAGCAGACTAAAACCAAAACCACAGACCAAAGAAGCTGGGATTATTGACACACACGCAATGATATATGCATGCATACAATCGGCATCAGTTATTGCAGGCACCAACAAATATCATATGTGCCAATTAATTCCCAAGCTTCTACAACATAATGGTCTGCCGGTCATAAACATCTCGCCAGAATCTTCAATTCCACCCCCTTCAGATTGAAAATGGTTAAGCCCCAACCTAGAAAGACACCCGAAAAGAAGATCTCCCTTATTCCATGAGTTGTCCAATGGATCACCACGTCAGCACCACAATCTGAAGAAACTGAGCATCCTACTTCAACTCCGCAGGCAACTAAGGGAACGACATCTCCAGCAACTACTGTCACCGATCCTCCAGTAGAAGACACCATCGACTTTGCCATTCATGAAGAAGATGAAGAAGACTCAAAGTTCAAGATGAAACTTATGAACATGAAGAGGAAGAGGAAGATGCTGAGGAGGAGGAAGAGAACATGGAGTCGTCTTGTAGTGAAGAAGTGAGCCCCATGAAGATATACCAGAAGGCTTATTTACTATAAGTACAGAAGACAGGATGTGTGTTTTATCATTCAAGAAGTCCAAGAAATAAATCAAGAACTGCTCCAGCAGTGGCCTCTACACACCGCCACCACAACGATCATGGAATGCTCACGCCTGCCACACCAATGAGGAAAATTATTACCCAAGAATAGCAAGGAGGACGGCCCTCCACCTTTCACTCTTCTACTTTGCTTTTTTTTTCCATCTTTACTTCTCTCTAATTCTTAGAGACCTCTCACCTCCTCAGCCTGTCTATCCCCCTCATTCGGACATTCAATTTGGCAACCCTGCTTGCGTGGTTTGCAACACTGGTTTTATCCAACGAGGTTAAGCTACATGGGGTCTGGCCACTAATTGGAATGGTTACCGCCCTGCAACTGAAAAATCAGATGTTGCCACACATACACTGGGTGGGTGACATTTTCCTGGCTAGCCACCAGGGTCCAAGTAGTCCATGGAGTTTTGAAGAAGCTCCATCCCTGTGTAATTCGATCTCACTCAGAAGAAAATGAGGATCTGTTTTTGTTGTGGTAAAAAAAAAGTTGGTGGCTGGTGTGGCTGCCAACAAACACCTGAGAATGAGAACCTGACTAGCCACCAGCGGCCTAGCCTCTGAAGCCCTCAGGCTCAGAGAGCTGTATGTACCTGAAGATGGAGCTGACTAGAATCTAGCATTGACACCCTACCTCTGAAGCCCCCAAGCTCAGAGGGCTGCACTATCAACCTCATTAGAAATTCTCATGTCTCAAGCCCAGCCAAGATAGAGTTGTATAATATTATGTCTTACCTTGTGATTATATTGTTATTTTGTCTTGCTTCCTGCCTATATAAATAAACTAATTTTGTATACATTCCTTGTGTTTCCTACTCTCCTACGGTTATCGATATGGATAATTTTATATTTATCCGTATTAAAACGCATATGCCAAATTTGAGCCCAACATAACAAGCAATCTTGATTATTTTGCGTATCTTCTGCATATTCATTTGAGAGTACGGTATTTGTAATTTTTGTATCATCAGCAAACTTTGAGATTGTACAGGTAAGACCCTAATCTATGACATTAATGTAAACTAAAAAAAAAACTGGCCCTAGTACCGATCATACCTCGCTAGTTACATTGGTCCATTCGGATGCTTTACCGTTTATAACTACTCTTGGCTTTCTTTCACTGAGCCAATTTTCTATCCATCTCAACACATGCATTATATTCCATGCGCTATTAATTTTTTTTCCATAAATGTTTGTGGGAATTTTGTCAAACGCCTTTTGAAAAAGGTATATATTATCTACAGCTTTACTCTCGCTATTAAGGTTGAGGATCTGGTAAAGGAAGTCTAAAAAGTCTGTTAGGCATGAACGTTCTTACGGAATCCATGTTGAGTATCTTCGAGCATGTTGTTTTCCTATAAGTGATTTACGATTCTGTCTCTTATCAGTGTTTCTAGCATTTTACAGACAACTGAGGTCAAGCTAATTGGACGATAGTTACTAGGTAAACATTTGCTGCCTTTATTGAATATCTGTGTTATGTTAGCCAGCTTCCACATATAATGTATAGTCCCAGACTGCATGTATTTATTGAAAACAAACATTGTTAGTGGTTCGGAGAGCAAACATTTAGCTTCATTTCGAACTCTAGGTGAAATTGTGTAGGGTCTAGTCAATATATTTAACTTGAGCTTTTCCAAACATTTCAATACTTCTCTCTCCGTAATGCTGATATTGCTTAGAGCATCAGATGTGTCTATCTGAACTGGTGATGCTGTAGGGATATGACTAAGGTCTTCTTTTGTATTAACTGATGCAAAGAAAGTATTGAGGGCACTTTTAAGCAACTTAAATAGTGGGAAACTTGACTTGATATAATAACCTTACGTTACAGCCCCAGTGTGGATGCGGGCAAACAATTATACATTTCGATACACAAATTGTTAATGATACAATAGGTGAGAGAGAGAGAGAGAGAGAGAGAGAGAGAGAGAGAGAGAGAGAGAGAGGAGAGAGAGAGAGAGAGAGAGAGAGAGAGAGAGAGAGAGAGAGAGAGAGAGAGAGAGAGAGAGAGAGAGAGAGAGAGAGAGAGAGAGGTGTGGTAAATCAATAATACCTCGTCTTGCGCGCCGTATCATTCTAATACCCCTGTTTAAACTTTAACTATGAAGTGTTTTACTGAGTATAGTGTTTGACTCAGTACCTGGAGAACTTCTTCCAAGTGATATCTATTACTGCAAGATTTAAGCTCGGTATTTGGATTAATACAGCGATAAAGCAAACTTGTTATCAAATATAACTTTTGGTTTGTTGGTATGCAGTTGTTTTTTTGTTTGTTGGTATGCAGTTGTTTTTTTGTTTGTTGGTATGCAGTTGTTTTTTGGTTTGTTGGTATGCAGTTGTTTTTGGTTTGTTGGTATGCAGTTGTTTTTTGGTTTGTTGGTATGCAGTTGTTTTTTGGTTTGTTGGTATGCAGTTGTTTGTTGGTATGCAGTTGTTTTTGGTTTGTTGGTATGCAGTTGTTTTTTGGTTTGTTGGTATGCAGTTGTTTTTTGGTTTGTTGGTATGCAGTTGTTTTTTGGTTTGTTGGTATGCAGTTGTTTTTTGGTTTGTTGGTATGCAGTTGTTTTTTGGTTTGTTGGTATGCAGTTGTTTTTTGGTTTGTTGGTATGCAGTTGTTTTTTGGTTTGTTGGTATGCATTTTTTTTTTTTTTTTATCTATCAAAATGTAAATGGGAACCTACTTATAGGTCATTTCTATATGGTTGCCGAATGTTATTGCAACATATAAATAGTAATAGAGAGAGATAAATAATGTGGTAACTATAACCCAGCGTGGATGTTTAGGGTTGGGTATGCAGTTTTTCTCTCAAGTGGCACAGGAACGAACTTTGGTTGGTCATGCACACTTTCAACTCAACATTAACAATAGAAAGAAAAACAAAATACGGCTACAAATAAATAAAGTAGACGTGCCGTTTTGCCCAAAATCAAAACGGCATACCCAACTCTGCGATGGGTTACCATCATCACTACTAATACCATCATCAATCACAATCAACATAATCACTACTACTGCCATCATCACTACAACTGCCATCATCACTACAACTGCCACAATCATCACGAGTACTGTCATCATCACCATTACTATGATCATCATCACTACTACAATTACAATTATCACTACTACTCTCACCATCATCACTGTCCATTGTCACTAGCATCTTAATCACTACTATCATCATTGATACAACTATCAACCATCATTACTAATATCATCACCACCATCTTACAATCATCACTACTACTGTTAACATCATCACTACTACTATAACCATCATCACTACTACTATAACCATCATCATTACTACTATAACCATCATCATTACTACTATAACCATCATCACTACTACTATAACCATCATCATTACTACTATAACCATCATCATTACTACTATAACCATCATCATTACTACTATAACCATCATCATTACTACTGTCACAAATATTACCATAATTTATTCTACTGTCACCATCATAACTACTACTGCCATCATCACTATTACTATGAACTTCATCACCACAACTATCATCATCATCACTACAAATTTCACCACCCTCACTACTACTCACCATCATCACTAATACTCACTACCATCATCACTACTGTCATTATTATCACTACAACCATCATCATTACTTGTCACCATCATCACTACTATTATGACCATCATTACTACTATTGTCATCATCATATCTACTACTGTCATCATCATCAATACAACTACAACCATCATCACTACAATTATCACCATTATCACTACTATCACCATAAATCCAAATATTACTACCATCACTTCTAATGCCAACTAAACTAACTTAACCTAGCAAATGCTTAGCGAGATGTTTTCGCTCCCAGAACGAATGCGTTCTTAGTGTGTGGGCCCCTTCGGGGCTCACACACTAAGAACGCCATCATTGCTGGGGGGGGGGGGGGGGGGAACCATATGTTGGACCTAAAATCATAACTATTGCATAAATTCAAAACATTTTTTTTGACTGACTTTTGCATTCACGCAACAAATGTTCATGTGAAATTTGGTGAAAATCCGTCCAACGGTCTAGGAGGAGTTCCGAGACAGACGGACGACGACGACGCGGACGACGACAACGACGACGACAGACATTTTTTTCGTGTGGTACCCACTATACGGGGGGGCGATACCAAACTCTGCTTACGCAGAGTTGATAATAGTTTAGTCGAAACTAACCTCCAACAACAAGAGAACCAACTAGATCACTCATTAGCTTCCGTCGTTGCCGCGTACAAAAGGAGGTTAGGTGACTCACAGACCTTGAAGGCCAACTAACAGAGCGCTTTATCCGACAATTTTCGCAGGGCAATTTGTTTTTAGAAACATTTGGAAGCTGTTTTGACTCGGTACTGATAACTAGACTGAACATCAAGTTTTCTCGTTGTGTGAATTCCAATAACATTTGAAATCAGAAGATTTTAGACCAGAATCGATTATAAAACTGGCTGGTAACTTGTTGATGTGACCATGCCATCATAAACACAAGGTAGGGGGTCTGGTTTATCTCTCTCACTGTTTGGCTGGGAAGAGGCGAGGAAAGGAAATAATAACGAAACTGGTAAAACAAATGAGAGGAAGGGAATTACAAGGAATATTTAGTATCTCAAAGACCTTGCGGTCCATTCCGGGGAAATACTGTACTTTAAGGGAGAAGAGAGATATTGTGTAATGCACTACACTCATTGCAGAACGTGCACTGTACAAAACACTATTTTCTTTCTGAAGTGGTCTACTAAAGAAGTATGAATAATGTCTGAGGGCAGTCTGTTTGCTCCAGGTAGATCATGTGTGTGAAAAGGTTTCCACATTATAATGATGAATCTCTTCAGCTCAAACGTCCAGCTATGGGTGGCTGCGTGCTGTATTCATATTGAAGCTAAACAATAATTTATAATCTACATTGTTAATCCCATTAAGTACTATAAGACTTCAAACAGTCCACCTTGTATTTTACACGTTTCCAACGAAAAGAGATCAAGAGCTTTCAACCAGTGTTCATAGCACAGTCTCCTAATCGATGAAATAAGCGTTGCATTCCTATCTTCGACTCATTTCATGTCTTTTCTTAGTGCTCCAGAATTTAACAGCATACATTAAAGAGGGGGTCGTATTAGAACATTATAGAAATTAAAGGCTCTCTTTTTCATGTATACAAACCATCTCTTACTATAACCAAAAGAGAGAGAGAGAAAGAGAGCGAGAGAGAGAGAGAAAGAGAGAGAGATTTACATAGATAAACAGACTGCACAGACCTTACGGTCCCTACTAGGTAGTCCGGACTTAATGCTAACTTAGAATTTGTTACACAGTGGAAGATAAGGATAGCAAAGCAGAAGGCTCTCTCCCCACCCTCCGACCTTGTTTCGGCATGAAATTAAGTTGGGGAAACAGCAGAATGAGAACATTGCTACTGGGAAATTCTTAGTAAAGAAGGAAGTTGGGAAATATTGTATACTACTGATATGATGCTTAGCCTTCCTTTCTTTGTTTTCTTTTTTGTTACTTATATTACTCCAACCTCCTTGAAATATATGTCTAGACTCCTTTTGTATGTGTCAATTGTATTACATTGTACCACTTTCTCTGGCAGCTTGTTCCACTCATTGACCACACTGTAGCTCAAACCCTCCTGGTGTTTTATTTAAAAATAGAGAGAGCACTGGTCATATATAATTGACCACCACCAGGGTTGAATTTATAGTGATACAGTGAATGAATTATATTGAATTTATAGTAATACGGTGAATGAATTATATTGAATTTATAGTGATACGGTGAATGAATTATATTGAATTTATAGTGATACGGTGAATGAATTATATATATTGAATTTATAGTAATACGGTGAATGAATTATATTGAATTTATAGTGATACGGTGAATGAATTATATTGAATTTATAGTAATACGGTGAATGAATTATATTGAATTTATAGTGATACGGTGAATGAATTTATATTGAATTTATAGTGATACGGTGAATGAATTATATATATTGAATTTATAGTAATACGGTGATGAATTAATTGAATTTATAGTGATACGGTGAATGAAATGAATTATATTGAATTTATAGTAATACGGTGAATGAATTATATTGAATTTATAGTGATACGGTGAATGAATTATATTGAATTTATAGTGATACGGTGAATGAATTATATATATTGAATTTATAGTAATACGGTGAATGAATTATATTGAATTTATAGTGATACGGTGAATGAATTATATATATTGAATTTATAGTAATACGGTGAATGAATTATATTGAATTTATAGTGATACGGTGAATAAATTATATTGAATTTATAGTGATACGGTGAATGAATTATATTGAATTTATAGTAATACGGTGAATGAATTATATTGAATTTATAGTGATACGGTGAATGAATTATATATATTGAATTTATAGTAATACGGTGAATGAATTATATTGAATTTATAGTGATACGGTGAATAAATTATATTGAATTTATAGTGATACGGTGAATGAATTATATTGAATTTATAGTAATACGGTGAATGAATTATATTGAATTTATAGTAATACGGTGAATGAATTATATTGAATTTATAGTAATACGGTGAATGAATTATATTGAATTTATAGTGATACGGTGAATGAATTATAACATTCACTGCTAATGACATTGCTGCAGATTAAGCCAACTCTTGCATTCACCTTCAAACCATTTAATAATCCAGAGAACATTATATCTAGCCACTACCTCCACAACACCTGTATATGTTTCATTTGATGGCAACTGTACCACAAAGATAGGCTACTCCTTAAGGGGGGGATGGGCCGGTTTTCTGGACCCCCTTCTCCCTCATGCTTAGCCCCACTAGTTTTGAAATTATAAGACCTTCGGCCCATTAATTTGGCGATTTTAACACCTTTCGCCCCATTTCGTTGTCAATTTTAAGACCTTTCGTGCCATTTAGGTGTCGATTATTTCCTGGCGAGCGATAGCGAGCCTGCAATTTTAAGAGGAACCGGCCTTTGGCCGGGAAATTTTTCTACCGAAAAATGTACACATTTTTCTAAGCTTGATGGAGGTCTAGGGAGGAAACTAAAAAAATATATGAATAAATGAATTAATAGACCAAACAAACGGTCAGTCTCCCCTCAAGTTATATTATTTGCTTTTATTTGACGAGATGAAGTGGCCACGAGTATCTCTAGTTGTTATCAGCCAAGCGCCGGGTGGTGCAGCACGATAAGGACCAGGACAAGCACAAATACAGTACAGTCGCGCTAATAAGTCATGTCTCGGCACCAAATATGTTTTGATCAATAATTGATATCAGCACTATCTAAGCTTCATTTCTTCATATCGAGTGAAATATACAAACATTATCCTACACTTACCCACTCTATTCAACATCTAACAGATATTAATACAGCACAGAGCGAGCCAAACGTAATGATAGCTGAGACATGACTTATTAGCGCAACTGTACCTCTAGAAGATGCTATCAGAAATATACAAACATTATCCTACACTTACCCACCCTATTCAACATCTGACAGACAAAATACAGCACAGAGCGAGCCAAACGTAATGATAGCTGAGACATGACTTATTAGCGCAACTGTACCTCTAGAAGATGCTATCAGAAATATACAAACATTATCCTACACTTACCCACCCTATTCAACATCTGACAGACATAATACAGCACAGAGCGAGCCAAACGTAATGATAGCTGAGACATGACTTATTAGCGCAACTGTACCTCTAGAAGATGCTATCAGAAATATACAAACATTATCCTACACTTACCCACCCTATTCAACATCTGACAGACATAATACAGCACAGAGCGAGCCAAACGTAATGATAGGCGAGCCATGACTTATTAGCGCGACTGTACCTTATCAGCCACGCCGGGTGGTGGACGATAAGGACCAGCTTAGGACAAGCACAGAAAATGGAGTAAGAGGAAAAGACAACGGTTAAATGGGGTCACCGGCTTGTTTTATCTTTCTCTCTTTCCTGGCTTGTATCCATTCGGCCCCATTCAGCCAACTGTTTTAAGACGTTTATCCCCATGCAGGTGTCGATTTCTTCTTGACATAGCGAGCCAGCATTCTATGGAGAAACGCTTCGCCGGAGAAATTTGTCTATCGAAAAATGTACAAATTTAGCTTGCTGTCAAAACAAAAAAATATATATGCTGGCTCGCGGGAAAATATTGACACCTGGATGGGGGTACACGTCTTAAAACAGTAGGCTGAATGGGGCCGAATGGATACAAGCCAAAGAGAGAGGGCCGAGAGAAAGAGAAGAAAAGCGAGGTGGGCTCCCTTAATATTTGGAGTGATCAAGAGGCGCGTGCTCATCACCTGCTGGTCTGATTGGTTGGATTGATGGCTAGCTAATATATAATGAGCTACAGTGGACAACCCAGAAATCAAGCCAGGGCTTATTAAGGGGAGGTATTTAGTTTGTTCCCTACGTTTGCATCAAGCTTAAAATTACAACCCCTAGACGCCCTTTCAAGATAAATTTGTACATTTTTCGCTAGAAATATGTCCCGGCCGGAGGCCAGTTGCTCTTAAATTACAGGCTCGCTATCGCTCGCCAGCAAAAAATCGACACCTTAATGGCACGAAAGGTCTTAAAATTGACAGAAATGGGGCAAAGTGTCTTAAAATGTCCAAACTACTAGGGCGAACGTCTTAAAATCTCAAAAGCAATGGGGCTAAACATGAGGGAGAAAGGGGTCCAGAAAAAAATCCCTCAAGTGGAAATCTCCCTAATGTCATATTATAATCATCAATGTTTTAGTAAAATCAAAGAAAAAAAATAAAAATAAACCCTGCCCTGCAGCGATTATGGCAGTAAATTTGGTAAACCTGACTTTTAGCACCAACAGCGATTTTAGTATGTACACTAACGCGTACTAAAAGTTGCTCAGGGTTGGGTCCTTCCTTTCCCTCCTCCACCCTGGACAGGTGGACGGGGGGAGTCGGGTCCAAGTCTACCCCACCTTCCACCACCAAACTATCCCCAACTCCCCCACTTTCCTCCTCTAGCTGCCAGTTAGTGATTGGCAACGCTTGTTCTCATGTCTTATAAATTACAGAAGAACCATCATTGCACACGCTTATAATGGCGAACGTTTAAATTGACTAGGAAGTTACAAACACAATATGTAAATTGTGTATCAAAATGAGTCTCTATACACACACAACGTGGCTTACACGAATCTTGGCAGTAGTGGTCTCTCTCTCTCTCTCTCTCTCTCTCTCTCTCTCTCTCTCTCTCTCTCTCTCTCTCTCTCTCTCTCTCTCTCTCTCTCTCTCTCTCTCTCTCTCTCTCTCTCTCTCTCTCTCTCTCTCTCTCTCATCGCACATACTTACTACGACCAAGATTTAATGTAATTTGAATATATTAATGCCGTAATTAAATCAAATTTCATACAGTATTAAGGGGAGATTTCCACTTGAGGGATTTTTTTCTTAACCCCTTTCTCTCTCATGTTTAACTCCACTGCTAGTGAGATTTTAAGACGTTCGCCCCATTAATTTGTCGATTTTAAGAACTTTCGCCCCATTTCTGTCAATTTTTTTAGAAATGTCGTGCCTTTTAGGTGTCGATTTTTTCCTGGCGAGCGACAGCGAGTCTGTAATGTAAGACGAAACGGCCTTCGGCCGGGACATTTTTCTACCGAAAAATGTACAAATTTATCTTGAAGGGGGTCCAGGGAGTGTAATTTTTAAGCTTGATGAAGGTCTAGGGTACAAACTAAATACCTCCCCTTAAGGATAACATATTCACCATCATTGCCATACACATCAACGTGCCCTCTACGATCTACACATAGGTTTTAAATTACTTATGACAGTCTGGTTTTTTTTAACATAAAAAGAAAGGGCCAAAGGCAAAGACAGGCTGGAATAGTGTTGCGACTGTTCTTGATTGTTTCGTTCATCATTGCATTCAGTTTGTCCCATTTATTCAATATCACGCATGCTATAAACGGTCTGTATTTCATTATATTTGGCCTATACCCTAATGTTCAATCAATTAAATATAGAACTCTATACAACTAAAGATCAAAGTCGGTATTAACTTAAGAGTAAGGTTTGAGTATCGTGCCCACTAGCATTGCTCGCCTTCTCACTTCCCCCTCCTCTGTCTTTGTGATCCCAGCATGTCACCTCTACAAACCCCCAACTGAAGATTAGGTTTAATAGATACAAAACTCTCCTCTAAGCGTGTCGAATGGAAGCAACATTAGCCACACACACTAATGAAGGGAAATATACCCCATTCCGACCCGTTAAATCTTGGTCGTAGAAAGTGTGTGCTATTCCAACAATCAGTGTTCCTCAGAGCTCTCTCAGTGCATATCCTGTCCAACTCTCCAATCCAAGAATTGGCAGACATTGTTTAGTGCACTACACTCATTACAGAGTGTGCAAAATACTATCTACTATCTTCTTGAATTGCTCTACTGAGGAAATGTTTACAACTTCTGAGGGAAGTTTGTTCCAGGTAGAACAGATCTTATATGTGAACACGTTTCCACAAATACTAGTGTTTAACCTTTTCAATTCCAACTTCCAGCCATGGTTGCGTGTTGTTTTCATATTGAGGCTAAACAGATTGCTATAATCCACATTGTCAAACCTATTTAACATTTTAAAACTTCAATGAGCTTTCCTCGTAGTCTGTTTTAAGATATATATATATATATAATATATATATATATATATATATATATATATATATATATATATATATATATATATATATATATATATATATATATATATAGAGAGAGAGAGAGAGAGAGAGACAGAGAGAGTACAAAGGACAGAGAGAGAGAGAGAGAGAGAGAGAGAGAGAGAGAGAGAGAGAGAGAGAGAGAGAGAGAGAGAGAGAGAGAGAGAGTGAAGCAAAATACCACTACTGCCAAGATTCGTGTAAGCCACGTTGTGTGTGTATAGAGACTCATTTTGATAACACAATTACATATTGTGTTTGTAAGCTCCTAGTCAATATAAACGTTCGCCATTATAAGCGTGTGCAATGATGGTTCTTCTGTAATTTATAAGACATGAGAACAAGCGTTGCCAATCACTAACTGGCAGCTAGAGGAGGAAAGTGGGGGAGTTGGGGATAGTTTGGGGTGGAAGGTGTGGTACATTTTTCGATAGAAAAATGTGCCAGCCGAAGGCCGGTTCCTCTTAAAATTGCAGGCTCGCTATCGCTCGCCAGGAAATAATCGACACCTAAATGGCACGAAAGGTCTAAATATTGACGAAGAAATGGGGCGAAAGGTATTAAAATCGACTAACTAATGGGGCAAACATCTTAGCATCTGAAAACTAATGAGGCTAAACATGAGGAAGAAAGTGGTCCAGAAAACCGGCCCATCCCCCCTTAACGATAGGTTGTTTACAGGTACGGTCGTAGTTTACGTTCGATACTGATTCAAAGGGGTGCGTAGTTATGTATGCGCTTGACTGTACATCAATGCAACACTATTACCTACGCCTATTGTTAATTACTGTTGTCCTTCTTATCTATATATTTTTACATTCCAAAACGCTGCCATAGAAAAAAAAAAAAAAAAAAAAAAAAACAAAAAAACGGAATATGTGCAAGGCCGGTTCCAGGACTTCTATATAAAAAAAATAAAAAATAGGGGGGTGTGTGGGTGGGGGGGGGGGGGGGGGGGGGAGAGAAGGGACAAATAGCGCCGACGAAACACCATTGACAGACACTCAACACACATCAGATTTTCATGTTATTTTTCTAGTTAATTTGATAATTATATAGGATAGACAAAATGTTGGAAACTACTGTATATTGTATGGTTGTAAAAACAGTTTACAGTAGTTTCCAATTTATTGATATGCTACATGGATGATGATGGAGGAAATGCGCGACAGGATGCTACAATTTGGCTATCAACTCTGACAAAATATATGTAGTTAAAAAAAATAGATGATATAGTCATATTATCAAAGAAACTCTTTGTATTGCTATCATGTATTCATTGTTTATATTATAATTTATAACCCATTTAGTTACAATAATTGGTTTCAGTCTAATTTAGCTATTTACAGTGTAATGTTATGCATGTTACATTACACACATGATTCCAGTAAGATTTAAGGGGAGGTCTCCAGTTGAGGGATTTTTTTCTGGACCCCTTTCTCCCTCATGTTTAGCCCCATTGTTTTTGAGATTTTAAGACGTTCGCCCTAGTAGTTTGGACATTTTAAGACACTTTGCCCCATTTCTGTCAATTTTAAGACCTTTCGTGCCATTAAGGTGTCAATTTTTTCCTGGCGAGCGATAGCGAGCCTGTAATTTAAGAGCATTGGACATTTTTCTACCGAAAAATGTACAAATTTATCTTGAAAGGGGGTCTAGCGGGTGTAATTTTAAGTTTGATGAAAACGTAGGGAACAAACTAAATACCTCCCCTTAAAGCATATTAGTGAATAACCTACACAGTAATGTTGATAGGTACACCTAAAGTCAACAATATTGTTAACACCTAAAATGGTAAAACTTCAATATTCAACCAAAACTTAAATAGTCAAAGTAATAAAAATCCTTAATATAATACAATTAAACAGATCTAACCTAACAATAGAGTTGTATACAACTCTATGTGGAAAACTGTATTTAAATGTATAGAAAATGAGTATAATATTATTGTTATCCTTTATACTATTGTTGAACACACCCACCTTTTAAATGTATAGAAAATGAGTATAATTGTTATCCTTTATACTATTGTTGAACACACACACCTTTTAAATGTATAGAAAATGAGTATAATTGTTATCCTTTATACTATTGTTGAACACACACACCTTTTAAATGTATAGAAAATTAGTATATTGTTATCCTTTATACTATTGTTGAACACACACCTTTTCTAAAATATATCACAAAGGCTACTCTTAAAATAATAGTTAAATTAAGCTTGTATAATCCTATAGGCACTAATTACTAAGTACAGTATATAATGCAACAATTGGCAACACTAATTTACATTGTAAGTTATGAAGTGGGGTTATATTGCTAAGCTGTAGATCATCGTGCAACATAACGATACAGTGATTCCTATTATTATGTTCCTTCCAATAACCAACTATACTCCTAAAATCGATTAATGAAATTTACAAACACATGTGGCAGTCCGTGGATTCGAACCCAGGATGCTCACATCGAAAATCAACACCTTATGCATCGCACCACGAACACAGTTAAAGAATGGTGGACACTGCCTACGATTTATTATGCAACTTCGAATCCTGCATATCAATCTAAGCATTACAGGTTATGAGTTTGGCTTGCAGGATCTACTTATCAACAAGGGGATTGATACACTGCATATTTCTAGGATGTCTCTCAGCAAACATGTCAATAATCTTATCATAATCCAGTTTAATGTCTCTGTGAACATGGATAAGCATCAGAGGTTTGAGGCGAGATTCACTCATGTAGCTTCTGAAAACATTTTGATTGAATGAGTGGTTATAGTACAATAGTAGTTCAGCCTTAAGGGGAGGTATTTAGTTTGTTCACTAGACCTCCATCAACCTTAAAATTACACCCCCTTGAGTCCCTTTCAAGATAAATTTGTACATTTTTCGGTAGAAAAATGTCCCGGCCGAAGGCCGGTGCCTCTTAAATTACAGGCTCGCTATCGCTCGCCAGGATAAAATCGACACCTAAATGGCACGAAAGGTCTTAATATGGGGTGAAAGTTCTTAAAATCGCTAAACTAATGGGGCAAACATTTTATAATATCAAAAGCAATGGGGCTAAACATGAGGGAGAAAGGGGTCAAGAAAAAAATCCCTCAAGTGGAGATCTCCCCTTAAAAACAAAAGTCCGACTGCTAGTGTGCAGGAATTGTATAGTGTACCTTACTGGCCTTGTACATTTTCGTCGATATGCCAATACAAAAATATGTTATGGTTTGCAGCAGCACCACTTCGAAACCACTATACCAACGACCCATATGAATGTTAGGTATGAGTTGTGTTATCGGGCGTACCACAACTACACATACAACATAAATCATCTATATAATACTTAATCTAACTAAAAAACCTAACCTAACCTAGTATTCTCATTACTACATGAATACTAGGTTAGGTTAGGTTAGGTTGTTTGGCTAGGTTAATGTTTTAGAGAGGAGTTATGCTGTATGTCGGTAGTGGTACGCCCGATAACACAACTCTTACCAAATGTTATCCATGAAGCTACTACACAGTTACATAGTAGATATGGTTAGCTTTAGGAAACGGGTGGTACAGCATAGTCACTATCATCAAATATATCTACAGTATATATTTTCGAATCTATCTCGGGTTGAATTGAATCTCCATATTAACTCATTATTCCCGATTCCACTGGGAAGAGGGCTGTGTGTTGCTGAGTTGAGTGAGTTTTGTTGTCTCTGGATCCTTTGACGCACTACTCCTCCTAAATGGCTGCCTCCACGACATTGAACACTAAGACCAAAGTTATTCGCAGAGCCAAAATGAACAAATTGAACCTGTCAGATTTCCACTACCGACTGTAGTGGCTCTTGTACCGCGATATTAACTAAAACGGATGTAGCGGAATTAGGAAGTAGCTTATAAATTCTAAATTTCGTTTAATCAGTTCGAGCGCTCGAATATAACCGCTCTTTGATATGTCCACACTCAGTTCCTTAGTTTTCGCTTGATATGGAATTGGAAACAAATTGCTTATAAGAATAGAGGCGATATTCCTAAGTGTAGCCGTAGTAAAACTTAATGAACGACATACACGCGTCAATATATTGCTAGTTTTAGGATACTGGATATAAAGTTCTTTCATACAATAACCTTCAGTTCCTTATACCTAAGTCGGTTCAGAACACACCTGCTAACACCTTCAACACTGTAAAGTAATTTGTCTATCATTCTCTCTCTCTCTCTCCACCTAGATGGGAGAGGGGAAGGGGGGTTGTTTTTGACGTCATTGGCAGCCTCCATCACCCACATACACAAACACTTTATTCCGGTCTCTCTCTCTCTCTCTCTCTCTCTCTCTCTCTCTCTCTCTCTCGTACATGAAGTATGTTACTATCTAGCTTGTTTACAGAAAACATAGCCTCCAACCAGCTTCATTGGTAATCACAATCCAGGTAACTTCCCCACCACATACTGTGACGGTATCCACAAACCCACAAATATTAATACATTTAAAGCCATACACGTTTGTGCATTAAGGTGCATCAGACGTGATTACAGATCCACTACACAGGTTACCTTGCTTGTACACCATAACGTTAAATTGGATTCAATTGCAACAAAACAAATACATAAACAATATATTTTAAACAAAATCACAAAAAAAATCGTGGATATGAATAAATGAAACCTCCTTGTACCTTATATATATATATATATATATATATATATATATATATATATATATATATATATATATACCGGTATATATATTTTTGTTTTTCTTCTATGTATATGAAGGAGACAAAAAGGCAGCTTGCCTGTAACGAGTGTCTCACCCAGAGTCAAAAGAGTGACAGAGAGCCAAATTCAAAGGACATTGTGGTCAAAATGCCTGGTCACACGAAGTTTAAAGCAGTTTAAGTCATAGGATGAAAGAAAGATTGATTGAGGGAGAGTGTTCCAGAATTCACTAGTTGAGCAAGAGAAAGACTGAGCAAATTTGCCAATTCTTGGGTTTGGTTTGGGTGATATTTACCTGTAATACTGCTCCCATGGTTTGGGTGATATTTACCTGTAATACTGCTCCCATGGTTTGGGTGATATTTACCTGTAATACTGCTCCCATGGTTTGGGTGACGCAATACGGCTCCCAGGGTTGGGTATATTTACCTGTAATACTGCTCCCATGGTTTGGGTGATATTTACCTGTAATACTGCTCCCATGGTTTGGGTGATATTTACCTGTAATACTGCTCCCAGGTTTGGGTGATATTTACCTGTAATACTGCTCCCATGGTTTGGGTGATATTTACCTGTAATACTACCCCATGGTTTGGGTGATATTTACCTGTAATACTGCTCCCATGGTTTGGGTGATATTTACCTGTAATACTGCTCCCATGGTTTGGGTGATATTTACCTGTAATACTGCTCCCATGGTTTGGGTGATATTTACCTGTAATACTGCTCCCATGGTTTGGGTGATATTTACCTGTAATACTGCTCCCATGGTTTGGGTGATATTTACCTGTAATACTGCTCCCATGGTTTGCGTTAATTTTGGGGAACATAGTCTATACTAATAATTTGTTTGTTTATCTGCTGGTAAAGCATATCAAAACTTGACAAATAATTTGGAGTACCGTACATTTGGTTTTAGCATCAATTAAGACTTTAACAAATATATAAACAAAAAATGCACGTACACACGCACGCTTTAACAAAATGATATCCCCGCCCCCACCCCCCACAAGCTCCACCACACTCCTGTATGAATAAAAAACACTATTGGAGGTGTAATGGTTAGAGTGTTTAAAAATATGTGTGTGATAACCCAGGTTCGAATCCCGGTGGATCACATAATTATATGCTATCATTAATTTTATTGGAGGTGTTAGGTGTTCTGGTGAAATTATTAAGAGAGAGAGAGAGAGAAAAAAGAGAGAGAGAGAGAGAGAGAGAGAGAGAGATTAATGAGAGTCAGGGGAAAGACGGAAATGAGGTGGGAGGAGAGGGAGATAGAGAGAGATAACGCTGAACATACTAATATATATATATATATATATATATATATATATATACATATATATATATATATATATATAGAGAGAGAGAGAGAGAGAGAGAGAGAGAGAGAGAGAGAGAGAGAGAGAGAGAGAGAGAGAGAGAGAGAGAGAGAGAGAGAGAGAGAGAGAGAGAGAGAGAGAAGAGAAGAGGAGGGAGAGGGATTGGGGGGGGGGGGGGGGGGGGGGGGGGGATGGGTAAGAGTTAGAGATAAGACCATACCGTAAAAGTCAATCTATGCTAGACGTGGGATGAGATATATTATGAAGGCTGATGTTAAGCTTATTTTACTGTGAGGGGAGGTAGACGTTATAGCATAGCAAGGGAGAGAGAGAGAGAGAGAGAGAGAGAGAGAGAGAGAGAGAGAGAGAGAGAGAGAGAGAGAGAGAGAGAGAGAGAGAGAGAGAGAGAGGGGGGGGGGGGGGGGGGAGATAGTGGAATAGTAAAGGGGCAGAATTTAACCCTATGTGGTGCGAGGCGTGTCTTTTTGGGACCCCCCTCTGTTGCACATAATTAGTCTGTATATTTAAAGACTAATTTAATCCACTCAGGTGTTGATCTTTCATGGGCGAGCGATAGCGAGATTGCAATTTAAGAGGAACCAGCGTTAGGCCAGGACTTTGCCTACCTAAATAATTGACAATTAATTTGAAGGAGGTCTAAAGAGGAAGGGGGGGGGGGGGGGGGGTCAGTTTGAAGGGGTACTGGGAGGCGATTGTCTTAGTCTAGAGGGCAAACTAAAATGACAATATATGGCTCTAAAATGGCAAAAACAATCAAAACCCATATTAATAATTAGATAGAATTAGACGTCGCACCAGGTAGTGTTAAAAGGGGAGGACAACGTTGGATAAATAGAGGAAAGGATTGAAGGATGTTAAGAAAGCAACACATCTATTGATCTTTAAGGGAGTTAAAGGGAGCCCACCTCGCTTTGTTTTCGCTTTCTCTCCCTCTCTCTTTGGCTGGTATCCATTCAGCCTACTGTTTTAGGACGTTTACCCCCATCCAGGTCTCAATATTTTCCTGACGAGCGGTAGCGAGCCAGCATTGTAGATTTTAAATATTCGTTTATAAACATTCCTAAATCTCTTATCTGTGATACGCCCTTTACCTTTTCTCCAGTCATGTGGTATTATTATTTACTGTTATAGGACCCTATTTGTAGTATCTGACATTTGTCCATCTTCTGACCTCTCCGTGATTTTGTTTAGATCTGATTGCAGGCTAATTCTATCGAGAGAGAGAGAGAGAGAGAGAGAGAGAGAGAGAGAGAGAGAGAGAGAGAGAGAGAGAGAGAGAGAGAGAGAGAGAGAGAGAAGAGAGAGAGAGAGAGAGAGAGAGAGAGAGAGAGAGAGAGAGAGAGAGAGAGAGAGAGAGAGAGAGAGAGAGAGAGAGAGATTGGAAATATGAGAGTCAGAACTAGGAATGCTTTTAACAACTCTTTCATGTTTTGGTATCACAACCATCTTAACTACCATGACCAGCGCCAGTCATAACCACTTCCGGTACCACTCACTTGTTTACTACTCATTACCGCTCACTTTACTACCATACGTGGCTACCATAACCTTTGGCACTACCATTATATCACTACCATTACCACTAAGAGTCCTATTATCTCCCACCACTTCTAATTATCATAAATATTGGAACTAATAAGACTAATTATCATAACTATTGGAACTAATAAGACTAATTATCATAACTATTGGAACTAATAAGACTAATTATCATAACTATTGGAACTAATAAGACTAATTATCATAACTATTGGAACTAATAAGAACGTGTTTTTCTACTTTCATAACCACTATCACTACCACTCTTATTACTGCCGTGTGGCTACCTCAACTATTGCCACTACCATTCATCTCTACTACTACTACTATTATTTCCGTCTACCTTAAGGGAGTACTACTCGCTTTTTATGGACCTCCTTCTCCTTCGTGTTTAGCACATTAGTTTTGAAAATTTAAGAAGTTATTTCCATAAGTTTGGCGATTTTAATATCTTTCGCCCCATTTCGTTGTCAATTTCAAGACCTTTCCTGTCATTTAGGTGTCGATTTTTTCCTGGCGAGCGATAGCGAGCCTGTCATTTTAAGAGGGACCGGCCTTTGGCCGGGAATTTTTTCTATCGAAAAATGTACAAATTTATCTTGAAGGGGGGTCTAGGGGGTGTTTTTAAAGCTTGATGGAGGTCTAGCGAGGAAACTAATAAATAAATTAATAAATGAATTAATAGTCCAAAAAACAGGCACTACGGTACCGCCTTAATCATTGCTAATAACATTTCTCCTGCTACGGTATTTCTGACTACAATAACCATTGCCACTACCACAATCTGTTAGACGTACTACCATTTGGACTACTACTATGACTGTTTACTACCATTACCAGTCGTCACTATTGCCATTTCTTTCTACTATAGCCATTGTCACTATAACTACCAGTCACTCATACTACCACACCTTGCTACCGTAATAATTTACCTACCACTCATTTCTACTACCACAGCTTCCTACCATAATCATTGCTCTACCACTCATTTCTACTACCACAATCTTTTTCACTACCACAACCACCCACTTCTATTACCACATCTTACCACCATAAACATTATCAGTACCACAACTACTCATTTCTACTACCACATCTTACCACCATAATCATTATCACTACCACAACCACTCATTTCTACTACCACACTCTTCATCACTACCACAACCACTCATTTCTACTACCACATCTTACCACCATAATCATTATCACTACCACAACCACTCATTTCTACTACCACATCTTACCACCATAATCATTATCACTACCACAACCACTCATTTCTACTACCACATCTTGCTGCCGTAACAGTTTCTGCTACCACTGCTTGGTAATTTCTATTAATAATCATATCTACTACATCAATTGCCCCCATATACTATATACCAGTCTTTTCTACTACCATGTTTAACCATAACCTTTGCTTCAGAGATGTGCCTAAAATGTTTCTATTAGTCTTAAAATTAACTTTGAGATACCAAATCCTTTCAGTGTATTATTATGTTCCTTCAACAACCAACCATACTCCTAAAATCGATTAATGAAATTTACAAACACATGTGGCAGTCCGTGGACTCGAACCCAGGATGCTCACACCGAAAATCAACACCTTATACATCGCACCACGAAGACAGTATGACAGTTATTGCGTGCTGTTCATTTTCATTAAGATTTGTAATGTTTCATTGTTTAAATATTATATCCGTATTTGAGGTCGCTATTATGATAATTATGCTTTTTGCTAATTACAATACAGTTATCATTTCAGGATTTCCTAGTTCATTATATATAGTTGTTTTCCATTTTTGATTAGTGCTATTTTTTATTATTTTTTCCAGAAAGTAGCACTAATTAACCCCTACTGTACCAGAGGGTGTTACTATAAAAGTACCCTCCAGTACCAAACACTGTGGCCAAAATGGCTTCAAAATCGAGAGAGCATCCTCTCACCCCGAAAGCTGGACGAGTACTGAGCCAGCTCGCCCGTGGTACCTTAGATACACTCTGAGAAGTGTTGCCAAGGTCTCAAAGCAGTGTTTACAAGTCATGGTGCCAGGTACCGCTCGGTACAAGGACCGATTATTACTGACGTATGTCGTACGGCGCTGGTACTGGCGAGTTACTTTTTTATTGTCGCCTATTGTACGTTGCTGGTACAGTAAGGGTTAAGGAGTCTGCCCCACCAAGTTCAGCTTAACGGAGAGGACAGCTCCGTCATCTACCATACAGGCTCTACCCCAACTCAAGCCGGAAACACGAGCAAAAGGATTGGCCACGCCTCCCAAGACCTCGGGGAATCTCCAAGCCGGCCCACTTGTACTGCTACCCATGATCTCACCGCTTCCTAAGACTCCCGGGCAAGCCAGGCCCAAACGCTAGCTGTCATAAGAGCGACAACACGACCTTCTTGCCCAGAAGAAGAGGTCCACCAAACACAAGATAATAATTGATAACCTCTTCGGCAGCGAGATGGACAGCAGCTCACCTAGCTAACGCAAAGCTCCCCTCTGGCTATTCCTTGAGGTAGGTCTGAGATGCTTGACCACATGACATGAGCAATTTTGTCCCTCTGGTTATGAGCTACCTAACCCCCCGTCCCCCATCTTGAGTAGCTCATTCGTCCCCCATCTTCAGTAGCTCATTCGGGTTAAGTCTGGCTATTCCAACAAGGATGTGAGCAGCTCGATCCAACCTGTGGTTACAGTTTATAGCCCATGTCTTGAGTATCTCATTAAAGTAGGCCTGAGTATCTTGGCCAACAGTGTGAGCACCTCCACCCCTCTGGTTAAAGGTATCCTATCCCCTGTCTTGAGCAGCTCATTCCGGTTATGCTTGAGATTCTCAGCAAAGCTATGAGTAGCTCTACCAACTTCTAGTCGGAGTAAATCGACCCCTCCCTCACCATTGCCAGTCATTGAAGCAGCCTAGAGAAGGAGCAACAAAGAAATCCGCGATTCAGACGAGACGAAGACCCTACACACAATGCCGGCTGGACCACACCTGGACGGACACATTAATTACATTGTCTCTGTATTTCAGAGTCCCTGAGAAGAAAATAAATCAAAGGCACAACACACCTATTCTTAAATCTTGCTATCCTCAACTTAACTTCGTTATGCTTGGATGATTCCGTTCATGCCATAAGAGCTTAAGTTGAGTGACTTTAGCATTTGCCTCCTCCAACACCCGCTTGATACATAATTATTTTAATTGCATCCACTTGTATAAGTATAAAGAAAACCCCTTATATACAATAGCCTGTGTATTCTGTGACTACCTTATCTCTCAGTCAACAACAAGACCTCTAAACCAGTTCCATAAGGATACACTCACTTCTTACAGGGGTATTCAGGGGTAGCATCTTTGCATATTTTCTCTCTTATATTGTAATAAGTTGCTTTCTTATAATGTGTGGGACGCTCAATGTAAAGATATCCGTATCATATGGTTAGAAAAAGCAATAAATAGAACACTAAGGGACCGATGGATACAAAAATGGCACAGTGAACTGGTTACCAAATCTACTGTATATGTTCAACATACAAATTATACAAAGATATATAAACTCGAAGCCTATCTATGAATGACTAGAGATATTCGAATCGTTGTTGCAAGGTTTAGAACGAATAATAATGGATTGCCAATAGTCCAAGGAAAATATAATGGTATTTATTCCAAGAGAAAATATAAAAAGTACTATTTGTGATCTTGGTGTTCTTGGTGATGAATACCACATATTGTTTGAATGTAGTAATGTAACCGTATTTCAGACAGAAATATATCCCAAATTACCCCAGATCTAGACCTAGGGTGTATAGGTTATGTCTACCCCAGATCTAGACCTAGGGTGTATAGGTTATGTCTACCCCAGATCTAGACCTAGGGTGTATAGGTTATGTCTACCCCAGATCTAGACCTAGGGTGTATAGGTTATGTCTACCCCAGATCTAGACCTAGGGTGTATAGGTTATGTCTACCCCAGATCTAGACCCTAGGGTGTATAGGTTATGTCTACCCCAGATCTAGACCTAGGGTGGTATAGGTTATGTCTACCCCAGATCTAGACCTAGGGTGTATAGGTTATGTCTACCCCAGATCTAGACCTAGGGTGTATAGGTTATGTCTACCCCAGATCTAGACCTAGGGTGTATAGGTTATGTCTACCCCAGATCTAGACCTAGGGTGTATAGGTTATGTCTACCCCAGATCTAGACCTAGGGTGTATAGGTTATGTCTACCCCAGATCTAGACCTAGGGTGTATAGGTTATGTCTACCCCAGATCTAGACCTAGGGTGTATAGGTTATGTCTACTTGCCGAAAATGAGATACCTAAAAGGAAGAATGGTCAATCAAGCGGTGAATGAAATACAAATTAAGAACAAAGTACTTCTACCAACACTTTCGTATGGAAGTTAAACATGGACAGCAAGTGGTGAGGATCTCTCTTAACTTTAAGGGGAGATTTCCACCGGGAGGATTTTTTTTCTGGACCCCTTTCTCCCTCATGTTTAGCCCCATTGTTTTTGAGATTTTAAGACGTTCACCCCATTAGTTTGGCGATTTTAAGAACCCTCGCCCCATTTATGTCAATTTTAAGACCATTCGTGACATTTAGGTGTCAATTTTTTCCTGGCGAGCGATAGCGAGCCTGTAATTTAAGGGGAACCGGCCTTCGGCCGGGAAATGTTTCTACCGAAAAATGTACAAATTTATCTTGAAAGGGGGTCTAGGGGGAGGAATTTTAAGGTTGATGGAAGTCTAGGGAATCAACTAAAAACCTCCCCTTAAGCTGTGGAGAAAAAGTATCAACCCTTACAGTGCGCCCGGGCATATTCCCGCTATAATAGGGCTCATTCAGCCACTCCTCATTGCTTAAGGGCAGATTTCCACTGGAGGGATTTTTTTCTGGATTCCTTTCTCCCTCATGCTTAGCCCGATTGCTTTTCTAATTTTAAGACGTTCGCCCCATTATTTTGACGATTTTAAGAACTTTCGACCCATTTCTGTCAATTTTAAGACCTTTCGTGCCATTTAGGTGTAGATTTTATCCTGGCGAGCCTGTAATATAAGAGGAACCGGCTTCAGCCGGGA